>JANHMN010000011.1:4388296-4427517 GCA_030674055.1 Rhabdomys pumilio
CTTCAGTCTCCTTGGAATCCTGAAGATTCTTCTTTTACACATTGTTTTAGATTGACTCTCAGGATTCATCTGTTTCCAAGTCCTGTCTGCCATCCTAGTGCTGGGAATCTTATGTGGGTTCTGAGAATTCAGGTCTTGTGCTTACACAGAAAGCACTCTCATCTTCTGAGCTATCTCTTCAGGGAACCAAGGTTTTCCTGCTTTTATAGTAAATTTTACTGATTGATCTCTCCAGCCCTCTTGTTTTTTATCTGAGAAAATATTTGCTTTCTTTTTTTGTCTTGTGGAATGGGGTTTAGCTGGCCTGGAACTCCCTGACCTTTTGCCTCAGCCTCTCGAAGGCTGGCATCACAAATAAGTACAACAAAACACAATTCTATGGCTTCCTAGATTGTATATTGTTTGTTTTAGATGGCATGTTACTTTCTTTTCCAGGTTGGTTCCATACTTTTAGATTCATGCAATACTTCTGCTCAACCCCCCAAGTTGCTGAAACCACAGCACCTGTGGGTTTGTTTTTTTTTTTTAATATTTCCATTCACCCAAGAAGTTCAGTAGGAAGGGCAATATCTTTTTCTCTTTTATGTGAGATGACCTTTGGATGGGGTTTGCTTTTTAAGAGAGGAAAGATTTATTTGGGCTCCCAGTTGGAGAGTTCTCACTGAACTGTGCTGGAGTGGCCTGGAGAGCCGGAAAAAAATTATTCTGGTGCACCAAGAGCAAAGCAAAGCAAAGGTAATCTGGCATGACAGTTTCTTTTTGAAAACAGGAGATGCCATGTTAATGGATACGTCATCTAGCAGTTTGTCCTCAGGTGGATTTTGGCACCAGATGAATGAAAAAATAAAAAGGAAAGGACACAGCTGCTTCTAGGTATGGTGGAGAAGGTTTACTGTAGTTAAAAGCAGAACTAGAGGTAGAAACATCTGGGAGAGTCCAGAGTGGGTGTGATCCTGAGCCATGTGAAGAGAGGTGGGGGATGGGAAGGTAGAGAGGGGAACTAGGCAGCAGCTAAGAGGGCTAAAGATAAAAGACTGGCAGGTAGCCAATATGGCTAGAGTATATAGAGAAGAGCAGCTAGGGAGGGAAGCCCAGTCCAATATCTGGGCTGGAGCGGTTTAGGGCAGGGGGTGGGTGTGCCAGCCAGGAGGACCTGTAACAGATAGGGACTGAGGGATGCTGAGAGAACCTGGTAGCCAGGTCCACTTTGATTGTTAATGGGCACTCAGCCATTTGTCCTGGGTTTGAGACCTAATGTGCCATTCAGCACAAACAGGCCCAGCAGGTTCACAGGTAGGAATGTCACTTTATTTTTATTTTCTAAGATAGGTGGTGACTGTGTCTCATCCTATTGCTGGGAACTTGACCTCGAAATCTAATGCAGTTGGCTAATTGGCATGAAGGGTACAGCTGTGAAAGAGTCTAGGATTTGGGCAGAGAGGAAAATCATAAGTTGGGGAGGTTTCATAAGTTGAGGAGGTTTATGGAGTATTGACCTTGGGTGAGTTAGCTACCTTTGATAGGAAAAAACGCCTTTTTCACAAAGAGTAGTTCATAGTATAGCCAGTAGAAAGTAAATACACTTCAAAGATAGTTCAGCACCTTGCCATCTTCCTATGATTTTTTTTCTTTTGTGGTTTGAATATATTATGTCTAGGCATGGATATTTGTTATGGAGAGTTCTCTAAACAGCGTAGATCTAAAGTTGGCTATTTTTCCTTCGTTTGGAAAGTTTATTGCTATTATTATTTTCTGTTGTTATAATCATTAACATTACTACATTATCACTTTATGGTGCTTCTTTAAAATTGTAATCTGGTAGTTTCAGAACTTCTATAATATCCAAATATGATTCTACTTTTTAAAAAATTATTTTATTTATTTACATTTCAAATGTTGTTCTCCTTTCCAGTCCCCCTTCTCTAAACTTCCACCCCATCTCCCTCCCCTTTGCCTCTAAGAGAGTACTCTCCCACCCACTCACTCTTTCCCACCTCACCTCTCCTGCATCCCTCCTTTCTAGGGCATCAAGTCTCCACAGGATCAATCGTATTCCCTCCCGCTGAAGCTAGACAAGGCAGTCCTCTGCTACATATGTAACAGGGACCACGGACCAGCCCATGTATGCTCTTTGGTTGGTAGCTTTGTTTCTGGGAGCTCTGAGGGGTCCTGTTACTTGATATTGCTGCTCTTCCTATGGGGTTGCAATCCCCTTCAACTCCTAAAGTCCTTCCCCTAACTCTTCCACTGGGGTCCCCGAGCTCAGTCCAAAGGTTGGCTGTGAGTATCTGCATCTGTCTTAGTCAGGTGATGATAGAGCCTCTCAGAGAATAGCCTTGGTAGGCTCCTGTCTACAACTACCTCTTGGCATCAGCAATAGTGACAGGGTTTGGTGTCTTCCCATGGAGCATGGTGTCTGCCATGCCCAAGCTGGATTGGTCTCTGGATGACCTTTCCTTCAGTCTCTGATTTATTTATTTATTTATTTATTTATTTATTTATTTATTTATTTATTTATTTATTTTGTCCCTGCATTTCCTTTAGACAGGAACAATTCTGGGTTAAAAATTTTGAGATGGGTGGGTGGCCCCATCCCTTAGTTGGGGACCATGCCTATCTATTGGAGGTAGTCTCTTCAGGTTCTATCTCCCCTCTGTTGGTCATTTCAGCTAATGTGATTCCCATTGGGTCCTGGGAGCCTCCTATATCTCTGGTGTCTAGGACTTTCTAGTGGTTCCCTCACCCCCACTCTCCCCATTCTCGAACACCCCCATTCCCCACCCCACACTGCTGCATATTTCTATTCATTCTCCTGGCCCTCTGGGCTGTTCCCCTAAATACCTGATCCTGTTCCCCCCTTTCCCCTCCCCCTTGCCACTCAAGTCTCTCCCTTCCTCTACCTTCTATGATTATTTTGTTCCCCCTTCTAAGTGGGAATAGGCATCCAGACTTTGGCCTTCCTTCTTGTTAAGCTTTATATGGTCTGTGAGATATATGGTGGGTATTCTGAGCTTTTGGGCTAATATCCACTTATCAGTGAGTACATACCATGTATGTCCTTTGGGTCTGGGTTACCTCGCTCAGGATGATATTTTTCTAATTTCATCCATTTGCTAAAAAGTTCATGTAGTCGTCATTTTTAATAGGCAAATAGTATTTGTAAATGCACCACGTATTCTTATCCATTCCTCTGTTGAGGAACATCTGTGTTGTTTCCAGCTTCTGGCTGTTATAAATGAGGCTGCTATGAACATAGTGGAGCTTGTTGTATATTGGCACTTCTTTTGCGTATATGCCCAGGAGTGGTATAGCTGGGTCTTTAGGTGGAACTAGTTCCAATTTTCTGAGATTTCGAAAGTGTTTTACCAGTTTGCAATCCCACCAGCAATGGAGGAGTGTTCCTCGTTCTCCATATCCTCACCAGCGTCTGCTGTTGTCTGAGTTTTAGTCTCAGCCATTCTGATTGGTGTAAGGTAGAATCTCAGGGTCATTTTGATTTGTGTTTCCCTGTTGAATACTGATGTTGAACATTTCTTTAGGTGCTTCTTGGCATTCGAGACTCCTCAGTTGGGAGCTCTCTGTTAGCTTTCTACTCCATTTTTTTAAATTGGGTTATTTGGTTTTCTGGAGCCTAATTTCTTGAGTTCTTTGTATATTTTTGATATTTGCCCTCTATTGGATGTAGGGTTGGAAAAGATCTTTTACTAATCTGTAGGTTGCTCTTTTGTCCTATTGATAGTGTCCTTTGCTTTTCACTTTCATGGGGTTCCATTGTCGATTGTTGATCTTAGAGCGTGAGCCATTGGTGTTCTTTCTGTTCAGGAAATTTTCTCCTGTGTCAATGAGTTTGAGGCTTTTTTCCACTTTCTCTTCTTCGAAACTAATAGTTTCGGTGTATCTGGTTTTATGTGGAGGTCCTTGATCCACTTGGACTTGAGCTTGGTACAAGGAGATAAAAATGAATCAACTTGCATTCTTCTGCATCTAGAACACCAGTTAGACCAGCACCATTTGTTGAAGATGCTTTCTTTTTTCACGGAATGATTTTGGCTTCTTTGTCAAAGGTCAAGTGGCCATAGGTGTGTAGGTTCGTTTCTGGGTCTTCAGTTCTATTCCATCGATCTACCTGTCTGTCTCTGTACCAATATTATGCCATTTTTATTACTATTGCTCTGTAGTACAGCTTGAGGTCAGGGATGGTGATTTCCCCAGAAGTTCTTTTATGGTTGAGATTTATTTTAGCTATCCTAGGTTTTTTTGTTATTCCATCTGAAGTTGAGAATTGGTCTTTCTATCTCTGTGAAAAATTGAGTTGGAATTTTGATGAGGATTGCATTGAATCTGTAGATCGGTTTTGGTAAGATGCCCATTTTTTACTATGTTAATTCTACTGATCCATGAGCATGGGAGATTTTTCCATCTTGTGAGATCTTCAATTTCTTTTCTTTAGAGACTTGAAGTTCTTGTCATCTTTCACTGGCTTGGTTAGATACTTTGCATTATTTGTGACTATTGTGAAGGGTGTTGTTTTCTTAATTTCTTTCTCAGCCCATTTATCCTTTGCAGAGAAAGGCTACTGATTTGTTTGAGTTACTTTTATATCCAGCCACTTTGGTAAAGTTGTTTATCAGGTGTAGGAGTTCTCTGGTAGAACTTTTGGGGTCACTTATATATAGTATTATATCATCTGCAAATAGTGACACCTTGACTTCTTCCTTTCCGATTTGTATCCCTCTCACTTCCTGTTGTCGTCTATCTAATTGCTCTATTTGGAACTCCAAGTACTATATTGAAAAGATAGGGGGAAAATGGGCAGCCCTGTCTGTTCTGATTTTAGTGGGATTGCTTTAAGTTTTTCTTCATTTAATTTGATGTTGGCTGTTGGTTGCTGTATATTGCTTTTATTATGTTTAGGTCTGTGCCTTGAATTCTTGATCGATCCAAGGCTTTTAAAATGAAGGGATGTTGTATTTTGTTGAAGGCTTTTTCAGTTTCTAATGAGATGATCATGTGATTTTTTCCCCTTTGAGTTTCTTTATATAGTGGATATGCTGGTAGATTTTCATATATTGAGCCATCTCTGCATCCTTGAGATGAAGCCTGCTTGGCTGTGGTGAATGATTGTTTAGATGTATTCTTGAATTCACTTTGTAAGAATTTTATTGAGTATTTTTGCATTGATACTCATAAGGGAAATTGGTCTGAAGTTTTCATTCTTTGTAGAGTCTTTGTGTGGTTTATTTATCAGAGTACCTGTGGCTTGGGTGGTGTTCCTTCTGTTTCTATTTTGTGGAATATTTTGAGGAGTATTGGTATTAGGTCTTTGAAGGTCTGATAGAATTGTGCACAAAACCATCTTGTCCTGGGCTTTTTTTGTTGAGAGACTTTTAATGACTGTTCTAGACAGATTCCCTAGTGCAAGACCCAGAGATGGAATCCACCTTCATCTGGAAAATCAGACTTTCTATATGGTTAGTGGTAGGTTGGGTTTCCTTTCTTTCCTAGAATTAGCTGATTTGGGCTATTGCAGGTCGTTGGATAGTCCAGACAAAGAAAGGGAAGCTGATGGCTTCCTGGCTTTGGAGCTGTGCCTCACACTCTAAGATCAAAAGTCTCTCCGAAGGTTCCGTCTGTTGAAGAAAAGGCCCTCTGAGATTTTTATCTTGGAGAAGGAAAAGAAGCAGGAACTCGATCTTCTGAAATGGTTAAGCAAAAAGTCTATGGATCTCCCTAGAGCCTCTTTCCCTGTTCCCAGTGGTTAGCTGCCTGACTTCTGTGCTCCTTCTGTAATCTTATCTTGTGATTCCCTTTCCCTTTGTTATTGCACCAGAATCCCAGGTACAATCTATGGGATTATGGGTCCTCCTCTATCCTGCTCCTGGGGAGCAGGCACTTGAGAGGTCTGTAGATGGTTACTTGCTTGTCCCACTGGCAGTGAGCAAGAGTAGTTTTTCTGAGGGCAGCACATTGTTTTGGAGAGTGGACAGGCCATGTTTCAAACTGGTTGCTTTCCCCTAAGAAATTCCATGGGGAATTTTCTCCATCTTTGACTGAAAACCTAGAAGGGTCCTTGGAAGTAAAAGCTGAATGTGTGGGAACCCTTGTGTCACTAGCTCCAACAGTTTAACATGCTTGCCCACACTCATGACACTTTCATCCTTTCCTGGGTCTAGAAAGAGTTCCTGCTTTTCAGTTTTTCAGCTATCTATTGTCATTTAATGTCACCAAGCTCATTGTTGGAGTAGAAACCAGAAGCCCTCTCTTTACACTGTTTACAAACTCTTGAGAAGAGTGGATTTAAAAAAAAAAAAGGAAGAAAAAGTATAGGGGTTAGAGAGGTGGTTTGGGGTTAAGAGCTCTTATTTTTATTCCATAGGACCCATGTTCAATTCCCAGCACCTACAGGGTGGCTTTTTACATTTGTTAACTCTTGTTCCAGGGAGTCTGGCACCCTCTTCTGACCTTGAGGGCACCAGGCACACACATGATATATAGATGTACATGTAGGCAAAACACCCATACACATAAAACAAAATAAATAAAAATCTAAAGATAGAGAAAATTATAGAGTAATGAATGGCTTTGTAGACAGAATTACAGATGTGTTTGATTTCAGGTTGAAAGAGCAGAACCTTGTCAAGGAGCTGAGGTCCCGGGATCTGGAGAGCAGTAGTGACAGTGACGAGAAGGTCCACCTGGCCAAGCCCTCCTCACTGTCCAAGCGCAAACTTGAGCTTGAGGTAGAGACGGTGGAAAAGAAGAAGAAAGGTCGCCCTAGGAAGGATTCTCGGCTTTTGCCTATGTCTCTGTCCGTCCAGGTGAGGCCTATGGACTGTCTTACCTGCCCCACCCTGTCTCCTTGGGAGGCCCTTTTGTGTGGAGGGTGTTTTATTAGTGTGAGAGGCTTAGACACAGCATTCATTGTAGGCCATGTTTTCCTTCAGACCTGCCTGCTACTCACAGAGACCTTCTTAAGTAGGCCTGTTAAGACTTTTTCTGGGAGGCAAAAAAGAAGTGCCTGTTTACTTCAAGCAGGGTACCAGCAGCTCAACGAAATGATTTTCGTCTAAGTCCAGCATATAAACTGTATCACTGAAGTCCTACCCCCAGTCAAGCTTCTGCCTCTTAGTACTCTAACCTACTCCTTAAGACCAAGTGCAGCCTGGTGGTGGGAGGGAGTGTTGTCTGGAATGTCAGGTGAGAGTCTAGTAAGCTCCCTCCCCCAACTTCACTGAGGGAATGTTAGCAACCCTATTTTGGTACTGTAGACCCGGCTGTCACTGTATTGCTTTGCTTACTTCGTTGCCATGACGTGGGGCCAACATATTCTGTAGGTCACCACAGCAGTCTCTGCTCCATGATGGCGAGATGGCACTCAGAGGAAATAGCTACACCACAACTGGTCCCCTGATGTCAGCCCCCTCATCTGTCAGGTGGGGATCCTTGTAGCATTCCCTTGTGCTTTCTGCCTTCCAGAGTAGGTGGACATGCCTTGGGAACAGGCCCAGCCTCACGTTAGGTCCTTACCTCTGGGTAACTTACTTTCTCTAATGCTACTCCTGTAGTGTTTAGGTGGAGCTCAGGGATATTTCTGGCTCTTTTAGTCTCCAGCTGCCCTGTCTGCAGAGAAGGAGGCCATGTGTCTGTCTGCACCAACACTTGCACTGAAGCTGCCAATTCCAGGCCCGCAGAGAGCGTTCACCCTCCAGGTGAGGACTGGGACCCCTACTACTCCCTCACAAGAGCATACATTCTCTCTCCCTTAATGTAGGCCCTATCTTGCTGCACCTTGGGGACTTGTTTTCAGTGGTTCTCTGTCTTCTTCTGGAGGGATACTAGCTGACTGGGGTAGGCTGCTAGCCTCCTATTTCTACCCTCATGTTTTTTCCTCTTTAGTTTTGCTTTTAAGTCTCAACTGCCAGGGCTGCCTTACCATCAAATCTGGATACCAGCCCCTTTAAGACCTGACTTGTGCGTCCTCTGAGAAGCCTCTTGCATGTCTTCCATCCCACTTGGCAGTGTCAGGCTGAGTGCCCATGGCACATGTGTCTGTGTTTTGCCATAGTCTCGCTGTCTTTAGCTGGCTCTCAGGACCTGACTTATAATAATACATTTTTTTATGATTCTTTTTAGATTTATTTTATTTTCATTTTATGTGTATGAATATTTTGCCTGCACCTATGCATGTATACCACGTTCATGCTTGTTGCCCCCAGAGGTCAGAAGAAGGCATTGGGTCCTCTGGAATTGGAATTACAGATGGCTGTGAGCTGCCACATGGGTGCTGGGAGTTGAACCAGGTCCTCTGCAAGGGCAACACGTGCTTTAAACCACTGAGCTGTCTCTGTAGTCCCAAGAGTAGAGTCTTTAAGCATGAAATTATTCAAACAGTATTAGACTAAATAATCCCTTATATGCAAATGCCCCTCAACTTTTGGCATGCCTTTCCACCCAACTATCATTTTACCTCTGCATCTAGCTTGGTGCATCTCCTCAGACAACTTTCTTGGACTCTGTATGTATGTCATTTTCCTCTGGCCACATAGTGTGAGAGGTCTGAGCTGATGTACGAATGCTTGAGAATAGGCACCGTCTCTTCCAGCCATAGTGTGTGTGGATAGAGAAGGGTTGTGCAGGTTGAAGGGAAGGACAGCACTCACATGGTTTGCTCATGTATATATGTGTGCATGTGTGCGTGCGTGCGTGCGTGCGTGCATGCGTGTGTTTTGGGTATTTTCAGCAGGTAGCATCTCAAAACTCTCAAGTTCTATTACATCTTTCCCAGGTATCTTAAGCTCTCAGTACCACATGGAGCTGTCCTTGGTTTCTGGTGTCAGAGAGAATGTAGCTCCTGGCTTTAACCAGCCTCCCCTTCAGTTCCCCCACTTGCACTCATGCGAATTTGTCAGTTGTTCTGCCTGGGTGTCCATAGAAACCCAGCTTCTACAGATCAGGTCTGTAGATGATGTGTATAAGGCTAAGTCCATTTCATGCCAGGCATTGAACTAGACCATGATAATATGGGTTACAAAGGGGAGTTTGTTACTGTCGAGTGCACGTTGGGTTTTTTATACTTTCCTTTCTTATCAAGTATTGCAGTCTTTGGTGATCCTTCAAGTCTGAGGCTTACTCCCAAGTCCAAAGCTGTAGTCTTGGGCAAGTTACATCTCTGTGAGATGACATTCTCCCAGGCCCTGTCACTCTTCTCTGGTGGCCAGTCAGCTAGTCTGCCTCTTTGTTGTCTTTGCCCCGCCTCAGAGCCCAGGTTGTTATTCAGTCCCCGAGTGTCCCACATCTCCAGGAACCGCCGCATGAGTAGGCCTACTGCTACCTGAAGTCATGTGTTGCTTTCCTCCATCCAGGTGAGCTCTGATCCCTCCATGTACATTGAGGTGGAGAATGAAGTAACTGCTGTTGGGGGGATAAGGCTGAGTCGCCTGAAGTGCAACCGTGAAGGGAAGGAGTGGGAGACAGTGCTCAGCAGCCGCGTCCTCACTGCTGCCGGCAGCTGGTAAGGGCCGGGATGGACAGCACCGGCACAGCTGTGGGACGTACTATGTGAGGAGAACAGCTCCAGGCCGGGCTCCTCGGGGCCTTCTGAACGTTGGCTCACCTTTCAGTCCCTACCACCAGTGTCAGTGTCCTGCCCTCATACTGTTGCGGGCAGACTTTAAGCTTGGGGGGTTACCCAGTCTAGCAAGACCCCTGCCTGAGGTCTGCCTGCCTCTCCTTGGTCTGGGCAGGTGTTTTTCCTGGACCCTCGATTTTCATCCAACGTCCTGGGTAGTATGGATTGATGGCGCTGCATGTCCTAGCTGTGCTGGCTAGGGAGGTGGGATTGTGGGTGGGGGCTTGTCTTACAGTCACTTCTTAAGCAGCACAAGGGTCCTATCCTTCTTGGCTTACTCAGAAAAAGACAACCAGCACTTTCTCTCAGGTACCCAGTGGTCTCTTGTTTACAACTACCTATTTTCAAAGTATGACTACAGGAAAACTTTGAACCCAGTAGCAGGGAGAGCTCTCTTTGATATGACTGTGTTCCGTCTGATCATTTCTCGTGACCATCCATGTAGCAGATATTTCTACTAGGGCTTTGCAACAGTGATCACTCAGAAAACAATTTTGGTTAGATCCTTAGTTGCCTGCCTTGAGGTCCTGTGTGAATGACTCGCCTAACTCGCTAGGGAGATCTTCAGATTCCCTTGCATCCAAGTGAGTTTATAGTGTTAGGTTCTGAAAGATTCCATAGTTGTGTCTTCCTTGGGATTTTTCCGTTGACACAAAATCACTGACTTGTAAGTCCTAGCTTCCTGTGATTTGGTACTATTGTTGGTACCAACTGTATGTCTGGTCCTAAGGCAAGTGGCATGTCCCAGCAGGAGTCCAAGGATGTCAGTGCAGACTCTGCTGTAGCAATATAGCTACAGGAACAGGAGCGTCTCCTAGACAGGCCAAGCCTATAAAGATCCCTGTTCAGTGTTGCAGCCCATGTCACAGCTTCATTACTGGGAGCTGGCTAAAGGAAGGCCCTGATCATGAGATGATCAGACAGAACGCAGTCAAATCAGAGAACTCCCTCCCTGCAACTGGGTCCTGTTCCAAGTTTTCCTCTATTCATACTTTGAAATAGATATTTGTAAACATGAGTGTCTTGCTTGAGCTCTGTCCTTAGAATGGAAGAGTTGGGAGTAAGTACTCTTTAGCAGGAGCAGGGGAAAATTACCCATACAGACTCTGTATCCTGACTCATTGGGTTAGACATAATGAAGGGGGCTCCATATGTCTTGCTAGGCTATGAGTAACACATGCACCGGTGGCCCGGCTTTGGAAGCCATACTTGAAAGGCAGTGGCCTCCTTGTAGTAGGCTTCCTTGAGGACCACGTCTCGATCAGGGATGCTTTTCTCTACACATAGCCTGTTCCCTGAGGCCTTGTCTGGACTTTCCTGACTAGTTGTATCCAGGAGACTGTCACCTGGGCACTCTGCTCTCATCTGATGAGTTAAGCACGTATTTTGGTGACCATCATGTTGAGTAGCTTTGTGAAGTGCCTGCACCCCTTGGTCAGTATCAATATGAGCAGCTCTTTGGGTGAACAGGGGAAAACAGAAGCCCCTTTGTAAGTGCTCAAGCAGGACGTCTGCCTTGTTGACCCCCTGCCCTGGTCCTTGCATAGCCCTTTCCTTGCCATTCCAGTAGCAGCACCTGCTCAGTGCAAGTGTATGAGGCCCTCAAGGCCCTGGAGCAGGGCAGGCTGTGCATCATTTCACCTGGCCCGTGACGCCTTCCCCTCCTCTTCCCTTGCAGTGATGTGGTATGTGTTGCCTGTGAAAAGAGGATGCTGTCGGTGTTCTCTACCTGTGGTCGCCGTCTCCTCCCTCCCATCCTCCTTCCATCTCCAATCTCCACTTTGCACTGCACAGGCCCCTACGTCATGGCACTCACCGCTGCAGCCACACTGTCTGTCTGGTGAGAGGCAGGCACAGGCTGGGGCCTCCGGTCTATGTAGGGGTCGGGTGGGGAGCCAGCAGAGAAGTGGCCCAAGAGCAGTTAGCAGTGCTCACTGATGATGACATGTCCTTTATCAGAGGGTGGCTATACTTCTGTTTTTCTCAGGGTGGGTGTGGATGTTGGGAGTGGCCCACTGGATCTGCTGCCTGGAATTTCTTCTGTAGATTTGGGCAAAATAAGGTGGGGAAATAAACAGGGACCAGGATGTTGAGTAGCAAAGACTTGTGTGTAGAATAAGCTGTTCCCTGTCTCTTTAGGGATGTCCACAGACAGGTGGTTGTGGTGAAAGAAGAATCTCTACACTCCATCTTGTCAGGTAACCCCTGTGACTGCGCACTCCTCTTCCTCTGGGGTTAGAGTCCCTGGTCTGATACAGCTATGGTTCATGGCTCCTTAGCCCATTTATAGAACCAGGCTTAGGGCACAGTTTACAGTGATCTATAGCTGTATTTACATAGCAGGGAGACATGCTTTCTGGGCGGATGACTAAATGGGTCCCTAAAATGGGTAACAGAGATCCTGGTGGTTATCAGAATGGCTTGGCTAAAGCGCCAAGCAGCAGTATATAGATTATGTATCAGTAGTCTAGAGGACTAGTATTGGAATCATGTGAGCCAAGGTTCAGATTTCCCTATTAGAGAATATTCATTCATGGTTACTGATTAGAACTTATTCCTGTGGTATCCTCCAGGAAGTGATATGACGGTGTCACAGATCTTGCTAACACAGCATGGAATCCCAGTGATGAATTTGTCTGACGGGAAAGCATACTGCTTTAATCCATCCCTCTCCACATGGTAAGAAGGTATCCTTCTGTCCTGTTCCCTGGGAGTATTTCTATTCTTGCACCAGGGCATAGGTGGTCATTCCTGCTTGGCTTTGCTTCTTTTGAACTCTCCCCAACCCCTGTATATGTACTGCTTTCCCTGTAGGGTTCTGTTAATCTGAGCTTCCTTCCCTTCAAAGTCTGTGGGTAAGGGCACTGGCCTTCTATATTATTTCCTGGAGCCAGTTTTATCAGAACAGATACAGAAATGTTTGTGGTTCTTGATAAACAGGCCTCCTTAACTACTACCAACATGGTAGCCTTGTCAATTCTATGGGCTTAACTGTACCAAAATGGTCTTTCAGACTTACTGAGAAAATCAAACTGGTGATGTGATTTCTGTATTTTCTTTGACTAGTTTGGAATTTGGAACCACTTCCTATATTTGTAAAATTTCTGTATACGTTAGATTTTTTTAAAAAAATGTGCATGTGTGGTATGTGTGCATGTGTGTGTGTTTGCACGTGTGTGGGTGGATATGTGTATAGGTATATGTTGATGTCTGCTGTCTTCCTCTATTGCTCTCCCTCTTATTTTCCAGGACAGGGCTGCTCACTGAACCTTGGATCTTAGGGATTTGGCTAGTCTAGCTAGTCCCCTCCCCACCCCCACCCTCTGCCTCTGCTTTTGAACACTGAGATTATGAGCAGGTTGTCATATCTCCCTGGCTTTTATGTGGGTGCTAGAGATGGAAACGTCAGTCCTCGTGCTCATGCAGCAAGTGTTTATCCATTTGAGTCATCTTCCTGGCCTGCAGTAGAGCCTCTAACCCAGATTTGTGCAGCATATGAGCTGTGTGCCAGCCTTTCCTTCAGAACAAAGCATGCCTCCTTCCAGCTCCTTTTCTGTTAAGAGTTGCCAGGCACAAGTTCATATTCGACACTGAGATTTTATTTTTCAGTTTAATAATAATAAAAAAAAATTCTGCTACCTTTTTTCTCAATTTGCAAATAATTATGTATTAATGTGTGATTACAGCAAGGCAAACAAGTTGATCATTTTCTTAAATGATTAAAAAGACAAGCCAGGCATGGAGGTACATCTTTTTAACAATAATACTCAAGAAATTGAGACAAGAGTATCCCAAGTTTGACTTTTCAGAGACTCAGAAAAAGGAAAAGACGTCCACGTTTTGTTTTGGACATATTCATAAAGACACCCCTCTATTTTATGGAGACTATTCTCTTAATAGTTGTGTAGAGGGTCCTGAAATGTGGGAGAACTGCCTTATCAGGAAAACTGGAGGCCTGGCATTGCCCAGCAGATGGAGCATGGCCAGATCACATAGGGTCGTGGGTACCACAGTGTTGCGTGAGCCAGCCATTCACAATACATTTCATTTCATAGGGGTCACTAAGACATTAAGAACCAAGACTATGTAGCTAAAATGTTCAGTGACAGTCCTCTCATTTATCACACCTGTGACTAGAAAGCCTGCCAGTAATGGGCACCTGTCTTGAAGGACAGTGGCTCTCAGTTTCCACTGGTGTGTTACAGTGTGGTGGGCAGGGTTTGCTCTCCTGATCTTTTGTCTCTGGTTTTCCTAACATTTGCTTCTTTTTGCTTTCTCAGGAACCTTGTTTCTGACAAGCAAGATTCACTGGCCCAGTGTGCAGACTTCAGGAACAGCCTGCCATCCCAGGATGCCATGCTGTGTTCAGGACCGTTAGCCATAATTCAGGGCCGCACCTCCAAGTATGTGAGCTGAGAGTGTTGGCACTGCCAGCTGTGCTGTACTGGGAGGGGCATGGGTCTGATCCCTGCTTGTTTCCTGCATCCTAACTGCTGCTCAGTGCAAAGGGGTTGTCAGTTTTGATCTTTGTCAAATGTGTTTTGCGGACAGCTAGAACCCTGGCCCAATCACTTCAAAAGCCCAGGTGAGGGTCCCTAAGGGTCATAGATACCCATGTGGCACAGGGTTTGGGAGTGGATAGGGCTGTCTTTCTGGACCCCAAACATTAGATACTGAGCATGGATGCTACCATGCAGCCCGCCTTTTGATGAAGAATATAGAGGTTGATAGTAGACTAATCAACTGATGGTTGGGAGGCCTTAGACAACTTATTTGCCCTCTACCCTTTGGTCTCCTCTCTGGTACACCCGGACACACGGAGCAGCCCCTCTGCACCAGTGTAGTGTACCCTGCCTTAATGTTTCTGCCTTGCTGGTCTCTGTAGCTCTGGAAGGCAAGCTGCCCGGCTCTTCTCCGTGCCTCATGTGGTACAGCAGGAGACCACACTGGCCTACCTAGAGAACCAGGTTGCTGCGGCACTTACCCTGCAGTCCAGCCACGAGTATCGTCACTGGCTCCTCCTCTATGCTCGGTACCTTGTGAATGAAGGTAAGATTACTCCAAAGAAGGGTGTCTGTTGATAATAGTTTTCTCTTTTTTGAACCCCTTTTGCTAGAAGATCATGCATGCTCCCCAGTGCCTCCCTGGGCACTCAAGTCCTCCCCCAGCACATCACAGGTCTCAGTGCCTGTGCTCTTAGCGCTTCTCCTGACAAGGAGCAAGGCATTCTGGAAGAGGACTGTGCAGTGACCTCTAACACCTCTCAATCCTTGGCGGGCAAGTTCTCATTCTGTTTTACTAGTCTTTCCTACCCCTGAGCCTGGTTCCCTCCGAAGCTCTCCTGTGACCCACACAGCCCCAGCTCTGCTTTCAGAACTTCTCCACAGCCTCGCTTGTCCTTTGCTTTGTCCTTTATCACTTCCCCATTTTGATATGATTTAAGGAAAATAAATCTAAGTATCTAAAAGATAAAAAAGTATACCAAGTGTTTACAAGGTAACTTGTCGAGCTGGTCTCTTATGCTTATTATCTCTGTAAAGGTGCATATTAGCACAGCCCTGTAGTCACAGTAGACTTTATTCTCTTTGCTCTTTGACTTTTTATTTAAAGATTTATTTATTTTATGTATGAGTACACCATTGCTCTCTTCAGACACACCAGAAGAGGGCAACGAATCCCATTGCAGATGGTTGTGAGCCACCATGTGGTTGCTGGGAATTGAACTCAGGACCTCTGGAAGAGCAGCAGTCAGTGCTCTTAACTGCTGAGCCAGCTCTCCAGTCCTGATCTTTGACTCTTTCTGTGCTTAGTTTGTGGTCACTGGCCTTTGTAAACAGGTTGACCTCCCAGGTCCTCATACCTGGGATATGTCAGTCATGTCTTAGGTCGTGTACCCTATTCCTCAGAAATGGTTTGCCCCTTCCCGAGTGCTGAGCAGAACTCATCCTTATATATCACAGAGGCTCTGCCTCGTCTGGACTCTTCACTTTCGTGTGTCTATTCATTGCCCCTGGACAGTACATTAGTGTCCAATCTTTCCCCTTGTTTTGTTGTCTGTGAGAGAGGAACCATGTGTCTTACTATTTACTTCTCAGAGTCCTCAGACTCTAGCTCCATCCATTTCATTGTTTGCAGTACCTCTGGTGTTGGCGTCTAGTTTCTCTGGTAGCACTACCTATACTGCAATGCCTGTGTCCCTTGCTCTTGCCATCTTCAGTTGACATTCTGTAGTTAGCGTCTCAATCAGCTCCCCCATTTTGAAGTTACCTTCCTGCTTCTGATCCCATCACACCAGCTATAGTCTCTTCTCTCAAACAGGTCCTGTTAACCCACTTCCTCAACCAGTTCCCATGTTTTCCCATATTTTCCATCATAGAGCTGCCTGTGTCTGATTTACATGGGCCCAGCAGACAGGGAGGATGTTGCCAATCATCCAGAGGCTGATAAATGAGCAAGAAACTATTCATGGGTCTCCAGGCCTCAAATAGAGAGAAATAGACATGTTTTGCCCATAGCGGGCAATAAAATATTTGTTCATTCAGCTTGAATGTGTATACAACTTAGCATATTCTTGATTTTCATTTCCTTTAATAATGTGTTCCTGGTTTTTTTGTTGTTTTTTTTCTATGACTAGGGTTTGAATATCGCCTCCGAGAAATATGCAAGGACTTGTTGGGTCCAGTTCACTGCTCCACTGGAAGTCAATGGGAGTCAACAGTAGTGGTAGGTGCTTTTTTCATTTTTTCCATGAAAATTATATCACAATCATGAAGGTAGAATTTTAAAAATAAGACCATCTCTGCCTGTCCCAATGCTTTGAGAGTTCTTGTCATGAGGCATTGCTTACCTGAACTACAGTGTCAGTGGGATGCACCTGGGCATTCAGTAGCTACTAGTCACACCTGTGATGAGAGAAGTGGCTTACCAGCACTCTTGGTATAAGAGTGAAGGATCATGCCAAACTTAGTGGCACATGCCTTTGATCCCAGTACTTGAGAGACAAATGCAGGCAGATGTCTGTAAGTTTGAGACCAGCCTGGTCTATATGTCTAAAGTTCCAGACCATAACAGCCATGGTTACATAGTATGATCTACCTCTAAAAAGAAAAAGAGTCATGTCCTATCTTTGTGAGGATCAATGTCTCTGGTAAGGTGGCACACGTAGGCCAGAAGGTTAACAGGCTGCTCTGAGACTGATTTGGTCCAGAGGGGTGGCAAGATCAAAGAGAAGGACATTGTAGATGAAACTCAAGGATGAGGAGAAGCAGCCCTCCATCATTTTGGTGGAAGTAATGAGGAAGGCAGAGAAGGCATGCTACATACATTAGGCTATTTTGATTGACACACAAGGAAGCAGATGAGAAGGTGGTGTGGGCTCATGGGGAGAGACACACACATACAGAAAGTAGACCTTGAGGTCTCCTGAGGACCCAGAGTCAGTGGTAAATTTGATCAGTGTGGTGGCCATAGAGAGGGGCAAGGGGACAGGTCTCGTATGTCTAGTAGCAGAACCAACACGACTTGGTAGATAGATAGGTGAGTTATGTGGGAGGAAAGGGGATAATGAACTTTTCACTTCCTAGTTTGGGGCCTGGCAAAGGTGGGTGGGAGTGCTATTGAGTGAGTTGGAAAAGGAACCAGTTGGCTGAGGAAAGGAGAAACTATTGGATTCAAGAGTTAGCTCTCAGGTAGCACCTGCTCTGACCAGGTACATTCCAGGCATGATGCAGCTTCAGTGTACAAGGCTGACCTAGTTCCCTCCTTGTAGAGAGGGATGGACTTAGCATGTATAGTATCTTGGATGTTTGAAAAAAAAAAGAAAAGATAAAGAGGTTAGATGGATACAGAGCACTCGTGGAGTGTTACTCTATACTGAGTGATCTAAAAGACCCGACTTACTGAGAAGAAGAAACCAGAAAAGGAGAGGGACAAAGTCAAGCACATGTTTGAAGGAAAAATGTCCAGGCAGAGGGACAGACAGGTGTAAAGGTCCTGAGGTGGGAGTACTTAGAATGTAAAGGAACAGCTACGCAGAGTAGTGGTCGGAAGGCAGTAGGAAGTGAGATGGCAAAGCTTAGACGGTCAGTACCATAGGCTTTGAAGGCATTCCTGTGTACAGTGGCCAACTCTGTTACTTTCATTGCAGTACTTTCACTTGGGTAATGAAATTCTGGCTTCAGAATCTTTCTTCTAAGGGCCCTGTTGATAATATTCTTCAGACTTCTAGCATTGAGGGTTGTTGCTAGAAGATCTGGTATAATGTGATTTCATGGCCTTGCACATACTTTTGGGATCCAGTCTTGGGGTTTTTCTGGTAGAAAAGGGTATATGGTTGTATAAAGATATATTTGTTAGTTGGCTTTATCATCACAGTAGGACAGTAACTTAATACAGTGGCTATTATGAATGGGATTGTTTCTCTGTGAGTTTGCTATTGATATGGTATCTCTGTATTAATTTTCTGTCCTGTCACTTTGTTGAGAGAGTTTATCAAGTCTAAGAGCTTTGTCATGTATAGAGTCATGTCATCTGCAAATAAGGAACTTTGACTGCTTTACCCATTTGAAACCCTTTTATTTTCTCCTCTTATTGTTCTGGCTAAGGCTTCAAGTACTATATTGAGTGGGAGTGAAGATATTAGATACTCTTGCCTTGTTCCTGATCACACTGGGAATTTTTTTTCTGTGTAGTGTAATGATGGCTAATGGTCTATTGTATGTAGCCTTTATTATGTTGAAATATTCTCCCTCTACTTTTATCATGTAGCCACATTGGATTTTGTCAGTCTTTGTCTATGTTTATTGAAATTTTTGTCTAAGTGATGGGTAATGTTTGTTGAATCAACTGTCTGTAGTAATGCCACAGTTTTGGTCGTGATGAATGTTCTTCTTGACATGAGCTTAAATTTATTTTGCAAGTATTTCATTGAGAATTTTTATATTGATGTTTTGAGATGACCATCTTCTTTCTTCCTTTTTTAAAAAACTTTTTATTGGTTCTTTGTGAGTTTCACATCATGCATCCCAGTCCTACTCACATCTCCCTAACCTTGTACCTACCCACTACCCTTGCAACCTTCCCCACAACAGAAAAAAAAATTGTTGTGGACACATCACAGTGTGTCCCACAGTCTACCCTTTTGTCCAACTTTTTTGCTTGTAATTGTTCATTGCAATAAGGCCTCTGGCTTCTGCTACTCTTACGAATAATGGGACCTCATTAGGACTCCTCTTGGATATCCTGTTGTTGCCCTGTGTCGTGGAGATCCTCTAGGTGTGGATCTGTAGGACCAGCCCCTTCATGCACTCCAGTAGTCCATCAGTGGGGTACATGTTGGGTTGGGCCAACTCAAAACCCTGGAATTGGGCCTGAGAGGTATCTAAGCTGGTCAGCCAGTGGCCTTTCCTGCTCTTACACCCTCAGGCCATCTCACCAGCAATCCCTGCAACCAGGGTTAGCTCTATCATGCTACCCAGTTGAGGTACAGGGTCTGTTATCCTGAGTGTTGCAGCTGGTGAGGGGGAGCTTGCTAGTTCTCCCACTCTCATGACCCTGGCCGGGACCAGCTCTCCAGCCATAGATGTCAAGGATGAGGGAGGTGAGGAGGGCGTCTCTTTCATCCACACCACTGCTTAGCAGAAGAGAGGCAAGGCCAGTGTCCTGGGGTTATGCCCTTTTGTCTAGCTCACCAGCAACTCTGACATCCAGGGTCAGCTCTTTTGTGCTGCCCAGGTGAGTTGCAGATCCTGTTCTCCCAAGTGCTGCAGCAGGACCAGCTCTCCTATTTTTATGACCCCCTTGGAGCCAGCTTTCCCACCCTGTGCTGGTGGTGAGGGCAAAAGGGAGTGGAGGAGATCTTTCCTTTGCCAGTGCCACTGCACAACAGACAAGAGGCAGGGCCTGCTCTCCAGTAGCCCCTATATCCAGGGTCAGCTCTATTGTGCTGCCCAGGGAGGCTCAGGGCCTGCTTTTCTGAATGCTGTAGCAGTTGAGGGACAGGGCCAGTTCTTCCTCTCTGATTATCTTAGAGCCAGCTCTCCTGCCTGCTATAGGTGGTAAGGTGTAGGGGGCATCTCTCCTTCACCTGTGTCTCTGATTGGCAGATAAGTAGCAGGACCAGCTCTCCCATGCTTATGCCTTTAGGGTAGCAGCTCAGACCAGGGACGTCTACTTGGTCTTTGTTGGTAATAGACTTCTTCAGGGCCAAGAGCCCAGACGTAGTCCCAGATGGCAGCACAGGCCAGGAGTGTGGTCCCAGGTGGCATCACTGGCACTTACCTCTTCTGGCAGCACAGGTCAGGAGCGTGGTCCCAGGTGGCATCACCAGCACTCACCTCAGGCTGTTTCTCACTACCCTCGAGTCTCCAGCTCTGCTTCTGTTCCTTGCACCTACATCCTTCTGTTTTTCTTTCTCTTCCATTTCTCTACCACTGCTTGCTCCTTTTAGTGATGCCTGGGGTCTCTTGTGTCTGAGGTCATCTCAGGAGTTCTGTGCCCTGCTCATGCATTATGGTGTTGGTCATCTTGGGCATGACCTTGCCAGGCTCACCTGAGTGGCTCATTGTGAGGGTCATCTGTCAAGGGCTCACTCCTGCTTGGGGCCCATGGTCCCAGGTGGGGTTCTTCTAATCTGCAGCTTTCACTCTGCCTTGGGAGCCCATCTAGGCCTGCACAGCACCAAACTGGTTATTGTCTCAGGCTTGATTTTTTTGTTTCCAGGGAATTTTTGGCTACTAATCTTTCAGATGTTCACAGGTCAGATCACTGAGCACAGAGAGAGCTTCTCTCCTTTCTGCCACACCTTCAATACCTCTAGGGACAGAGGAAGATCATCTTTCATTTTCTTTTGCTGTCATTTATTTATTTATTTATTTATTTATTTATTTATTTATTTATTTATGGTTTTTGAGACAGGGTTTCTCTGTATAGCCTTGGCTGTCCTGGAACTCACTCTGTAGTCCAGGCTGGCCTCAAACTCAGAAATCCTCCTGCCTCTGCCTCCCAAGTGCTGGGATTAAAGGCATGCGCCACCACCACCCGGCTTCTTTTGCTGTCTTTATCTGGGATCAGAATAACATTGGTTCCATTAAAAACAGTTGGAAAGTTTTTCTTCCTTTTCAGTGTCATGAAGTAATTTCAGTAGTGTTGATGTTGGTTCTTCAGAGTTCAGACACTAGGTCTTTATAGTTGGGAGACTATTACTGTTTCAATTGTTGCTGGTTGTTAATATAATTAGTTAATTAATAATTCCTGGCAACAGGTCCACTACCTGCCCCAGATCTACACTATTGAATGAAAGACACACACACAAGCTTTACATTTTGATATGTCTTAATCAGCGTAGCCTAACCTCCACTATTGATTGAATCTACCTTCTGCCGATAATTCTGAGTTATAACTTAACTGAATTCTGTGTGCTTTCTTGGCTGCTCTGGGCCCAGAGGACTGCCCAACTGGGTTGAGCTTTGGGCTGTGTTCTCCTGGCTCCTTCACATGGCAGCCATGCCTCTCTGTCCTGCACTCTTCTTAGGCATGTCATTTATTTACTAATCAGAATTAACTGGGAGTAGGGTCCCTCAGTATCTTACTTGTAAGACTCTCTTTGTGCACATAATTTTGGGGACCCAAATTAAAATTGGAATATAAGCAGCATTAGGCCAAATTCACTACAGCTGCTTATGGATCTTTTTAAATTATTCACTTTGTCTTGGTTTTATTTTGTTATGCTGTATTTGTCTAGAAATTAGTCTGTTTCTTTTAGACTTTCTAACATAGTGGAATAGATTTTTAAAATATTTTTTTATTAATATTTTCTGAATGTCATTGTTTTCTGTTGTTTTGCCTCTCCTTTGATTTTCAGATTTTTTAATTTGGGTCTTTTGTATTTGTTTGTTTTATTTCTCACTGTCTTGTGGGATAGAGACCCAAAGACCACTTAGCACAACCAAAATCCGAACAGAGCGTTTATATTATGCTGCATGGAAGCTGGTGACTGCCTAAAGAGAAAGACTTCTCACAGGGCAGCCTTAATGCATTTTACAGGAGCTTTTAAAGGCAAAGACACAGAAACTGCATCATGGTTGGCAGTTGCAGGGGAAGTAAAGCAAGCCCTGATATCCAGAGGCAGTGGCACCCAACTATGCATAGGAATTCTCCAGCCTGTCTCTTGACCTTTGGGGCTGGGATCCTACGCTGAGACCAGCTCCTTTTGCCTGGTAGAAGATAGAAGATAGAGATAGATAGAAGTTATCTATCTCCTGGTAGCTGAGATAGATAACTTCTGACATATGAAGTTGGACCTTTTTAGTTGTCATTTTGTAACCCAAGGTCTGTAACTCTTGCAGCAGTCCCTCAGTGGCCCTTAGACAATCTCTTTTAGTTTCAGAGAGGCTAGGAGGAGGTTGTGTAAGAATTCATAGATCATATTGTAAGAATGTAATCCTAGGGAACCAGACAGAAGGACAGGAGGTTGGCACTTAGTGCCTCATCAGACAGGCTTGCAGAGTTTTTCAGTCCTTTGGGCAACCTGGTCCAGGTAAGTTGCCCACTGTATCATCCCTCTGTTTCTGTCCATTCCAACGGAAAGGTGGGTTGACTCACTTCTGCCAGTGGGAGGTTGAAGAATGCATCTTTCAGATCCAAGGCATGTACACCTATTCCTCTGGAGGAATCAGACTCAAAGTGTCTGAGTTTGGGACCATGGGATGATGGTCTCGATCCTCTTATTTACTTCCCTCAGATCTTGGACAGGTCTATAATCGGAGGTCCCAGGTTTCTTCACAGGCAGGAGGGAAAGGTTCCAGGGTAACTGGTAGGGCACCAGGATGATGCCTGTCTCTCTAAGTCAGTCAATTAGATTGCAACTCTTCTCTTTGCTTCCAGGGTTATTGGATCTCTCTCTGTCTCTGTCTCTGTCTCTGTCTCTGTCTCTGTCTCTCTCTCTCTCTCTCTCTCTCTCTCTCTCTTTCTCTCTCTCTTCCTCTCCCTTTCTCCCTCTCCCCCCTCTCTCCTTCCCCCTTTCTTTCTTGATTTTTTTTTTCTTATGAGTACTTTGTAGCTGTCTTCAGACATACTAGAAGAGGGCATTGGATCCCATTTCAGATGGTTATGAGTCACCATGTGGTTTCTGGGACTTGAACTCAGGACCCCTGGAAGATAGGTCAGTATTCTTAAGTGTTGAGCCATCTCTTTAGCCCATACATAGGTGGTATATTTAATCTGGACAGGGGTAGCCGAACTGGTTAATTGAACAATTATAGGAACTTGGTGTAGGGCCAGTCCTGGGGTTAGGGGCTAGTTTTTGCCTATACCCTCAGGAATCTTTGTTGTCAAAAAGAATTAAAAAAAGGTAGTCCAACAACTGTATCTTTTGTTTGAGGACAGGACTTTCTGCTAGGAGATACTCTTCTGGACAGAGGTTAAGGCATCAAAATTTTTCTGAGTGTCTGTAAATCTGTTTCTCATTGTCAGAGAAGGTAGTAGTAACTTTTCAGTTTATACAAACTGTCTCTTCCTAATGGGATAGAAACAATCAGGTAAGAACTGAATATGTTGCTTCAGTACTAAGAAGTCAGTTGCTTTGTCCCAACTTTAAATATTACCCTAGGCTCCAAGGAGGTTAAAATGTAGGAGCCTGGGCCACATCACTGCTTTTCTTTCTATTAATTAGAGCACTCAGTTTTCTTATGCTCTTTGTCCTTGCATAGGCTCGTTGACAGCCTACTTGTCTCCTGCACTGAACTAGTTTATTGTATGCGTTTTCTCACAGGGCTTGTTCCTCTGGCTCTTGACAGGTTCTTTGTTGTTAACAACTTTTGAGTTGCCTCCAGGAACTAGAACCTGTTTACAAAAAAAGCAAAGAACTGCCCAGAGTTTCACTTCTAGATCTCAATTCATAATGACAAGTAAGAGACTGACCAGCCGGGCAGTGGTGGCGCACGCCTTTAATCCCAGCACTTGGGAGGCAGAGGCAGGCAGATTTCTGAGTTCGAGGCCAGCCTGGTCTACAGAGTGAGTTCCAGGACAGCCAGAACTACACAGAGAAACCCTGCCTCGAAAAACCAAAAAAAAAAAAAAAAAAAAAGAGAGAGAGAGAGAGAGACTGACCAGAAAAGAGAGAGACAGACAGGACAGGAGCAAACAATAACAACATGGAGACCAAATTAGGGGTGGCCACCATGTATTCAGATACCTCAACAATCCTGGGGACTCTGGTGACATCTCACATAGATATTACACATTGACTAGCAGCTGCTAATTTGACCTCTCCTATGTGTTCAAACAGAAGGCACCTTAGACTTATCTTTGGAGGTGACAAACCAGGTGACTTTCACTGAAGAGAACACAAGGGTGTTGGAGAGGCCTGGTCCCTTGCAAGCAATGAGTTCTCTCCTGAAGCCCTGGAACATCTCTGGTTATGTACCCCCTAACAGCTGTGGCCTGCACTCAGACCTTGGGATTGGTCAAGTTGAAGGTCAAGAAAGGATTTTGGTAGGACCTCCAAATGTTAAGGGATAGAGACCTAAAGTCTACTCAGCATAACCAAAGTCCGTACTGAGAGTCTATGTTGGGCTGGCTGGCAGCTGGCAACTGCCTAGAGAAAAACACCATAGAGCAGCCTCAAATGCATTTTACAGGAACTTTTAAAGGAAAGAACAGAGAAAATCTATATCCTAGTTGGCAGTTGCAGAGGAAAATAAAGCAGCAAGCAGTGTAACAGAAGCCAAAAGCAAGCAGTTAGCTGTAGCTAGGGAATTTTGACCCTGAGTTTCTAGAACAAGGTTGGGTGCTTTCCCATGGGACTTTTCATGGTGGGGATAGAAAAAGTGGGGGATCAATTTCAAGATAAACCAAAGATATCTCCAGCTGAGGGAAGACAGAGGAACCTTTGTCCAGTCACAGTTGTTGTGAATTTGTCAATAGTTTGCCAATCTTGTTAATCTTTTGAAAGAACTAGCTCTTCCTTTCACTGATTTGGATTTATTTATTTATTTATTTATTTATTTATCTCATCTCAATTTCAGCCCTGGTTGTAAGTCTCTCTTTCTGTTCACTGTTTTTTGGCTTTGTTTGTCCTTTTTTTTTTTTAGTGTCTCTAAGGAACATTATTTATTAAGTTATTAATTTGAAGTCTCTCAGAAAAAATTTTCTTGATGAGCTAAGTGCATTTAACACATGGAATGAGTACATGACTATTAAAAATTATATCTATCCACATTCCATCCTTGGGGTCCACACACAACCCAGGAAACTCCTTTGAGGTCTCTAGACCCCTGTGGAAACTAAATATTGAGCAGGAAGAGGTCAGTTCAGTGTGTTACTACATTGAGGTTGGCACTGATGCAGATAGTAACTGAGGGATATCTCAGGAACTGCATGTACCCCACATTCTGAGTTTCTGAAGACAAAGGTAGGGATGGCCTATCCTTAACATAGAGTATGGGGCAATGATTCTCTTCTGGTTGGAGTTCCTGGACAGATCCCCCAAAGGACACCACTAGGGCTGAGTTCTTGTTGAGAGTCAGGCTTACCTGGTGAGAGCCTTATTTCCAAAGGGCCTTTGTTTTAGGGGGTCTGTCACATTGGGTGACAAGTAGTCCTAAAACATGGAGTTATATTTCTCCAAGATTTGTAGATTGTTTTTCTGGGATTTGCTTGGTCTGTTGGCATTTGTGGTATTTTACAACTTGGAATATGTCTTTCCAGTCCCTTCTGGCTTATTTTTTCTGTCAAAGTTATTATTCTGTTGGCTCTTCAGTAACTTCACCGTTTTCTTTATGGCTTGTAATTTTCTTTATTTTATGTTTTTATTGTTTTATCTATAATATACTGTGAAATTTTTTTTTTTCTGGTTCTACCTATTTGAGTTTCTGTTAGCTTCTTTTACCTGCAGGTTCTATTCCTCTTATCTAATGAAAATCACATACCTTCATGGTCCTTTGCTCTGCTGCCTTCTGTTGCTTTTCTTCCTTCATAAGCTCTGGCCAACTAGCAGTTGGAGGGAAGAGATCTTAGGAATTATTCAGGAGAACTGTTAGGTCCAGGGGTCAGGGCCTATCTGGGAGTGCTGATAAGTGAGACTCTAGGAAAACAAGTGGCTCACAGGGTGGGAAGAAGGAAATCTAGTCTGGGGGTTGGAAAATCCAGAGGTAGCCAGGTTGCCTGGCAACCCTTGGAGGAAGTCTTGGTCCTGTGGAGTGAGATAGTGATGGGCGGTGGCAGAGTTAACATTGTGGATATGGGAGAGAAGTCCTGGAATTGTGCAGGCCTGTGAGGTGCATGGGATAGAGCCTGTCTGGTGGTGGAGGGAGACGTGTCCTAGAGGAGCTAAGAGGCATTTATCTTCCTTCCCCCTGCCTCCCGAGTTAGTTTACGAGCTGTAACTGGAGCATGAGTGTATATGCATGGACATGAGTTTCAAGTTTCTGTTTTGAGTTTATAACTTGCTGTAATCTCTTCATGTGATAGGATATTATCTCACCTGTTATACGATTTCTTGTGGTGGTTTGAATAGGTTTGGTCCTCATAGATTCATGTGCTTGAATGTTTGGCTATAGGGAGTGGCATTATTTGGAAGTGTGGCCTTGTTGGAGTAGGTGTGGCCTTGTTGGAAGAAGTATGTCACTGTGTAGGTGGGATTTTATGTCTCCTATGCTCAGGCTCTGCCCAGTGCTGAAGATAGTCTTCTGGCTTCTTTAGATCAAGATTAGAACTCTTGGCTCCTCCAGCACCAAGTCTGCCTGCATGATGCCATGCCTCCCATGCCCACCATGATGGTAACCTGTAAGCCAGCTATTGCAGACTGACAGCAGGAGCAGGAGAAGAAATACAGGCAGAACACCAGAAGTCACCACTGTCCCTACATGCCTTATTAACCTAGAATTGCCCTGCCTGGAATAGGAAAATACTGGTCTAAGGGGCAGTTTACCTGCCCTCAATCTTGCTCTGCCACCTTCCCTACTCTATAAAGTTAAATCTTTAAGAATCCTACCCAGGAAGTATAAGGTTTGTGGTGACTCTCTTAGCAAATGTAGGTCTGAACAGAGCCTGGTCTTTCCTCCTTCCCTGCACTATGTTGTCTCTTCTAGCCACCCTTTCTTCGTGGATACTCACTTGCTCCTGCCTTTTAGCTCTGTACTTCAGTTGCAGAGTCTCTGCCAGAAAAGACCACAGAATCTGCACCTCCTTGGATATATCCCTCAACTGTTACTCTTGTGTCCACAGGGTCTGCGCAAAAGGGAGCTGCTGAAGGAACTTCTGCCAGTCATTGGGCAGAATCTTCGATTCCAGCGCCTCTTTACTGAGTGCCAGGAACAACTGGACATCCTGAGAGACAAGTAGCCTGTCCTGGCTTGCCCCAGCTGCTGCAAGGGCAGGGCCACACTATTGCTACTGGAGGTGCCCAGAGCTAGCCCTACCTGTCAGGGTGGTAGTAGGAGGAGAGACCTTGGCAGAAGATGTGTTGTCCTGCACCAGCACTAGTCCAGTTCCCTGGGTGGACATGGCCTATAACCCAGGCCTCAGTGACTCAAAAAGGGGGCAGCTTGTCCCTCCATGCAGGCCCAACTGTGGACTTGGGGCTAGGACTGGGGCTCTACCTTGCTGCCCTGGGGCCAGCAGGGATCGCTTGAGCCTGTCTCCAGCTTGGCCCCAAGGTAGACACTGGCTCCTGCCATTGCAGGTGCTGTGCTGCTTCAGCTATAACAAATGAGCCATTTGTAAGAGCAAGAGCCTGCAAGCGTTAGGGATGATGCAGTTGGCAGATGGACCCGAAGCCTGTGTGAATGCTAAGCTGTTCTGACACATGGACTATTTTTGTACTAGAATTTGCTAACTTGGAATATGGAGTTTCTTTTGGTCGATCAAGATATCCCTATAAGTTACTTGGACATTGGTCACTTGTAGGAAATTTAAATTCTAATTATGACAGCTACACTGAAAAAAATAATTGTACTGAAATTAACTTGTCTATCTTCATTTGGTTTAATTTTTAAATGTTTGTAAAAAGAGACACTTTGTGTGGGGGGGTGGGGTGGGACAAAGGGGAGGGCAATTTCTTTTCTAAGTGTAAAATAAATGAACATGCATTGGATACCAAACCATTTGCCTTCTCTGCCTTTTCCTTCTGATGTCCTTTTCTCTCTCACCCTGAGTCTTTTTCTTGCTGTGGCAGTGACAGCATTGGAGCCTGAAAGGATCTTCTGGAATCATGTGATTCCTGCTGCCTTCTTCTGTAGATGTTCATCTGTGATGTGTGAGAGCCACTAACGCTTGTGTCATACAGCGGCACCTCAGGCTGTCCTGGGGGCAGCAAACAGGCCACATGTCATCCCCCAGGTGAGGCATTATGACCTTCAGTGCCTCAGCTATTGTGGTCATTTTCAGCTTCAGCTAAAGGACACAAACTTAGAATCCTGAGGCATTATCAAAAGCCTGGTGTGGTGACAAATGCCCCTAATGTTAGTATTTGGGAAGCTGAGGCAAGGCTGTAATAGGCCTAGGTTATATAGAAATACTTTGTTTAAAAAAAAAAAAAAAGATGCTCCTTTCCCCTTAGCTTCTCCTACATATTACCCTTCCTGATAAAATAAAGCTTTTCTCTCAGAATACAATTAGAACATAATTATTCCTATTTGTACCAGTGAGGTACAAGATAGTCTTAATACCCAGTCCATCCTTTTGTTGACTAGCCAGAACCTCTGCCGTCTCTCTTGACTAGGACACTTAGTTTTGAACCTGGCTTTTTCTTGGCTTTAGAATGAATGTCAGCTGAGAACCCGCCACTCAGATCTTTTCTCTCAAGGTAAATAGCCTGGATTGGCTATGAGTCTATAGGTCTTCGATGCCGTCAGAAATCCAGAATGACTAAATTAACTGAACTTATGGGAAGCACAAAGCATAGCTTCTAAAACTTAGCCAATTTATAGAGACCACTGAACACCTGAACAACCCCTATACTACCGAACGTTGGAGCATCAAATCTTCAGCCTTCTGGCACAAATTCATCTGACAGACCTTAGTGCTGCAGAATTATTAAGGGCTGGTTACTCTGTCTAGGCAGATATAATCAGTCAACTATTCTGCAAGTGTGTCCTTTTCTGGACAGTAATTTGTCTGTAGATGGAGAGAGGCAATTCTTGCCTGATGGCTGTCTCACCACAACTGGAGTAACTCCAATGATGCTCAATTTCTTCTTAGAATCCAAGACAGGAAGCTGTCAGGAGCAGACAGGTCTCTAATCAACATGAACATTAGTATAGAAATATTTGTGACGTCAATTCTATGGATTTCTGACGTTTTGAAATCCAACTATGCATGTAAGGTAACCTGGACTGTTGTCTGTTATCTCCTCTCAGCTATTTCTAAATAAAATATAGAAAACACCCTAACAATAAACTCAAAGTCATGAATTTGCTATAGTCCCTTAACTCACAGGCTAATCATCCCAAGTCAGTTAAAAAAGTTAAAGAAGTACTGGGTCTGGAGTAAGGAGAGGAGAAGATGAAGTAGATGAGAAGCTCGGTAATGAGAGAGAAAAAGAGAGAGAAAGAGAGAGGGCATGGAGGCAGAAGTTCACGTGTCTCCACTAGTCAAAGATAGTTTACATAGCTAGGTTGGGTATTAGGTTACACTTCTGACTGAGCATTACCAGACTTACAAAGCCCTTGATTAACATTTAAAAAAATTGTATAAAAGCCAAATGGAAAAGGGGGGGGGCACGGGATAGGGGTTTTCTGGGGAGGGGAAATGCGGAAAGGGATTGGCATCTGAAATGTAAATAAAATATCCAATAAAAAATATATATTTAAAAAAAAAGATGGAGAAGGAAATGCTTATCAGGAAGCTGTAATTTTCTCAGAATGTAAGCAAGAGGCTGATCAAGAAGCACAGACACAGACTGAGAGCACACACGGCCTCTGTTCCCCTGGTTTGTCCTGGAACCCCGTTAGAGTTAGGAGCCCTGAACTTGGAATCCAAAGGCCTGAGAAACCGACTTGTCTGCCTACCTTGAGTTCTTCCCACTCTTTTCTTATGCCTCTTACCTAGATAAGACTGTGGAATGCATGTGTACCACAGAGAGCATGGAGTGCCAGCCTGTAAGTGGGGGCTTTAACTCACAAAGTAAACAGCCAAGGAGTGTCAGGAAGCTCCCCTCAGCTGCAGCAAGATTGTCACCAAAATGTTCTTGGGACTAGCAGGCCTGTTTGAGACACAAACCAGTGTCACCTTGGCCTTTCTTTTTCTAAATCAGATCTCAAGCAGAGGTGAAGGTAAGATAGGCTATCTGGTTATGAGGACCTGAGTCATGGGGAGGACCTGGCCACTAGAAACTACTTGTTCGAAGGAAACATTAGCAATTATTTTTGTATTTACTTGTGTGTCTGTGGGTATGTATAGCATGGTGCTTCTGGAGGTCAGAGGACAACTTTGGGTTGTTGGGTATTGGTTCTCTCCACTGTGTGAGCTTTGGGGATTGAACACTTGTTGTAAAGCTTGGTGGCAGCTATCTTGCCACAGTTTAGCAAATCTATTTTTACTACCACTGGTTGCAGTTGGTAGAGGCCAGGGACTGCTGTTTCTAGTCACGATGGAATAACAGATGGAATTTACCCTCCTGCCTGAGACAAGCAATGAACCAGTCAAAATTTGTAACGTAATGGCTTTAAGACACTGAGTATAAAAGATAGGGGCTGGAGTGTTCATCTGGTACGACAAGACCTTGAGCTTGATCTTAAGCATCATGTACACAAAAGACGGAAAGTGTTGAGCCTCAAAGTGCTGAACTTTCATGGAGAGAGCAAAGACGGAAAGAGTTCCTGCTATGGTACATGGACTGCCTAAATTGAGGAAATACAGTGGACAGAAGAGACAGTTAGGAGTTAATGGAACAGAACATCAGAAAGCTGTATGGAGAGCTGGAGAGTTCAGGGGCCCCTTGAGCATTTGTCCAGCTGAATACTGCCTAGTGCATACACGTGAGGAAGCTCCCACATGGGAAGACCACTATACCAAGGAAAGATCTGTGGGAATAACAGTGAAAACTGCCAGGCTCTCAGTTGGGAAAAGTACTTGGTCCTAGCCACCAGACAAAAACTCATACATACCTCACAGGCTTGGAGTAGCTAGCTACTCAGAAGACATGCCTCAGTATTGGAGAATAATTAGAACATCACAGCCAGTTTAAAAAATAAGACTGGAAAGGATCCAAAGCAAAGTTCAAGAGGACTACAAATGCAAGTAGACCAAGACCACATGACAACTAGCAAAGATGCAGGAAGATGCTCTGAAAAGACAAAATAATCTCACAGTCCAGAGTGGCCCAGAACTTACACCACTGTGAAGCCTGCAGAAAGAAAAAATATTAAGGCAGTTATAGTATATTCAAGAAGTTAAGTAGGTCTGGGGATGCAGTTGAGTTGGTAGGATGTTTGCCTGGCATGCACGTCCTGGCACCATGTAAACTTGACACAGTGGGACACACCTGTAATTCTAGTGCATGGGAGGTAGAGACAAGGGAATCAGACGATCATGGTCATCTTTGTCTACATAGGAAGGTCAAGGCCAGCCTGAGCTGCAGGAGACCACCATCTCAAAAGAAAAGGAGAAACAAAGCAAAAACCGGAAGTTCAGCCGTGTGATGTGTAGCACTTTCCTGTGTAATAAAGGTTTCCATCCTGGAGGGATGTTAAAATTGAGGAATTAAGGTGTTAAATTGAGGAAGTAAACAACTCAAGAGCTTCAAGAAATTTCTGAAACTGACCAGATGCAATAGTCCCACCCCAAAACATACAGAAACAGTAAGGACTGCTGAAAGGCACTCTCAGACCAGATCAGCTGTCTGTAGGGTGTGCAGTGTGCTTCAGCTTTCCAATTTTTGTGAGCTCTTAGCCATGCTGGGGAAGGCTTTGATGATGCAGCTGTTCTGAACTGTTTCTGCTCACTTGCTTGGTTGGATTCACACCAAGGTATTTTATATTATTTGTGACTATTGTGAAGGGTGTCATTTCCATAATTTCTTTCTCAGCCTGTTTATCCTTTGAGTAGAGGAAAGCTACTGATTTGTTTGCGTTAATTTTATATCCAGCTGTGCGCTGCACCCAGCCTTGAGCAGGCCAGAAAGGTCTTGTTTACCACAATAGACCTAATAATAGGACCTAGGTGGAGTTACCCACCTTGGCTGCACTACAACCTGCTACAGGAACTTAGAAGAATAGACTGCGCTGAGCTTGCCTTGAGACATCTCTGGCTGTGACAAAAGATGGGTTCCCCCACCCATCTCCAGCTGAACCTAGAATGGGTTCAGTGGGGCTTTCCCTTTAAATTAGAAGAGCTGAATATTAAACTTCGAGCCTTGATCAGAAAACTTTGTCTTGGCTTCATGCTTTTCTCACCCTCTCTGTCCCCTTTTTCATTTCCAGCCTCCCTTTTAGGTGAACCCAGTTGATCCATGGCGTAGGCACCTATAGGTGATGCCTGTAGAGTGAAAAATTATAAAGACCATTTTATGAAATATATATAGGCTTTTCCTTTACCATGAGCAAAAGAATGCAGGCTCCAGAAGGTGGAACTGAATGTAAGATTTCAGGCCTTCATTGCCCCGAGATATTCCGGGTGGAGGGCATTATCCCTGAATCAGAGGACACTTGCTGGATTACATTCCTCAAGGCTCAGGGAAAAGAACCCACCTGTGGGCGAGGAAAGCCCAAAGCAGGAAGACACATTCCTGACCACAAAAAGATGCAAGTCACCTAGGTGGGGCTATGACGGGAGCAAGTGAGAAATAGTTAAACCTGAAATAGTTGGTAATGACAGGGTAGGACACAGTGACTTGACAAGACCACATTTTTGTGAGAAATGGGTGTGCAGAATGCTTTCCACATGATCCTGTATCATTTAGTTTTGGGATCCTCTGGAATGTTCCACTATTTTTATGTTATGTATCCTTGACAACCCCTCACCCCCTTGGTTTGTGGTTTTCCTCTTTAAAAGGCTCCTTAGCTCGCCACTCAGGGTCAAACTGTACTCCTGTTTGAGAATGCAGTTTGAACGCTGGCTGCCAGCTCTCTTCCCTAATAAACCTCTGCTGATTGCATCCAGGTACAGTATCTTGGAGTTTGTGGGTGTTCGAGACTTCCTGAGACTTGAGTAAGGGTCTCCCGAATTTGGGGGTCTTCAGCCCCAAACTAGGAGCCTGAAAACAGGGGACCCACTGCAAAACACTGTCTTAGGTGGAGCTCCACAGAAAATGAAAGAAGAGTATCCCATACTTGGTAAGCAATGAACAGTGTTAATGCTAGCGCCAGTTATTTTTTGGAGGCTGTGTTTGCAGGAAGTGTGTTAAGGGAATATGGTCTAGGCTGAATAGGTGTTGACCTGACGTCAACTTCACCTAGGGATGACAGCAAAACATGGGACAGGAGAATTCTAAACAGGCATTTGTTTGCAGCCTAAGAGCTGACTCAGGTGAGAAGAGCAGGGTTAGAAGGAATTGGGACATTAAGAAAGCAGGGCATTAAGGAGTAACTATCAATAGCTGTTACTACAACTCCTAAAGAAAGAGATGAAGAGTTAGACCTTGAATATGAGAGAGAAAGGGTTTCAGAAAGGCAGTTGTCCTCTCTCTGGGCTGAATCCAAAAGAGAAAAAAGAAGGAAAAGGCTATTTAAGAGATCTCCTAGGAACAGGAGAAAATCAGGAGACATCCTGCTTTCTCTCTGGCTTCTACTTGGATCCTTAGTTTGGCTTTCTCTGTCTATTGTCTGTTCTTGGTGGGCCAATCTGTCCATGTGTGTCAATTGTCTTTGTTTCATTGTTGGAATGATTTTTGTTCTATGTTTCATGTTCAAAAGAAAAAAATAGTTAAAACTGCTAGGTATTCACCCCTTGATCTAGTTTATGTGGTGCGCCAACGTCATTGGGTGTGGTGTGCCAACGTCATCACGCACTATCACACCGCTGCCATTGGAAGATGGCGCCGACATCAGCCCGGACTCATCCCGCTTAACTAGTAAACAAGTGCTCAGAGCATGCTCAGAGTCCCTTGAACCAGCCTACATGTGACGCATCCCGAGACGTCATATTCTCCTGAGCTCTGCTAGCCAATCACAGAGGTACACGCCAACACGCTGACCTAATAGGTATTTAAGGATGTCTCCCTTTCCTATCGGGGTCTTCCCTTCCATTCCGGCTACAATAAAGCCTGCTGTAGAAGAATCCTGTTGTCTGAGTCCGTTCTTGCTGGCGAGATCATGACGAGGACAGCCACAATTGGTGCCGAAACCCAGGACAATCCATCTGTGGGCACCGAGGGAGACCCCCATCTCTGGGAGGATTCAGAACTCTGGTACGGATCAGAAAGGTATGCTCTCTTACTCGCTTGAGGTCGGCCTTGCTTTCATTTTGGTAGCAGCGGCCCTCCTTCTGGTTCTTCTTGTATTGTAAAATCTCAGAAAAGGCATTTATTCTGTTTGGCAGCTTATTTACTTGTGTTTCAAGGACGAGCAGTGTAGTGCAGAAATACGTGCAGGCCAGGAGACCCTCCAGGGAGTTCAGCAGAGCATGTCAGAATCTGACCAGGAAACGAGAAGTGGTGCACGCAAAAAACGGCTTAGAGCCCCCAAGAATTCAGTCCCCTCAGACAAGATTGTTGAGGAGTCAGGGAAGAACAAGTACGCTCTGGGAGAGAACGAGGTTGCTATTTAAAGAAAGGTGAAAAATAAGGTCAAAACTCTTTATCCATTTAAAGAATTGGAAGCTCTTAAGTTAGATTCCTCTGAAGAGGAAAATTTTTATTCCTCCGAAGAGGAGGATTTGGAAGAGGAGTTAAAAGAAGTCAAAGAGAGGGGAGCTGAGTGCTCCCAGGGAGATAAGGAAAGGAAAGAAGGGAATAAAGAGGCAAGAAAGATTTATCCTAGCCTTAAGACCAGCAAGGGGTTAAGTAAATAGTTTTGTGCTATCTTAAAAACTTCTGAGGGTATGAGACTGCAGGCTAGGGTGATTAACACCTGCAGCCTAACTGCAGAGGATTAGGCAATGTGGCCTTTGTTCTATCTCAGCAGGAATTGTTGGGCTCTAACTTACTGCTGGGTCACAGAAAGAAAAGACACTTAGAAAAGTTGCTACAAAGTTTTTTTTTTCTTTCATTAATATGACCCTTGAAGGAACACAGACAGTATGGTTTCCCCACATTCCACAGTTTTAGTTGGCTATCTGTAGAGACAGAGACAACTTCTTCACTGCTTTCTGAATGTCCTTGAGGAATGGCCCTCACTCATGAGGCGCTCAATCTCACTAGAGAGCTGTGGCGAGGGGGAGGTGGCTGCAGGGTTAGCAGTGGCACCTCCACCTTGTTGATAGCTACTTGCTTTTCGTTCTGAGTTGATCCTCCGAGGGAATGGTTTGGAGAACAACTTTGGATATATAATATTTCTGCTATCAGAAATGAGACTAACACCACGACTAGCCTATCTAATATCACCTATAATAATATGTTTGCCTATCATTCATTTAGCCCAGCACCTGTATGTGTACAGGCACCGTTCTTCTTTTTATTAAACAATAATGTGAGTAGTAATGTTCTAGCTTGTAACAATAGTGATATACAATGCTATCTAGCAGAATGCTGGAACGGGCACAATGATACGGCTCTATTGGTAAAGCTTCCCACATTTGTTCCCATGCCAGTTGAAGCGGAGCCAAATAATTTCCCACTTCTCACTCTACTCAGAGAAAAACGAGATTTTGGAATAACAGCAGCTATAGCTATGACCCAGCAAGTGCAAACTGCTGAGACTATTAATAGTGTGGTAGAGCAAACAGCTACAGCTCTAGCCACTCAACAGGAGCATAATGCTCATTTGGTCTCAGGACTCCTGTTGGTAAACCAAAGAGTAGATTTAATTCAGGACCAAGTAGAAGACTTATTTAGGATTGTCCAATTGTCCTGTATTTCTCCCATGAAAGGCTTATGTGTTACCCCTATGAAAGCTAACTTCTCTCAGTCTATCAAACAGAGTCGACTCTTATCAGACTTCCTAAAGGGCAACTGGATGGCAAAATCGGAACGACTATCTCGAGAATTGCTCTTTCAGATTGCCACCCTAAATGGCAACCCGCTTGCCCAGGTTTGTTCCCGTGCCAGTTGAGGCACCCAATAGTTTGAGTCGCTTCAGGGTGCAGAGAGATTTTGGCATCTCAGCTATCATTGTGGCCATTATTGCAGGAGCCACAGTAGTGGGATCAGTTACGGCCTCTGCTCTTGCCTTGTCTACCTCAGTACAAACAGCTGATACTATAAACCAGCTGTCTGCCTCAGTACCTTCAGCCCTTGATGTCCAGGCCTCGGCTAACTCACAAATAATGGGAGGCCTAATGTTGGTAAACCAACACATAGACCTGGTCCAAGAACAAATTGACATCCTGTGGCAGCTGTCCCAATTGGGCTGTGAACAAAAAATGCCAGGATTATGTATCACTTCCATACAATATAAAAATTTTACTCATGCAGCAAATTTGTCTAAAACTCTTTCTCAGTTTTTATTACAGAATTGGACTTTGGAATTTGAAGAAATGCTTCGCCAGCTACGTTTTGCCATCATTGAAGTGAATTCAACTCGCCTTGATTTATCCCTTGATTTGTCCTCTTGGGTCTCGTCAGCTATTTCTTATTTCAAAGAATGGGTGGGAGTGGGTCTTTTTGGAGCAGTCCTATGCCTTGGTCTGGCAGGTACTCTCTTCTTATTGTGTAAATTACGAGCTCAAAGGAAAAGAGACAAAGTAGTGCTGGCTCAAGCCTTTGCTGCTCTGGAAAATGGAGAGTCTCTGGGAATCTGGATGTCTATTTTAAAAGATTGATGCCTCTTACCCTATTAGTTCTTAGATTTGGCTTTTATTGCTTTTAGCTTTGGCTTTTGCTATTGAAAACACACAGAAGAACACTGGGAACCAACCCAGGCATCTAGTCCATCCAACACTTGTTAACCCCAGAGGGCACAGGTTCCCATTGCACCTGGGAGAGTGTGGACATGGTCTGGAGTTAAGGTTGCCCCTACACTCATTAACCTTGGGAGGGCTCAAGTTCCCATTGCACCCCTGGGGAGTGTGGAGGCCCGGGCCTGCCTCGTTGATTGGAGATGAGTCCTATCAAAACCTCGTCTCTTTGATCATTGAGTGTCTGCCTGGCCCATCATGTCCTTCTGTTGTGCGTACGTATTGGGCTTGGGCCTCAGAGAGAGCCCACAAAATTTATTAAAACAATTAGGGGGAGATGTGGTGCGCCAATGTCATTGTGTGTGGTGCGCCAACGTCATTGCGCACCATTTCACCACCGCCATTAGAAGATGGCGCTGACATCAGCCCGGACTCATCCCGCTTAACTAGTAAACAAGTGCTCAGAGCATGCTCAGAGTCCCTTGAACCAGCCTACATGTGACGCATCCCGAGACGTCATATTCTCCTGAGCTCTGCTAGCCAATCACAGAGGTACACGCCAACACGCCGACCTAATAGGTATTTAAGGATGTCTCCCTTTCCTATTGGCGTCTTCCCTTCCACTCCAGCTACAATAAAGCCTGCTGTAGAAGAATCCTGTTGTCTGAGTCCGTTCTTGCTGGTGAGATCATGACGAGGACAGCCACAAGTTTAACTTTGTTTTAAAGGCAGTCTTAATGTTCACAGAAGAAAGCTGATAAGTTATCCTACACCTGCAACTAGAAGTCAAGCTAAGCTGGAAAAGCCCTTCTAGGAACTGACTGTCTGCATAAGGTGCCCTTAAAAGACCCAGCAGCTTTTCGTCTTGATAAGGAAGTTGAGAGTTGTTTTTTCTAGAAAAATCTCTGTGACAGTGTATATTGGGTTCAACAAATGACAAGGTGCTTTTCTCTTGAAATTACAGCTAGAAAAAGCAAGAAAATGTTGTTTAGTCTAAATATATAAGATGTGTACCACTTCATTTTTGTTTCTAACTGGTTTTAAAAGTATACATATGTTCTGCATGTTATAGATTATTGGGTTAGAAGTTATTTGGTATGATTAAAAATTTGCAACTTTGGTAACAGAAAGTTGGCTTAAAACTGGTAACTCAGGGCTGGAGTCATTCAGAAACCAGATGTATAAATATGTATGTATGAATATGAGAGAGAAAGTGTTTCAGAAAGGCAGTTGTCTTTTTTTAAAATAGGATTTAAAACAATGTCTCTTGCTGGGTGGTGGTGGCGCACGTCTTTAATCCCAGCACTTGGGAGGCAGAGGCAGGCGGATTTCTGAGTTTGAGGCCAGCCTGGTCTACCAAGTGAGTTCCAGGACAGCCAGGGCTACACAGAGAAACCCTGACTCGAAAAAACAAACAAACAAACAAACAAACAGACAAACCAAAAACAAGAAACAACAACAACAAAAAAAACCAATGTCTCTTTAAAAGATGCACTATCATGCATTCGTATATAAGAACTGGCAGCCAAACTTGGTAAGATGAAAAGTAATGCACTTGGTATTGTGTAAAAGACCCGAGCTGCCCCACGCTTGGGGGCCAAACTGTTGAGGACCACTCTGGCCCATGTTTGGGGGCCAAACTATAGCGGCCCGCTTTGTTCCTCAGGTCCGAGTTTAGCAAGAGAGAGAGAGTAGGGGGAAGAAGGGGAAGAGACGTGAAGAATAGAGACAAGCCAGAGGATCTGTAGTAAAGTCTTCTTTACTGTCTCCACCATACACACACCACTACACCTACTACTACTACACCACACACACACACACACACACACACACACACACACACACACTACAACAAGGAAATCCTGGGTATTTATAGGCTTTTGCCATGTGCCTTGTAGGCGTGGATACCACGTGCTCCTTGTAGCTGGGGGCACTAAACAGCAAAACAAGCTATGTGGGATATCAGAGTGTGCTTCAGCTGTTGTAGGCTGTTGAAAACCAAGTCTCATGTCAGGGTATATGGCTCAAGATGGCTGCAAAGCTGATAGCTGCTTTCTAGCCGCTTTCTGCTTAAAGTCGGCTCCCAATAGGTCCCCCTTTTAAAATTTTTTTTTCAAAAGGGAAGGCTGGGAAAACTTATGGAAACCGTGCCTGTCTTAGGTTGGAACAAAGGACCCCAGCCTCTTTTTCCCGTCCTTCAATAACCCAACAGTCATTGGTTGAGCTTCTGTCTTAGGATGGTGAGGCCTCCCTTCTTTTAGGGGAAAGGGTCTCGGTATGTTCTCTTACCCGTCATTGACTATCTGGCTTAGCACGTAAGTTAGGGGTTAATCCTCGTCAGTCTTGATGACAGAGGTTTCAGAGTCCCCTACACTTCCAGCCTGTAATAATGGACCTGTATGGGTTTCATTTGAATCTCATCTGTTGTCATACAAAAGTCATCAGTCTATTGAACAGCATCAACCCAAGAGACAAGAGACTCAGCAATGCCTGAACAGTCAGTATAAAAGCAACATTCATTTTTTTTAAAGGTAACATACAGAAATACAGAACTGATCATAGCTTTGATCTTAACAAAACAAGTAAAGAAATTCCCGTCTATGCTCAGTCAATCTCAAACCCCAAAAAACTATAATAACTGTGGTAGTGGGTTTAAACAATATAC
>JANHMN010000011.1:4427617-4455642 GCA_030674055.1 Rhabdomys pumilio
ATCATAAGTCAGGGAATCAAGAGTCCAATAGAGCCACCCTGGAGATGGGGTGGTGATGTCTCCTTCAGCATTGAGAACTTCTCAGGTCAGGTTTGCTCGTTGATCTGTTCCAGTTTGAAGACAATTGTGAAGCATCTTCAGGTTTCCTTCATATTTCCTGCAAAGAAAAAATATGCTTCTCAGGGGGTTTTCTCCTCCCTGGATTTGTTATTGTTGTCTATTTAATCAGTCTTTCTGGCAGCCAACATGCGGCATCTGCAGTTTGGGAATATATGCAAACAGAACCTCTTCCCCAGATAAACACTGGATCTGGCCCATTCCAGGTTCCAGTTAATGGGTCTTTCCAGAGGACTGTTGCAAAATTCTTTTTGGTATCAGGATGCCAGAATCTATCTGCAGCAGATTTTCCTTCAGAATCCAAAGTTAAAAAATTTAAAATAAAGAGTGCATGATGAAGGATATTTTGGGGGGATCCCTTGGTAGGATACCATTGCCCTTTTTTAATTTTTTCAAATTGACATTTAATGGTTTGATGTGCCCTTTCTACCATACCTTGGCCCTGTGGATTATATGGCATATCTGTTTTATGTAGTATTCCCAATTTCTCACAGAATTGGTGGAAACTGGAGCTTGTATAACCTGGGCCGTTGTCAGTTTTTATCTGTTTAGGCACACCCAATACAGCAATTGCAGCAAGCATATGAATGATCACATGCTTGCTTGCTTCTCCAGTTTGTAATGTTGCATAAATGAAATTGCTATATGTATCTACACATACATGTATATATTTCTGTTTTCCAAATTCATTATAATGAGTAACATCCATTTGCCAGAGATTGTTTGGTGTCAGTCCCTTTGGATTTACACCCAAATGAGGAACTGGTAAAAGTTTAACACATGATTGAAATTGTTTGACAATTTGTCTAGCTTGTTCTCTGGTAATTTTAAACATAACTCTTAAAGTTTTAGAATTAAGGTGATGTAACTCATGAGCCTTAATGGCCTGATCCAAATTAGACTGTGCATCTGATAAAGTCACTGAAGCTACACGAGTAGCTAGATCTGCCTTGGAGTTTCCTTCAGAGAGAGGACCTGGTAGCCCAGTGTGGGCTCTCAGGTGTCCTATAAAGAATTTACACTTTCTCCTCCAAATTAATTGTTGGCACTGTAAAAACAAATCAGCTGCTTCTGAGGAATGCTTTACTTGTGCAGCAGTTTCTAACAGAGGGATAGACTGAGCTATATATGAGCTATCTGTGTAAATATTAATGGTTTGATTTGGAAATGCTTGAAACACAGCAATAACAGCATGTAATTCAACCAATTGAGCTGACACAGATGATGTAGCAAAGGAGATTGCTTGATCTTTAAAGGCATAAGCAGCTGTTCCTGATGAGGAACCATCAGTGAAAACTAGCAATGCTTCCTTGATAGGTGCATGTGCAGTACGATATGGAAAAACAAATTCATGGTGATTACAAAACTGAACCAATTTATCTGGTGGATAATGATTATCTATCTGACCGGCAAATGAGGCACATGCAATAGGCCAAACTTCAGAATTCTGCATAAGCCAATCAACCTGATGCCTTGTATACGGTTGTACTATGACATCAGGATCTTTTCCAAAATATTTTTGACTGTTATTTCTGCCTAACATAATCATATCTGCTACAGCTGCATAGTATGGATTAAGAACCTTCTTAGGAGATGAGGGAAGGTGAACCCATAATATGGGTGCAGTTTGCCAAAAAACTGCAGTAGGACTTAGTTTAGTGTTAAAAATAAGAAAATATAAAGGCTTAGAATAATTAATATGAGTTACAAATTGGGATGAAATAGCACTCTCCACCTTCTGTAAAGCTTTTCTACCCTCCTCTGTTAGAGTCCTGCAAGATTTAGGGTCAGGATCTCCTCTAAAAATATCAAACAGGGGCTTCAATTCTCCTGTTGTAAGTTTCAAATATGGTTGTAGCCAATTAATGTCTCCCAATAGTTTTTGAAAATCATTAAGTGTCTTAAGGGAATCAGTCCTCAGTGTGGCCTTACTATTAATAATACATGGACCATTAATCTGAAATCCTAAATAAGTATATGGATCTTGTAATTGTACCTTTTCTGGTGCTATTTGTAACCCTGCAGTCTGTAAAGCTGTTCTAAGATCATCAAAGCACCGGAGTACTTGTTGTCCATCTTTCCCAGCTATTAAAATGTCATCCATGAAATGAATCATGTAGATTTGCTTCCACATAGTTCTAACACCCTCTATGGCAGAAGCCACAAACTTTTGGCACAAGGTAGGACTGTTAGCCATACCCTGAGGCAAGACCTTCCATTGATATCTTTTCATAGGTTCTCTAAAGTTTGTAGTGGGAACACTGAAAGCAAAATGTTTTCTATCATTAGGATGCAAGGGGATAGTAAAAAAACAGTCTTTTAAATCTATAATTATTTTATAATAACCTAAAGGTATGGCCACCGGTGTGGGCAGGCCAGATTGTAAGGCTCCCATTTTAATCATGGTTGCCTTAACAGCTCTCAAGTCTTGCAACAATCTCCAGTTTCCTGACTTTTTCCTAATGACAAATATTGGGGTATTCCAGGGAGAGTTACTCTCTTCTAAATGTCCTGCCTGTAATTGCTCCTGCACTAGCAACTGGGCAGCTTTTAATTTTTCGGTGGTTAGGGATCACTGATCCACCCAGACAGGCAAGTCCCCCTTCCAGGTGATGGGATCCGCACAGTGCCCTAGGGGTGCAGCTGAATCAGTAGCCCCCATCAAAAATACCCCAAACCTCTTCTTTCATTGGTACCATAAAACTCAGTAGAATGAGTAATTCCATCTTCACCTTTTTCTAATCTTTTGTCTGGGGAAGGCTCAGAGTTTACCATTTGAGTGATGATTATTTCATTAGGGCTGCACATAATCAATCCCAACTGGGATAACAGATCTCTGCCCCAGAGATTAATAGGAAGGCCTGGGATGACATAGGGTTGTATATTCTCTGAATTTCCTTCTTTATCCTTCCATGTCAGCACCTTAGAGCTTTGCTGTGGATTTTGACTTTGGCCAATACCCCTTAAGTTGGTTAAGGTTGGGGTCAGAGGCCAGGTAGCAGGCCAATCACTTTGTTTTAGGATAGTCACATCAGCTCCTATATCAACCAAGCCTTGGAATGCCTTTCCATCCAGCCATAGTGTCATCATAGGTTTTTGTTTAACTATAGGCTGTACCCAAAATGCATCAGAGGAACTAAAGCCTTGATCCCCTCTTTTAGGATTCTTTTTTTTAAAATTGGATATTTTATTTACATTTCAGATACCAGCCCCTTTCCCCATTTCCCCTCCCTAGAAAACCCCTATCCCGTGCCCCCTTTTCCATTTTGCTTTTATAAAATTTTTTTAAAATGTTAATCAAAGACTTTATAAGTATGGTAATGCTCAATCAGAAGTGTAACCTACTACCCAACCTAGCTATGTAAACTATCATTGACTGGTGGAGACATGTGAACTTCTGCCTCCATGCTCCCTCTCTCTTTCTCTTTTTCTCTCTCATTACCTAGCTTCTCATCAACTTCATCTTCTCCTCTCCTTACTCCATCTTTTCCTCTTGGTGCTCCTTCCCCCTTAGCTCTTCCTACATATTACCCTTCCTGTTAAAATAAAACTTTTCTCACAGAATACAATTAGAGCATAATTAATTAGGTACAAGATAGTCCCAGTCCCTCCTCTTTTTGACTAACCAGAATCTCTGTTGTCTCTCTTGACTAAAACACTTAATTTTGAACCTGACTTTTTTCTTGCCTTTAGAAGGAATGTCAGCTGAAAACCATCCACTCAGATCTTTTCTCTCAAGGTAAATAGCCAGGATTGGCTATGAGTCTATAGGTCTTCAATGCCGTCAGAAATCCAGAATGACCAGATTAACTGAAGTTACGGGAAGCACTAAGCATAGCTTTTAAAACTTAGCCAATTTATAGAGACCGCTGGACACCTGGACAGCCCCTATACTACCGAACATTGGAGCATCAAATCTTCAGCCTTCTGGCCCAAATTCATCTGACAGACCTTAGTGCTGCAGAATTATTAAGGGCTGGTTACTCTGTCTAGGCAGATATAATCAGTCGACTCTTCTGCATGTGTGTCCTTTTCTGGACAGTAATTTGTCTGTAGATGGAGAGAGGCAATTCTTGCCTGGTGGCTATCTCACCACAACTGGAGTAACTCCAAGGATGCTCAATTTCTTCTTAGAATCCAAGACAGGAAGCTGTCAGGAGCAGACAGGTCTCTAATCAAGATGAACATTAATATAGAAATATTTGTGACGTCAATTCTATGGATTTCTGACGTTTTGAAATCCAACTATCCATATAAGGTAACCTGGACTGGTGTCTGTTAACTCCTCTTAGCTATTTCTAAATAAAATATAGAAAACACCCTAACAATAAACTCAAAGTCATGAATTTGCTATAGTCCCTTAACTCACAGGCTAATCATCCCAAGTCAGTTAAAAAAGTTAAAGAAGGACTGGGTCTAAGCCTTGTATTTCTAAATGTGTTATACAGGCACAATGCCCATGAAAGTATCAATATTCATTTCACTTTCATATCAATAAGAAGCTTATACCAATGAAAACCTTAGATTTGAAATCCAAGTGAATTTTGTACCATTTAAGAAATTATAACTTCATCTTGATACTAAATTATACAGATTTCTACCAATAGGTTATGGCTATGCCATAAATCCTAGCTAATCCTCCCTGTTCCAACAAAATCACTACTTTTCCCCAGAGAGATAGCCCCATATTAACCACCTTAGTCCCCAAGCCCGGAGAGTAGGGGCACTGATTCTTCTTTAACTTCTTCAAGCTGATTACAGGTGTCCAGACATCAGAAGAGGGGTGGGGGGAAGAGTAAATTGATAAGCTTCTGACGCTGTGTCTTCACTGCATCCAGATGGAATTCCCAAACACCGGAGGTTTGAATACGTCTGCTCATTTTGCTTGATGAGTAGATACACCAAGGCTGTGTATTCTGCAATATACAATTCTCTGGACAAGTTTTAGTATCAAGAAAAAAAATTTTTTTTTTCCTAGAGGGCTGACATTTTTTTAAAAAGATGTTGGTTCTAACAACTTTTTTCCCCCTTTTATGTAGTTGGTTATAATATTTACATTTCAAGTTTTATCTTCTTATCCCATTTCCCCCACCACCCAGGAACCCTTTATCCCATCCCCCCTCCTTATATCCCTTCTATGAGGCTGTGCCCACACCTACACCCCCACCCCCACTACCCCCTCCTCACCCCCACATTCCCCCTCCCTTCTGTGTTCATTTTTCATGGGACCAAGAATCTCCTCTCTCACTTATGCCCACCAAGGCAGTCCTCCCCTACGTATACCTCTAGAGTCGTAGGTCCCTTCCTATGTGCTCCCAGGCTGGTGGTTTAGACCCTGGGGGTTCTGGTTGTTTGGTATTGTTGCTTTCCTCTTGGGGTCACAAACACTTTCTGCTACTTCAGTCTTCTAAGTTCTCCATTGGGAAACCCTTGATCATATCAGTGGTTAGCTATGAGCATCGTCCTCTGAATGTGTCAGTCTCTGGCAGATCTCTAAGGAGACAGCTATAATACGTTCTTGACAGCATGCATTTCCAGTCATCCACATCAACGTCTAGCTTAGGTGACAGTACATGGGATGGATGTCCAGGTGGAATGGTCTCCTGATGACTCCTCCTTCAGTTTCTGTCCCATGTTTTGTTTCCATAATTGCTCCCTTGAGTAATTTTGTTACTGGTTCTAAGTAGAACTGAGGCATCCCCTCTTGGTCTTTTTTCTTCATGAGCTTCACGTGGTCTGTGGGTTGAATCTTCGCTATTCTAAGTTTTTGGGCTAACATCCGCTTAACAGTGAGTTAATACCATGTGTGTTCTTTTGTGATTGGGTTAACTCACTCAGGATGGTAATTTCTAGATCCATCCATTTGACTATAAATTTGTCAAATTCATTATTTTTAATAGCTGAGTAATACTCCATTGTGTAGATGTACCACATTTTTTGTATCCATTCCTCCGTTGAGGGACATCTTGGTTCTTTCCAGCTTCTGGCTATTATAAATAAGGTTGCTATGAACATAGTGGAGCATATGTCCTTGTTATATGTTGGAGCGTCTTCTGGGTATATGCCCAGGAGTGCTATAACTGGATCCTCAGGTAATGCTATGTCCAGTTTTCTGAGGAACCGCCAGACTGATTTCCAGAGTGGTTGTACCAGCTTGCAATCCCACCAACAGTGGAGGAGTGTTCCTCTTTCTCCACATCCTCACCAGCATCTACTATCACCTGAGTGTTTGATCTTAGCCATTCTAACTGGTGTGAGATGATATCTCAGGGTTGTTTTGATTTGCATTTCCCTGATGACTAAGGATGTTGAGCATTTCTTAAGGTGCTTCTCAGCCATTGTTGAGAATTCTTTGTTTAGCTCTGTTCCCCATTTTTTAATAGGGTTATATGGTTTTCTGAAGTATAATTTCTTGAGTTCTTTGTAAATCTTGGATATTAGCCCTCTATCGGATGTGCGATTGGTTAAAATCTTTTCCCAATCTGTTGGTTGCCATTTTGTCTTATTGACAATGTCCTTTGCCTTACAGAGCTTTGCAATTTTATGAGGTCCCATTTGTCAATTCTTGATCTTAGAGCATAAGCCGTTGGTGTTCTGTTCAGGAACTTTTCCCCTGTGCCTAGGTATTCGAGGGTCTTCCCCACCTTCTCTTCTATTTGTTTCAGTGTATCTTGTTTTAAGTGAAGGTCTTTTATACACCTGGATTTGAGCTTTGTACAAAGGGATATGAGTGGATCGCTTTGCATTTTTCTGCATGTTGACCTCCAGTTGAATCAGCACCATTTGCTGAAAATGCTGTCCTTTTTCCACTGGATGGTTTTAGCTCCTTTGTCAAAGATCAAGTGACCATAGGTATGTGGGCTCATTTCTGGGTCTTCAATTCTGTTCTATTGATCTTCCTGCCTGTATCTGTACCAATACCATGCAGTTTTTTATTACTATTGCCCTGTAGTACAGTTTGAGGTCAGGGATGGTGATTCCCCCTGAAGTTCTTTTGTTGTTGAGAATAATACTCGGTATCCTGGGTTTTTTGTTGTTCCAAATAAATTTGCAGATTGTGCTTCCTATCTCTATGAAGAATTGATTTGGAATTTTGATGGGGATTGCATTGAATCTATAGATTGCTTTTGGCAAGATGTCCATTTTTACTAGATTAATCTTGCCAATCCAGGAGCATGGGAGATCTTTCCATCTTCTGAGGTCTTCTTCTATTTCTTTCTTCAGAGACTTGAAGTTCTTGTCATACAGATCTTTCACTTGCTTGGTTAGGTTCACTCCAAGATATTTTATATTGTTTGTGACTATTGTGAAGGGTGTCATTTCCCTAATTTCTTTCTCAGCCTGTTTATCATTTGAGTATAGGAAGGCTACTGATTTGTTTGAGTTGATTTTATATCCAGCCACTTTACTGAAGTTGTTTATCAGGTTTACGAGTTCTCTGATGGAAATTTTAGGGTCACTTAAATATACTATCATATCATCTGCAAATAGTGAAATTTTGACTTCTTCTTTTCCTATTTGTATCCCTTTGACTTCCTTTTGTTGTCTAATCACTCTAGTTTGACTTCCAGTACTATATTGAATAGGTAGGGTGAGAGTGGACAGCCTTGTCTAGTCCCTGATCTTAGTGGGATTGCTTCAAGTTTCTCTCCATTTAGTTTGATGTTGGCTACTGGCATGCTGTATATTGCTTTTACTATGTTTAGGTATGGACCTTGGATTCCTGCTGTTTCCAGGACTTTTAACATGAAGGGATGTTGAATTTTGTCAAATGCTTTCTCAGCATCCAGTGAGATGATCATGTGATTTTTTTCTTTGAGTTTATTTATGTAGGTGATTACATCGATGGATTTTTGAATAGTGAATGATCCCTGCATTCCTGGGATAAAGCCTACTTGATCATGATGGATGATTGCTTTGATGTGTTCTTGGATTTGGTTTGCAAGAATTTTATTGAGTATTTTTGCATCAATATTCATAACAGAGATTGGTCTGTATTTCTCTTTCTTTGTTGGGTCTTTGTGAGGTTTAGGTATGAGCGTAATTATAGCTTTGTAGAATTCTGCACTAAAACCATCTGGCCCCGGACATTTTTGGTGGGGAGATTTTTGATGACTGCTTCTATTTCTTTAGGGGTTATAGGACTGTTTAGATGGTTTATCTGCTCCTCTAACTTTGGTACCTGGTATCTATCTAGAAAACTGTCCATTTCATCCAGATATTCCAATTTTGTTGAGTATAGGCCTTTGTAGTAGGATCTAACGATTTTTTAAATTTCCTCTGTTTCTGTTATATCTCCCTTTTTAGTTCTAATTTTATTGATTTGAGCGCTGTCTCTGCACCTTTTGGTTAGTCTGGCTAAGGATTTGTCTATTTTGTTGATTTTCTCCAAGAACCAGCTCCTGGTTTTGTTGATATTTTGTATAGTTCTTTTTGTTTCAACTTGGTTGATTCCAGCCCTGAGTTTGATTATTTCCTGCCGTCTACTCCTCTTGGATATATTAGCTTCTTTTTGTTCTAATGCATTCAGGTGTGCTGTCAAGTTGTTAATGTAAGCTCTTTCCATTTTCTTTTTGTGGGCACTTAGAGCTATGATTTTTCCTCTCAGTACTGCTTTCATGGAGTCCCACAAATTTTGATATGAACTGTCCTCCTTTTCATTTAAATCTAAAAAGTCTTTAATTTCTTTCTTTATTTCTTCCTTGACCAAGTTGTCATTGAGTAGAGCATTGTTCATTTTCCACATGTATGTGGGCTTTCCGTTGTTTTTGTCCATGTCAAAGACGAGTCTTAGTCCATGGTGGTCTGATAGGGTACAAGGGATTATTTCAATCTTTTCGTATCTGTTGAGGCCTGTTTTGTGACCAATTATATGGTCTATTTTGGAGAAGGTACCACGAGGTGCTGAGAAAAAGGTATATTCTTTTGTTTTAGGATGAAATGTTCTATAGATGTCAGTTAAGTCCAATTGGTTCATAACTTCTGTTAGTTTCATTGTGTCTCGATTTAGTTTCTGTTTCCACGATCTGTTCATAGCTGAGAGTGACATGTTGAAATCTCCCACTATTATCGTGTGGGGTGTAATATATGCTTTAAATTTTAGTAAAGTTTCTTTTATGTATGTGGGAGCCCTTGCGTTTGGAGCATAGATATTGCAAGTTCCTCTTGGTACATTTTTCCTTTGATGAATATGAAGTGTCCTTCTTTATCTTTTTTGATTACTATTGGCTGAAAATTGATTTTATTTGATATTAGAATGGCTACTCCAGTTTGTTTCTTGGGACCATTTGCTTGTAAGATCGTATTCCATCCTTTTACTCTGAGGTAGTGTTTGTCTCTTTCACAGAGGTGTGTTTCCTGTATGCAGCAAAATTCTGAGTTGTGTTTATGTATCCAGTCTGATAGTCTATGTCTTTTTTTTGGAGAATTGAGTCCATTGATATTAAGAAATATTAAGGAATAATGAATGTTGTTTCCTTTTATTTTTGTTATTGGCGTTGGAGGTATGTTTGTGTAGGGGTCTTCTTTTAGGGTTGTTGGAAGATTACTTTCTTGCTTTTTCTAGGTTGTAGTTTCTCTCCTTGTGTTGGAGTTTTTCTCCAATTATCCTTTGAAGTGCTGGATTTGTGTTAAGATATTGTGCAAATTTGATTTTGTCATGGAATATTTTGGTTTCTCCATCAATATTGATTGAAAGTTTTGCTGGGTATAGTAGTTTGGGCTGGCATTTATGTTCTCTTAGGGTCTGTATGATATCCATCTAGGATCTTCTGGCTTTTATAGTCTCTGGTGAGAAATATGGTGTAATTCTTATAGGTCGTCCTTTATATGTTACTTTACCTTTTTTCCTTACTGCTTTTAGTATTTTCTTTGTTTTGTACATTTGATGTTTTGATTATTATGTGACGGGAGGTATTTCTCTTCTGGTCTAAAGTATTTGGAGTTCTGTAGGCTTCTTGTATATTTATCACATTTCTTTCTGTAGGTTAGGAAAGTTTTCCTCTATAATTTTGTTGAAGATATTTACTGGTCCTTTATTTTGGGAGTCTTCACCCTCATCTATACCTATTATCCTTAGGTTTGGCCTTCTCACTGTGTCCTGGATTTCCTGTATGCTTTGGGCTAGTAGCTTTTTGTATTTTGCATTTTCTTTGAGAGTTGTGTCAATGTTTTCCATGGTATCTTCTGCACATGAGATTCTCTCTTCTATCTCTTGTATTCTGTTGGTGATACTTGTGTCTATGACTCCTGATTTTTTTTTTAGGTTTTCTCTCTCCAGGATAGTCTCCCTTTGTGATTTCTTTATTGTTTCTACTTCTGTTTTTAGATCTTGGAAGGTTTTGTTTTATTTCTTCTCCTGTTTGGTTATTTTTTCTTCCAATTCCTTAAGGGATTTTTGTGTTTCCTCTTTAAGGGCTTCTATCTGTCTGCCTGTGTTCTCCTTAATTTCTTTGAGAGTGTTATTTATGTCCTTCTTAAAGTCCTCTAACATCATCATGAGAACAAATTTTAATTCTGAATCCTGCTTTTCTGGTGTGAATGGGTGTTCAGGGCTTGTTATGATGGGGGAACTGGTTTCTGATGTTTCCATTTAACTTTGGATTCTGTTGCTTATGTTCTTGTGCTTGCCTTTTGCCATTTGGTTAGCTCCCTGTACTTTCTGTCTGTGACTGAGGCCTCCCTTTCCAGTTATCTTGCTTGTGTCTGGCCTTCTTGGGTTCCCAATGTCTCTGTGATCTTTCCCAGCTGCTCTGAATACAATGGTTGTTCTAGGACTCAGAATATGGTGTCTCCTGGGTAACAGTTCAGCTAGGTGTCCACTGTTCTGGGTGTAATGTCTCTTCTAGTATGTCTCAGGCTAATGTGTCCACTGCTCTGAGTGCAGTGGCTCCTCTATTATGTCCCGGGATATGTTGTCTGTCGCTCTGATTTCCTTTGGTCCTCTGCCACTCTGGGTTCAGTGGATCCTCTAAGGTGATTCAGGAGGAATTCGGTGTTCCCTAGAAGCAGACTGGGCGGGCAGGGGTCTGTGTCAGGCCTCAGATCCGGGAGAGTGGTGGAAGGGGTGTGCTATTCTGCAGAGGCGGAGTTTGGGGTTCTGCTGGAATCTGAGTATTCCCTGCACTCAGATCTGGGCCTAGGACAGTGAGCGGGTCTTCTTACCTACTTTTCTGGGTTCCGTGCACCCTCTAGGGTGGGTCAGGAGGGATCCAGTGTCCCCAGAAGCAGACCTGGCGGGGGTCTGCTCTTTGCAATTCTTTAAGGAATTTTTGTGTGTCCTCTTTAAGGGCTTCTACCTGTCTACCTGTGTTTTCCTTAAATTCTTTGAGAGTGTTATGTATGTTCTTCTTAAAGTCCTCTATCATCGTCATGAGAAGTGATTTTAATTCTGATTCCTGCTTTTCCAGTGTGATGGGGGTGTTCAGGGCTTGCTATGATGTGGGAACTGGGTTCTGATGATGCCATGTAACTTTAGATTCTGTTGCTTACATTCTTGCGCTTGCCTTTTGCCATCTGGTTAACTCTAGTACTACCCGTATTCACTGTCTCTGACTGGAGCCTGTCTTTCCAGTTATCTTGCTTGTGTCTTATCTCTTCAGGGTCCAGATGTCTCTGTGATCTTTTAATCCTGAGCTCCAGCTGCTCTGAGTACAGTGGTTCCTCTAGGATGTTGCAGGATATGCTGTCTCCAAGTTAGCAGACCAGCTAAGTGTCTGCTGTTCTGTGTGCAGTGTCTCCTCTAGGATGTCTCAGGATAAAGTGTCCACTGCTCTGAGTGCAGTGTCTCTTTTAGGATGTCTCAGGATATGTTGTCTATTGTTCTGAGTTCAGTTGTTCCTCTGCCGCTCTGGCTCAGTGGTTCCTCTGCCACTCTGGGTTCAGTGGACCCTCTAGGATGTCTCGTGATCCGATGTCCACACAGGAGCAGACCAGGCGGGGGTCTACGCCAGGCCTCAGATCTGGGAGAGGGGCAGAAGGGCAGTGGTATACTGCCGCTTTGGGTTTAGTGGACCCTCTAGTACATCTCAGGATCCAGTGTCCACACAGAAGCAGACCAGGCAGGGGTCTGTGCTAGGCCTCAGATCGGGGAGAGGGGTGGAAGGGGAGTGGTATTCTGCAGGGGCGGGATTTGGGAGTCTGCTGGAATCTGAGTGCTTCCTGCATTGAGCTATGAGTGTAGGGCAGTGTGTGGTGTTCTTACCAGTCTATCTGGGTTCAGTGGACCCTCTAGGATGTCTCAGGATCTGGTGTCCACACAGGAGCAGACCAGGCGAGGGTCTGCGCCAGGCCTCAGATTCGGGAGAGGGGCTCCTCCTTACCTTCTGGTGAGAGAAAGTTTAGTCAGATATTCTCTTTCTTCCTAACTACTCAGCTTTAAATTCTTTATCAAAAAACAAACAAAAACATCCAATACTACAACAAAACCTAGAAAACAAAATATAGCAACATCTGAAAACAACAACAACAAAAACATACACAAAAAATGCAACCAAATAAAAGCACACACACAATGTTGTATAGTCCATTATTTGGTGGTCTATTACTTCTGAACATGAGACCTGCCCTGGAGTAGTTGATATACCCATTATTATTTCACTGGAAATAATTTTACCTCTCCCAACAGTTATAAAGGACAGTTTAATTATTAAACATTACACTACTGGCAAGGTCTACATTCATAAAAATAAATAAATAAATAAATACATATATACATAAATACACAAATATATAATAGGGACAAGACAAACCAACAGAAGGAAAAGAGTCTAAGATAAGACCTACATATTTACACACTCAGGAATTTCATAAAAATTGGAAGCCTTAAGGACAGAGGACCTAGTGTAGGACTGTGTAGGCCCTGTGCATGCTGCTTCAGTCTCTGTGAGTTCTTATGAGCCTTGCTTATTTGATGCAGGGGGCCTTGTTCTTCTGGTGTCCTCCATTTCCTCTGGCTCTTACATTTTTTTTTCCTGTTTCCTCTTCCAAGGGGTTCCCTGAACTCTGAGGGGAAGAATTCGATGGAAACATCCCATTGAAAGCTATGTGTTCCAAGGACTCTTTACACATATTGTCTGGCTGTGGGTCTATGCATCTGTTCCCATCTGCTGCAGGAGGAAGCTTCTCTGATAATTGAAAAAGACACTGGATATATGAGTATAGCAGAACACCATTAAGAGTCATTTTATTCGTACTTCTTTGAAAAAAAAATAGTGTTTGAGTTTGCTCTAGGTATCTGGGCCAGTTAGTCTCAGGTTCTTGGTCACCCAAGCAGTGTCAGGTATAGGTTTCATCTCTCAGAGTTCATCTTAAGTCAAATCATATTGATGACTTCACACAAGAAGGATAGATTGTAAGTCAGAGTTTTTGTAGGTAGGCTGGCGTTTATGCTTCTCTTTTGGTAGCCCACTGAGTAACTTGTACAAAAGATACTAGAACATAGGGGTAAAGGCACCATACAGGCACTAGCTTCATCTCTCCATGTTCAATGAGTTGTATGGGTATAGTTCTTAGTGGTAGGGCCCTGCTACTAGTGTGCAGGCACCAAATTGAGATTTCCATGGAACCCCCTTGGTCAAAACTCAATTCAATGCAATCCAGACCCCAGATAGGCACACATTTGGCGATGAGAGATAGTCTGTTGAGACTCTGTATTTCCTATTATTAGCAGGTAATATTGAGATCACTTTCATCAAATATAAGAAGTTTCCATTGCACTAAGTTACCATATTATCCCTCAGATGCCCCTCAATTCCAGTTGTCTCTCCCTTTATTCTTCCTTCAACCCAATCTTCCCTCCCCTTCCCCATATGATCCTCTGGTTCCTATCCCCATCTATCTCTAGTCCAACCCTAAAATCTATTCTATTCTCACCTTTCAGGAAGAACCATGTGTCTCCTGCTAATCCCTTCCTCTATATCAAATTCTCTGGGTCTACAAAGTCTACTTTGGTTATCACTTATTTAGGGCTAATGTCCACATATATGTAAATATATACCATATTTAACTTTCTAGGGCTGGGTTAAGTCACACAGGATGATTTTATTTTAGTTACACCCATTTGCCTGTGAATTTCACGGTGTCATTTTTTAAGAGCTGAGTAATACTCCATTGCGTAAATGTATCACATTTTCTTTATTTTTCTGTTAAGGGACATCTAGTCTCTTCTTTTTCTGTGTATTATGAATAGAGTGGCAATAAATATGGTTCAGGAAGTGTCCTTGTGTTTCAATGAAGTGTCCTTTGGGTATAGGCCTATGAGAGATATAGCTGGACCTTGAGGTAGATCAATTCTCATTTTTTTTGAATTCCCAATTTTTGAGAAACCACTATACTGACTTCCAAAGTGGCTGCACAACTTTCTACTCCCACCAACAATACATAAGTTTTTTCCTTTATTCCACATCCTCACCAACATGAGCTGTCACTGGCTTTATTCATCTTAGCCATTGTTTGTGTTTTCCTGGGATTCTTTAAGAGATTTATTAATCACTTTGAGGACCCCCATCATTATCATACAGGCAAGTTTTAGGTCTTTTTCTTGTTTCAGCTATGATGGAATATTCAGAGGCTGCTGTGGTAGGAAAGATACCATCTCTCTAGTGGAGACAGCTCTGGTTATTATTCATTATATTTCTATGCTGGAGTCTAGGTTCTAGGATTGGGATGATTATAGGTCTAGGTGGTGATTTCTGAATTTGTCTTTGTTGGGTGGGTGTTTTGTTCCTTGGTTTTGGTTTCTTCTTTGGTTTTTATGAGAATGTAATAACAGTGTTGAGTGGCAAGAAATCTTTAGACCTGATAGATGTGTCTTCTGGGGATTCCAGGTAAAATGTATTTCTAGGAATTAGAAGTTGACACTTAGTAATGGAGGTGGGCTTCCAAAGAGGGAAGAAAATTGGGTGTTTCAGGATGTGCTTACTTATTCTCCTAGGAATGTGTTAAGGACAGGGCACAGCAGAAGCTCTATGACAGATCTAAGGATGAGACTGATGGGATTTGTTAGAATGGAGGGAAAAGCGAGAATCTGAAGTTAGACAATCTGTTTCCCTGGAATGAGTGTTTTGTGTGTTTGGAAGGAGTGCCTGCTTGAGGAGTGCATGAAGGCGGTAAAACAAAGTATATGGGGAAGGAGGTTAGAAGAGGAATATCTGAGGAATTCACTAGAGATGACGTGGGGTGAGGCTGCCTCAGGTGTTCTGTTGCTAACATGGAGAAGAGACTGGACTAGGAGAAGTGGAAAGAGTGGTCATGATATGTAGATAGCCTATGGGGAATTTGCTTAGGAGGAGAAGATGGAGAGATGAAGGCCTGAGCTTAGCCTATCTGCTTCCCTAGCAAGCTTTGAGGTTTCCAAAGCCCAGGACAGGCCCAGTTGCTTTCTCTGCTGCTTACCTTCAATAATTACTTCCACAACTACCTATTTGCCTGTGTGTCGCCATGGTCACTGAGCCATGGAACTAAGCCTCTGAAACTGTAAGCTAGCCTTCAGTCAATTGCCTTCTTTTATAAGTTGCCTTAGTCATAATGTCTTTTCATAGCAATATGAAAACAGTGGCCAAGTCAAAGTGTTTAAAATTTTTTTTAACCTTTTTTTAGTTCTTTTCTTTTTTATTGAATATTTTATTTATTTACATTTCAGATGTCATCCCCTTCCCCCATTTCCCCTCCCTAGAACCCCCATCACACATCCCTCCTCCTTTTTGCTTTTAAACCATTTTAATTACATGCATGTATTAAAGTCAGTTCCAGGTTGAGGAACTAGCAATACAATAGATGCAAATAGTCAAGTAACAAGCAAGATAATAAACACAAATAGTCAAAGAACAAGCAAGGCAATAAACAAAATTCTGTGAACACTCCCATGATCACTATTTCTAAGGGTTTATCAGAATGAGCAAAATATCTGAGCCAACTTTCCTGTCCTAGCTCAAAGTCATTTTCATGTCTGAAGCCTACTTCCTTGTTCTAGCCTAATATTTAGATTCCTGTCTAAAATTACTTCTTTGTTCTAGTCTAATATTTAGATTTCTGTCTGAAATTACTTCTTTGTTCTAGCCTAAGATTTAGATTTCTATCTGAAATTGCTTCTTTGTTCTAGCCTAATGTCAGATTCCTGCTTGAAGCCTACTTCCTTGTCCTTGACCAATATCATATTCCTGCCAAGTAGCCTATTTCTTTGTTCTTGGCCCATGTCAGATTCTTGCCCAGCAGCCCCAGAGGCTTTCCACCTCTCTCCCTTTTTTTTATTTCATTAACAAGACTGAGCCTGTCTTAGGTTATTTTGACAAGAATGCCTTCATTACCCATCATGGAATATGGATTATCAAAAGCAATGCACTTCTGTCTTAGGTTGGTAAGGCTCTGTGCAGAATCTTATCCATCCTTGGCTTGCCGACTTGTTAATTTAATAACTCTGTCTGGGAGTCCATTTTCAGGTTCAAGCCATGTACTCTGGCTGCCAACATGTTGATGTTGTTAAAGACAAGCTTTAACATGGGCAGGAATAAAAGTATTCCCAGGACAAAAAGGGCTAGCATGATCAAGCTATATATGCCATTTTTGAAGCTTGACCAAAATAAAAATACTGAGCTCAGGCCATGGGTAATTTTATCAGCAGTATCTACCACATCAACATTCAACAGAATAGCATTTTTGAAATTCATAAGCTCCCTATGTATTGTTAAAACATCTTGAGAGTTGTTAGAATTATGCCAAATACACTGCATGTGTCATTAAACTTCTTTCTAATTATAATGACTACCACTGTAAATTTTAGAACATGAATCCAATGGTATGACACCTGAGATGGCTCCTCTCCCTTAAATTCTGAACCTCTTTCCAATAATTTGAATAGGATAAAGAGCATCAATCCATTTTTCCAAATGCCTATGTAAATCTTCTTGTATATTCAACACATTAGTAACATTTTTTTTTGGTAAATGATTAACAAAAGTAGCTGTCTTAACTTCTTGTGTCAAAGCAATTGCAGAAGCAGTGGTGCTAGCAACTAATGTAATTAAACTATTATACCAGCAATAATCAAGCTCACTACCCTCTTGCTTCTGCTTAAAGCCTGACTCATTTCTTCTAGTACTTGCACACTATTTTTAGAATACCAAGGTTCTGTGATTCTCAGGGCAATAAAGCTGGCTGATAGACCTCCATACCTGACATGCCAGATTTCAAAACACTAACACAATTAGAAGGTGTACAATCAATGCAACTTACATTAAATACTGCAGAAGAAACAAAAGTAATTTTAACATGACCATTAAAAGAGCCTTAACTCATGTGCTAGCACGTATTTGAAATCCAGATCTGGCCTCAACTTTATTTCTTGCTAACATAGCATCATAGAGAACTGCAGCTAACTTCCAATTATGTCTCTGAAAATGTTTAGAACCAGACTTCCAAATGAGGACTGTTATTTCCAATATTAGATTGACTTCTAGACCAGTCCTTAATTGAGTTCGAATAACTGGTCACATTTAAGAGCAGTACAAGAGTCATTATAACTTCTCTTTTTGATTTTCTGTTCCATAAGGTCTAAAAACTTGAGGCAAGGCAGCTTGTCCCATCAGGGATATAGGGAAGCAAAGGTGGGTCTGGAACATGTGTCTAATAAATCATATTTCTTTATTCTATTAGAGAATCATGACTAATACAGGTAGCATTTCTGTTTCATGGTGCAATGCATTCCTTGCAGGCAACAATATTTTGGGGGGAGAGATGGTGATCCAATCTACTAGTTTACAGTTTGATTGGGGGAAATAAAACCATTTATATTCAGAGTTATTAATGAAAGATATGTATTGATTCCTGTCATTTGTTAATTTTGTACTTTTGGTTATTTATCTCATTCTCTCTTACTTAACTATTTTTGTAGCAGTTTATTTTTCCTGTGTATTCACTATACATGACAGTCCTTGATTATATTTATTCTGCTTTATCTTCTCATGGATGTAGCCCTCTCTCATAAATACTTCTCCTCTTTCCAATGAGACCCACCTCTACTTTCAGTTCTATGTACCAGGGAGTGTAATTTGGATTTACAGGTGTGTGTATATCTTAATACTGAGGAAAATGTCTTTGGTTCATCTATCAAGAGCTGTCTGCATAGAAATCCTCAGGAGGATTACCACCGTTCAAGGCAAAATTTGGCTTTACAGCAACTGTTCTTGCGTACACACACACACACACACACACACACACACAATGTTAGCATATTAATATGCCATTTACATCTAGATGCCATTTTATTTTATAAGTATATAAGTATATCAACTTGTATTTAAATGTCATATAGGTTATATCATTCTAAATAAACTGTAATGGATTTTAGTGTGCTTAAAATTACATTTTTGCCATCCTGATCATTCCTTACAAAATTAATTCTGACCTGGTGCACATTAGAAACTTTTCTTTCACTTCTCAGGGTTTTACAATAGATGATTACCAAGACCTGTTACTTCTTTGTATGCTTGTATGTTGCATCTTTGTAGTGTAGATCCCTGTGCTTTGCTTTTTATGCTGCCTTTTGTAGTTCAATCCTCATTGTTTCTGATAATTTCACTGAAATACATTCTTTTTTTGTTGTTGGGTGTTGGTTCTGTAGTATCACTAACTGCTCCTGAACACCCAAATTCCTGTTGCATCAAACTTTTAAGTGAGTAGTTCTCAACCTGTGAATCATGACCCAATGAGAGTTAAATGACATTTTGACAGGGTTCACATATTAGATATTTACATTTTAATTCATAACAGTAGCAAAATTACAGTTATGAAGTAGCAATAATAATTATTTATGCCGGGCGGTGGTGGCACACGCCTTTAATCCCAGCACTTGGGAGGCAGAGGCAGGTGGATTTCTGAGTTCGAGGCCAGCCTGGTCTACAGAGTGAGTGCCAGGACAGCCAAGGCTATACAGAGAAACCCTGTCTCGAAAAACCAAAAAAAAAAAAATTATTTATGCCTGGAGTAACCACAACACGAGGAACTGCACAAAAAAGTCACATCATTAGGAAGGTTGAGAACCACTGACCTAAGTGCTGGGATTCAGGCATGATTCTCCATGCTGTCTTCTCACACTTTAGTATTTTAGATATTGGGTGCCATGTCATCCAGGCTGGTGATGAACTTATCATGTAATCAAAGATTACTTTAACCTCCTCCTTCTACTTTAATCTCCTTAATATTACAGGTGTGTCTAAATACCTGTTTTTGTTATATTTTTTGTTTGTTTGTTCTAGCACTGCGTCTCACTGTGAAGTCCAGGCTAAAAATCATGACAACCTCATACCTCCACTTCCCACAATCCAGAAATATATGTCTATGGCACCATGCCTGAATAATTTTGCAATACTTTATTACTTAGTAATTTTTTGCTGATACTATCAGCAAACTAACTACCTGGAAGTGAGGGTAGCTTACTAATTTCACAAAGATAAGGTTTAGGATAGAATTCAGCTACAAGCAATCATGTATAGGTTGTGTATATGTTTCTGCAGCACTTTGGTAGAATTGACCAGTTGTGACAAAGCAGCTGCCAAGGTTGGAATGTCTAGCACCTTACCCTTTGAGAATACATTTGTGAATCCCTGCTCCATTTGTTCCTATGCACTACTGCTGACACCTCTGAAATCCTGATTCTCAAACTCACAGTGCCTGCCCTCAACACAAAATAAAAATTTAGATTTTATTACCCTACACTTTTACCTGCACGTTAATCCTATGAAATTTGGATCTATTCATATATCTGTTTTGTTACTTAAAACTGCATCCCATCTTTACAGAAACATGCACTTACATAGTGAAATAACAATCCTCAAATACATGAGGTTATTTTAACATATAACCCAATTATGTGTTTGTGTGTATATGTGCTTGATCAATCCTAGTTTCTGTGCATGGCATTTTTATGTAAATATTTTTTTTACACTATACTCTATTACTATATTTAAGTTATCAGAACCTTGAATATTTCTATCATGTAATTCATATTTCCATGTGTTAATATATGAACAGCCTGGAACATGAATATAAACTGTTGGAAAAAGTTGTGCTAACTATAAAATGAACTATTTTAATATGCTTGCTTCCTTCAGTAGTGCATCAGAGACCCACTGACCTTGCACCTTTTGTTCTTGTCACCAATTCATCCTGGTGCTCATGGAATGAGGCGTGATGATGGTTTGATTGTTACAGATTTAGACTCATTACACTGCACACATTTATCTTCTTCCATTAAGTGAGAAGTGTGATTAACAAAGTATAAGTCACAGCCCATCAATAGCCTATTTACTGTGAGCTCTTTTCTTCACTTTGCTTTTTGCTCCTTATTCATTTCTTTAAAATTTTCTGCCTATTACAATGGACTGCAAGTAGGGTAAGACTTGGTGGAACATGACTTACATTGCTGATGTCTTTCTAGGGCACTATGCAGCAAATGCTTGTGGCTCTAAAAAAGCAAGGGAAGCTAAAGATTAGTGCTAGTGGCATCTGCTCTTATTAATGTGTGTGAAATCATGCTGGAAAAAACTAATAAAGCCAAATAAAATCTCCAGTGAAAATTCCTATCAAGGAAGTGGATTATATAGTAGACTGTTAAGGGAATGAAGAAAAGGTAGAGGAATTATATTTTTCAGAAGAGGCCAATCATGAATTAAAAATGTGACTATAACATGGGGGGAGTTCTGGGATACCAGAAAAAGCTCTAACCTTCAGATTATGGCATAGGAGAAGGAGAAGTAAAGCATAAAAAGACATAGGATATTTTTAATAAAATGGGAGAGAAAAATTCCAAATACAGTTAAGAAATGGTTATCCAAGCATAAGAAACACATGGAACACAAAATAGAATGAGAAAGGAAACTCACCATGGCATATTGTGAGGAACAGAAAGGAAGCCCTGTGTGAGTGGATTTTTGAGTGAATGTGTGCTTGACATGAGCATAGCCTTTTAAAAATACTCTTTGACTAATTGGTCTATGGTAAATTGGCAAAGTCATTATCCATATGGACCAGGTTCAGAAGGAATTGCAAAGGGTTCCTTAGGACTCCAAGTATGAGTCTTTACTAATGATTGGTTAGTATGTACAAATACTTAACACCTTAAGCTTCTTTTTCCTGGTGTTTACACCCCAAGACCTTGTGCTTAGACCAGTTAAGGATCCTCCATATTGTACCAAACAAATACAATAAGGTTCTATGTGTTATTGTTAGACAACTCCATCTGATCCCAGAATCATTTTATGTATCTCTCTGTTTGTTCTTTTATTACTTTGCTTTGCCTAGCTAGGGTTCCAAGACCCAAGCCACACAGGTTGCAGCAACATGTTTAAGTTAAAATATCAAAAAAAAAATGAGGAAAAAGAAAGGTGACGGAAAGCTGTAAGTGAGAAAGGCCAAGTCACTTATAAAGCAATCAAACAAGAATAACACCTGTTTGTTTCACAAAATTTTTTAAAACTTAAAGTACATGGAGAAGTGTATTACAGGTCCTAAAAAATGACATGGGACGGTTCCAGACACAGTGAAATGTGAGGCTTCCAGGTTTCAATGGGGATGACTTTAGCTGAGGTGCACAGAGAAGGGGAAAATAGAACCTATTGAGACATGGCCCCTGGTCGAAAGATGGGGCCACCCACCCATCTCAAAGATTTTAACCCAGAAATGTTCCTGTCCGAAGAAAGAACAGGGCCGAAAAAATGAATAAAGACTGAAGGAAGGGCCAATTGGGGACTGCCCCACATGGGGATTTGTTGGGAACTGCTCTACCCCACTTTTGGGGGCCAAAATGTCACAGACCGTTCTATCAATGTTGGAACCTGCACTGCCAAAAGCCTTGGGGGCTAGATTGTTAGAGCCCGCACTTTCCCAGGCTGCTCTGGTCCATGGGTTGGGGTTCAGCAAGAGAGAGAGTGAGGATGGACACGAAGAATGGAGACCAGACAGAGTGTGATTCAATCCCATTTATTCTTCAGTCTCTCTTCTTCTCTCCAAGTCCCTAGTTCTTAGTCCAAGTCTCAGGTCCTAATCCTGTTCCAGCTGTAATAAGTCTCAAGTCCTAATTCCTAGTTCTAAGTTGCTAGTCTTGTTCCCAGTTCCAAGTTCCAAGTCTGAGTCTCAAGTAGTTTCTTCTGTCTGCCTCTCACCTTTTATATGTCTCAATTCTAAGTCATGCCTTTAAGTCATGCCTTTAAATCACACGTTTAAGTCTCACACTTTTAAGTCTCTCACACACAAGGGAAGATCTTGGGTATCTAAAACAAGATGTTATCAGAGTGTGCTCAGCTGTTGTAGGGTGTTGTAAACAAGACTCTTGTCAGGGTATATGGCTCAAGATGGCTGCAAGAATGATAGCCGCCTTCTGTTGGCTCCCCACAGCGATTCATCATGCCTGCAGACACCAAATCCAACACTGCTGCCATAGTCAAAAGGTACTTGCTGACAGGGACCTAGTGTGGCAGTTCCTTGGGAGGTCTAGCCAGCAACTGACCAATGCAGATGTGGATGCTTGGAGCCAACCATCAGATTGAGCTCAGGGTCCCCATGGGGGAGCTGGCAGAATGACTGGAGGAGCAGAGGTGTATTGTAACCCCATTAGAACAGCATAGGCTGGCCTGACCCCACAGTTCTCCTAGAGTCTAGGCCACCAACCAATATTTTATCTTCTGTCCTAGGACGTATAATAAATCATTAGTTCCCTTTTAATGACCTTTGGTTAATTGTCTTATAATCTCTTGGAATGTGCTCTAAGTAGGAGAAAGTATGGTTACTATCTAAGAGCAATTATCAAATCACACTTGGGAGACTGGTAGAGTTCTCACTGCAGTTTTGATTATCAGAAAGGGATCCTATAGCAATCCCACTATAAAAGAGCTTAATAATCATTGATATAATTTTGGGAATTCTTACAGGATTATCATTAAGACTTAAGAAGTCATCTATTTGTCTATATAGCATCACTACAAAACAGTACATCTTTGTGGATCTGCAGAGATCTGCTCAAAAGGGGTGTGCTATTGCTTTGTGATTGTTATATTTGTTTAATAACAGTAGGAAAAACATATTTATAGCAGAAATCCTTTCTAAAATAAAAAACATAGGCTAACAGACTTAATATGGAAACAGGACTCAGCGTTTTGCTGCATATAGGAAATGCACCTCAGTGACAAAGACAGATACTACCTGAGAGTAAAAGGCTGGAAAACAATTTTCCAAGCAAATGGTCCCAAGAAAAAAGCAGAAGTATCCATTTTAATATTGAATAAAATTGACTTTCAACCAAAAGTTATCAAAAAAGATAAGGAAGGACACTTCATATTTATCAAAGGAAAACTCTACCAAGAACTCTCAAGTCTAAATATCGGTGTTCCAAATGTAAAGGCACCCATATTCATAAAAGAAACTTTACTAAAACTCAAAGCACACATTGCACGGTACATAATAATAGTGGGAGACTTCAACACCCCATTCTCAACAATGGACAGATTATGGAAACAGAAACTAAACAGGGAAACAGTGAAATGAACAGAAGTTATGGACTAAATGGATTTAACAGGTATCTATAGAACCTTTCATTCTAAAACAAAAGACATTACCTTCTTCTCAGCACCTCATGGTACCTTCTTTCAAACTGACCATATACCTAGTCACAAAAGTGGCCTCAACAAGTACAAGAAGATTGAAAAATTCCATACATCCTATCAGATCACCACTGAATAAAGCTGTGCTTCAATAACAAAAAAAGACAACAGAAAGATCACATACACATGGAAGATGAACAATGCCCTATTCAATGATAAGTTTGTCAAGGAAGAAATAAAGAAAGAAATTAAAGACTTTTTAGAATTTAATGAAAATGAAGGCACAATATACCCAAACTTATAGACAAACACAATTAAAACAGTGCTAAGAGGAAACCACATAGCTTTAAGTGCCTTTACAAATAAACTGGAGACAGCATACACTAGCAGCTTAACAGCACACCTGAAAGCTCTAGAACAAAAAGCAGCAAATACACCCAAGAGGAGTAAACAGAAGGAAATAATCAAACTCAGTGCTCAAATCAACCAAGTAGAAACAAACAAACAAACAAACAGAAAACCATACAAAGGATCAACAAAACTAGGAGCTGGTTCTTTGAGAAAATCAACAAGATAGATCAACCCTTAGCCAGACTAACTAGAGGGCACAGAGACAGTATCCAAATTAACAAAATCATAAAATAAATGAAAAGAGAGATTTAACAACAGAAATTGAGGAAATTAAAAAAATCATCAAATCCTACTACAAAAGTCTATATTCAACAAAACTGAAAACCTGGAAAAAATGGACAATTTTCTAGACAGATGGCAGGTCCCAAAGTTAAATCAGGAGCAGATAAACCATCTAAACAGTCCCACAACCCTTAAATAAATAGAAGCAGTCATTAAAAGGCTCCCAACCAAAAAGAGCCCAGGACCAGATGGCTTTAGTGCAGAATTCTATCAGATCTTGAAAGAAGACATAATAACAATACTCTTCAAACTATTCCACAAAACAGAAACAGAAGGAACACTTCCCAATTTATTCTATGGAGCCACAGTTATGCCACATATTCACCCTTGGAGGTGAAGTGGTTTCTGTCAAATCCTGAACTTGTCACAATTTCTTTTGTTTTCTTTTTCTTTTTTGGTTTTTCGAGACAGGGTTTCTCTGTGTAGTTCTGGCTTTCCTGGAACTCACTCTGTAGACCAGGCTGGCCTCGAACTCAGAAATCTGCCTGCCTCTGCCTCCCAAGTCACAATTTCTTTTCATAGAGGACTTCATAAGAGATTTTTTCTACTTCTATCATGTTTAATGTTCCAAATAACTTTTAAAAGCTAGTTGAGTGCATATTACTTTTAGCTTCAGAAGATATTATGTATATTTAAGAGGCATTTAACTATTATAAATTATTTTGATGACTTAAAAATGTCAATACTGGCTTCTGGTCTGGGACAGAGCACTGAGCAGATCATGGGAGGCAGCTCTGCACCCAATTTCAAAGAACCCAGAGGAAGCAGGGCTCCCAGGTGCTCTAACCCAGGCAGTATCTTAGGTAAGCAGACAGCAATGCCTGTCCCAAACAGGGAGTAACTGGGATCCACAAGGATACAGGAAGTCATTCCTGGCCAGGAGCACTGGTTCTTTCCTGTCTGCACCTGAGCACTGAGCAGATTTTGGGCCCCAGCTCTTACCCCAGTAGTAACACCCACCCCACATAGTTCTTATACAACCAAGATAATAGAAAAGATAAGTTCCAGTCAGAGACAGGGCAAGTAGCACTAAGGCAATCTAGAAAGGCAAGTGCAAGAACATAAACATCAGCAACCCAGGGTACTTGACATCATTAGAACCTAGTTCTCCCACACAAGAGATTCCTGAATTTCCCATAGTACTAGAAAAGCAAGATTCAGATTTAAAATCACTTCTGATAATGATGATAGAGGACTTTAAGAAGGACATAAATAACACTCTCAAAGAATTCGAGGAGAACACATGTAAACAGGTAGAAGCCCTTAAGAAGAAACACAAAAATCCCTTAAAGAATTACAAGAGAACACAACCAAACAGGTAAAGAATTGAACAAAACCATCCAGGACATAAAAATGGAAGTAGAAACAATAAAGAAATCACAAAGGGAGACTACCCTGGAGATAGAAAACCTAGGAAAGAAATCAGGTGTCGTAGACACAAGCATCACCAACAGAATACAAGAGATAGAAGAGAGAATCTCAGGTGCAGAAGATACCATAGAAAATACACAACTGTCAAAAAAACCACAAAATGCAACAAGTTCTTAGCACAAAATATTCAGGAAATCCAGGACACAATGAGAAGACTAAACCTAAGGATAATAGGTATAGACAAGAGTGAAGATTTCCAACTTAGAGGGCCAATAAATATCTTCAACAAAAGTGTAGAAGAAAACTTCCCTAATTTAAAGAACAAGATGCCCATAAACATACAAGAAGCCTATAGAACGCCAAATAGACTAGACTAGAAAAGAAATAGCTCCCATCATGTAATAATCAAAACACCAAGTACACAAAACAAAAAAAGAATATTAAATCCACCTGACAGAGGTGGCGTATGCCTTTAATCCCAGCACTTGGGAGGCAGAGGCAGGTGGATTTCTGAGGCTAGTCTTGGTCTACAGAGTGAGTTCCAGGACAGCCAGGGCTACACAGAGAAACCCTGTCTTGAAAAAAAAAAAGAATATTAAATGCAGTAAAGGGAAAAAGGCCGAGTAACATATAAAGGCAGACCTATCAGAATTACACCAGAGTTCTCACCAGATACTATAAAAGCTAGAAGATGTTGGGCAGATGTCATACAGACCCTAAGAGAACACAAATGCCAGCCCAGGCTACTATACCCAGCAAAACTCTCAATTACCATAGATGGAGAAACCAAGATATTCCACAACAAAATCAAATTTACACAGTATCTTTCCACGCACCCAGCATTACAAAGCATAATAGCAGGAAAGCTAACCCTGTCAGTCTGACAGGACTGGAAGAGTCTTTAATGTTTTCTACCAGCCTACCTGAGATGATTGCCAAAAACTTTTACAGGTTCTCTTTACCACAGAAGAATGAGAAAAGATCTTGTTAGAAGCCTCCCTTAACTGACCAGACTAGGACATGGCTACAGGTAGGGAGTGACTGACGATTTACTCCACTGGGCTCTGGTGACAGGTAAAAAGTTACAGTGTATATAGAGATTACAGAATTATACCCTGCAGGATTTAGTTAAAGAGACAGAAAAAAGTACATCACAAAAGAAAAACTGAAGACTAGAATACTGGCCACAGTTCTAGGAGATAGAGAGAGAGAAAGGGCAGGGCCTAGACAGACAGGGAACCTGGATAACAGAGGACCAAGACCAAATGGGAACAGAGAGATGCAAAGACATCCATTAAAAAAAGATCAGTGTGCCTATTGTAAGACACTGGACTCGAGACTGCCTAAAGAAAAAAACCAGGACTTCTAAGGTCCTGGCTCTCAAAGAAAATGACTAGAGGGGACCCTGAGAGTGGAGGGGACTTCTATGGACTTTCTGGTAGATACTGGAGCAGACTTAGCAGTTCTGAAACAATCATTGAAAAAATTAAAAAACAACAACAAAAAAACTATAGTCATATGTGGCGGTCCTTGTCACAACCTCGCCAGCAAGAACGGACTCAGACAACAGGATCCTTCTACAGCAAGCCTTATTGCAGCCAGAATGAAGGGAAGACCCCGATAGGAAAGGGAGTCGTCCTTAAATACCTATTAGGTCAGTGTGTCGGCGTGTACCTCTGTAATTGGAGCATGCTTTGAGCACTTGTTTACTAGTTAAGCGGGATGAGTCCGGGCTGATGTCGTCGCCATCTTCTAATGGCGGTGGTGAAATGGTGTGCAATGATGTTGGCGCACCACATCTCCCCCTAATTGTTTTAATAAATTTTGTGGGCTCTCTCTGGCCCAAGCCCAATACGTACGCACAACAGAAGGACATGATGGGCCAGGCAGACACTCAATGATCAAAGAGACGAGGTTTTGATAGGACTCGTCTCCAATCAACGAGGCAGGCCCGGGCCTCCACACTCCCCAGGGGTGCAATGGGAACTTGAGCCCTCCCAAGGTTAATGAGTGTAGGGGCAACCTTAACTCCAGACTGTGTCCACACTCCCCCAGGTGCAATGGGAACCTGTGCCCTCTGGGGTTAACAAGTGTTGGATGGACTAGATGCCTGGGTTAGTTCCCAGTGTTCTGTGTGTTTTCAACAGCAAAAGCCAAAGCTAAGAGCTAATAGGGTAAGAGGCATCAATCTTTTAAAATAGACATCCAGATTCCCAGAGACTCTCCATTTTCCAGAGTGGCAAAGGCTTGAGCCAG
>JANHMN010000011.1:4455652-4517222 GCA_030674055.1 Rhabdomys pumilio
TGTTTGTACTGAGGTGGATAAGGCAAGAGCAGAGGCCGTAACTGATCCCACTACTGCGGCTCCTGCAATAATGCCCACAATGATAGCTGAGATACCAAAATCTCTCTGCACCCTGAAGTGACTCAAACTATTGGGTGCCTCAACTGGCACGGGAACAAACCTGGGCAAGCGGGTCACCATAGCAAAAGGAAACATTGTAGCATTCCAGCAAAGTACAAAAAAGCAGGTTTTCGGACTACATTGTAGGGTTTCATTCCATATCAAACTGTCATTGCTTACAATCCAGATAAAGGGTGGCCACACGCATACGGGTGTGAGGGCCAAATTAAAGCTATTATATTGTTTATAAGATGTCATGGCAGTTTGCCAGGAAAAACTACCTGACGACTTCCCTGAGAAAAGGGAACTGCTAAGGGTCCTCTTCCAGTCAAATTTTATTTGTCCCTTGGCTGCAAGTCCCCCTCCGAGCATAGCAAAGGGAGAAAGATCAGTACAGCTCCCATTGATGCCACAAAGAAGCCATTGGTCAAAAGGATTTGCATCTACCCTATCTGAATCTACCTTGGTAAAATCAAATCCAGAAAATGTTGTATTAAAATATGTATTGATATTAGGAGAAAAGGTAAAGTAATCTTGGACTGTCCAAGATGCCCGTCTAGCCTGGCAGCCTTTCCATGGAAAAAATAAATCTTCTGATTTTATTCCCTTGCAAAAGGGAGCCAGTTTCGGTTGAGGGGGTACCCTAATGGGGTCTTTTATGCCACCAGGCCACCATCCAAATAGCACTGTGGCATTAGAGACAATATCAAAATTGACACCCGAAGTTGCCTCATTTAGCCAGGCAGCAGATTGATTGTAAATCTGAATACAATGACTGCTTTCATTAGGATTTCGAATTATTGTGAAGCACAGGCTTCCCTTTAAGAAATAGGTATTGTTGGTAATTACATTATGGCTTTGTCCATCAAATGGAATATATGGTAAACCCAAGCTCTTGTTAGTTGTAAAGAACCGGGGAAATACTTGGGCATCATGCATCACTGGCATGGGTATTGGGAAGGTTGTCATAATTCCCCATCTTGGTTCCCCCGTTACCGTCCTCAGGTTCAGGAGTAGGATTCCGAGGGTTATCAGTGTGATTTTCTGATTCTGGTGAGTCTTCATGTTTTAACAGTCTTCTGGTTAGCCTTTCAGGTATCCAAAATGGATTATCTTCATCCTGTGGAAAAATACAAACGGCTCCCCTGGATCTAATTAACACCAGATCCGGGCCTTTCCATTGACCACTTAACACATCTTTCCATTTTGCCAATTCATGTTGTGTGTTGGGGGATGTACAATGTCGGTCTGCTGCCGACCTTCCTTGGTGGTCCAGATTTAGAAAATTAATAGTAAACAAAGCTAATGAGATCATGGATCTGGGTCCAGGGGGTAAGACCCCCTTTTCCCCTGTTTGTTTAATTAAGTAAGATTTCAGGGTATGATGGGCACGTTCAACGATGCCCTGACCCTGGGGGTTAAGTGGGTAATATTCATAGCATGACAAAACTGTTTAAATTTTTGTGAGGTATAGGCAGGACCATTATCTGTCTTCAGGATTTGTGGTTTTCCCCACACACTCCAAGCTTCCAAGCAGTGTTGAATAGCTTGGCTTGTTTTTTCACCAGTCAGTGGGGTCGCATATATTATGCCAGAGCATGTATCTATGGATACATGCACAAACCGCATTTTCCCAAAGGATGGGACGTGAGTGACGTCCATTTGCCAAATTTGAAGTGGCTGGAGGCCTAGGGATTAATCCCGACATGAGAGGTGGGAAGAAATTGACAGCAGTTTTTACAATTAACGACAATATCCCTCGCCTGTTGTCTAGAAATTTTAAAGCGATGGCGTAGGGTTTCTGATGTTACATGAAATTGATTGTGAAAGTTCTTGGCCTGAATCATCTGTGGGTCTTGCAAGGCCACCGCAGCGATATGTGTCGCCGCATCGGCTCTTGCGTTACCCTGGGCCATAGGGCCCGGCAAACCTGAATGTGATCTGATGTGAGTGATGAACATTGGGAAATTTCGTCCCAAAAGGGTGGTTTGGATCTGTTGAAAGACCTCCGCAACCCTGCTTGTGTGTTTTATAATACCTGCAGTTTCCAGAATTTTTACAGCATTTACCACATAATTTGAATCAGAGACAATATTTAGAGGTTCTTGAAAGGTTTTAAGGACTTCTAATACAATAAGACACTCGACCATTTGGGGTGAGGTTTCGGGGAACTGCCGGGTGCAAACTGAATCACCTATTACATATGCCCCATCCCTGTTTTTGAGCTATCAGTGTAAACTACCGTAGCCTGGGGAATGGGTTTATCAGTAGTGACTTTGGGAAAAACTATGGTCTGAGCTTCAGCAAATTGTAAAATGGGGTCTTTTGGCATGTGATTGTCTATAATACCTAGAAAAGAAGTAACAAGTACTGCCCAATTATCAGAGGATGCACTAAGGACCTGTACCTGTTGAGTGGTATAGGGGACAACTAGCACAGCTGGGGGGCCACCAAAATGTGTAATGGCTGATTTTAATCCCCGCAGCGCCAATTTTGCAACGGCATCAGGATACCACTCGATAACCTTTGATGGCGAGGCGTTGGGGTGAGTCCACAAGGGTGGGCCCTGTTGCCAAAGGACTGCAGTGGGTAATCCTTTTGTTTTTAAAATACACAAATAAAATGGCTGAGATTCTTCTATTCTTTTCAGAGTAGCCTCCTGAATTGCCTGTTCGACCTTTAATAGGACCTGGCGAGCCTCAGGGGTTAGTCTCCTGGGAGAGGTGAGGTGTGTATCACCTTCTAAGATATCGAATAGAGGCTTCAATTCCATGGAGGATAGCTTTAGATAGGGTCGAAGCCAGTTAATATCCCCCAAGAGCTTTTGAAAATCATTTAGGGTTTGTAAATTATCTTTTCTAATTTCTATTTTATAGGGAATAATTTTATGGGGATAAATTTTGGCTCCTAAAAAGGAGCTTACCTCAGCCAACTGAACTTTCTCGGTGGCTATATTCAGTCCCCATTGTTGGAATTGGCTTATTAGCAGAGGATGTACCTGTTGAAGCACTGACACTGTTTCATGACATACCAAAATGTCATCCATGTAATGGACAATTAATCATGTGGGGAACTTTTCTTTTATTGGGGTCAATGCTCTTTGAACGAACAATTGACAAATTGTGGGGCTATTGGCCATTCCCTGAGGCAATACCTTCCATTGATAACGTCTATCGGGTTGCCAATGATTTGTAGTAGGTAGGGAGAATGCAAAGCGTTCCCTATCTTGTTCTGCCAGGGGTATTGTTAAAAAGCAATCTTTTATATCTATAATAAGTGTTTTCCATCCTTTTGGGAGGGCAGATAAAAGGGGGAGTCCCTTTTGTACTGGGCCCAATAACCTCATTTGTGCATTAATAGCTCTTAAGTCAAGGAGCAATCTCCATTTTCCAGACTTCTTTTTGATGACAAAGATGGGAGTGTTCCAGGGGGAGGTTGAGGGTTCCAAGTGTCCTAGTTTCAATTGTTCTTCAACCAATTCTATTGCTGCCTTCAACTTTCCAATAGGTAGGGGCCACTGGGGGACCCACACAGTTTCTTGAGTTAACCATGGTATTGATATTAACTCCCCAGTGGCCCCTAGGAAAAACCCAGTCCTTTTCTGTCATTCTTAGACTGAGCCATTACAGGCTCGATTATGCCCTGCTCACTTGGCCCCAAGCCTCTACCATGTCTATATCCCATGTGAGACATCATATTAACAGCTTGAGGAGAATAATTGTCAGTCAGTTTTAAATTTAATTGTTGAAGAACATCTCTGCCTCATAGGTTAACTGGTAGGGGTAGGACATAGGGTGTGAATGTGCCCTTTTGTCCTTCAGGGGCTTCCCAGTGTAAGGTTTTTGAGCTGATGGATGGATTAGACTCATATCCTAGACACTGCAAAGAGCGGGACGACTGGGTAAGGGGCCAGGTTTTAGGCCACCATGTCTGTGATATGATACTCTTGTCAGCCCCTGTGTCCAAGATACTGGAGAGGGATTTTCCCTCCACCTTTAGGAGTAAAGTGGGTCTAGAGGACAGATCCACCACCAAATGAGCTTGGTCAGAGCCCATATCTTTTGGCCTGGATAAATTGGTAGAGGAAAGTTCATCTTGTAAGCTAGGAAGCAAAGCAAGTTGTGCTATACGATCTCCAGGGGATATAGAAAATACTCCCTGAGGGCTGGAACAAATGATTTGGAGTGTGCCTTTAAAGTCTGTATCTATAATGCCTGGGTAAACCACAAGTCCCTTAAGGGTAAGAGAAGGCCGTCCCAAAATGAGCCCCACACTGCCCTTGGGCAGGGGCATAGTAAAGGTAACAGAGACAGGAACGGCCACCATTGTGGTATCAATAGGCATCTGGTGGCGGCACAGAGGTCCAGTCCTGCCAAGCCTGAGTAGGCTCAGTGACCGTCCATCCCTTCCTGGCTCCATATTTCTTGGGGCCCTGGTGCCTGGGGCCCGTAAGGGAGTTTTTTGATTGATCCTCATCATTATCACCAGCAGGGAGGAGGTTTCCCTGGAGGTCATGGGTGGATCTACACTCTTTAGCCCAATGATATCCTTTTTTACACCTTGGGCATAGGCCAGGCAGTCTTTTCGATCGTTCGTGACTGCTTTTACAATCTCTCTTTAAGTGGCCCGGCTTTCCACACCCATAACAGGTTTTTTGAACACTCATCTCTTTAGACTGTAATATGGCTGAGGCCAATCCTGTGTTGGTTAGGGGCCCTCCTATGCTGCGGCAACTTTTTATCCAATCAGTCAGCCCCTTGCTTTTACGTGGCCGGATGACAGCTTTGCATTCTGGGGTAGCATTCTCGGACACTAATTGTTCTATGAGTATTTTGATTCTTTCTGTCTCTCCAAAAATCTTTGTAGCAGTGTCTGTCATACGAGCCACAAAGTCTGAAAAGGACTCCTGAGGTTCTTGAACAACCTTTGTTAACTGCCCCTCAGTATCACCCCTTTTTGAGAGCCCCTTCCATGCTTGCACTGCTGCAGTGGCAATCTGCCCATAGGCTCCCCAATCATATTCTGTCTGATTATTAGCATATGGACCCTGGCCAGTTAATAGATCATATGTCCACTGTGCTTGATTACCAATCAAGAGAGCATTAGATTTTGCCTGTGCCTGTAAAGCATCCTGCCAAAGGGCTTTCCACTCCATAAACTGCCCTGGGCTATTAAGGGTGGCCTTCACTGTAGTTTGCCAATCTGTTGGGGTTAGAGCCATAGTGGCCAACTGCTCCACTTGCATTATTGTGAAGCTGGCATCTGCCCCATACTTGCGGACCGATTCGGCCAGTTTCTCTAGAGTAGTAAATTCTACTGGAGCATGAACACGATCACCCTCTGCTCCTTCGTAGATGGGGTAAGCCATCCTAATCTTTTGGTTAACTTCTGGTGAAAAGAACGAATAGGCGCGGCACCCCACATAGGGTGGAGGCGCGCTCGAAAGAGGCGATAGTTGCTCGGGTGCATGGCCGCTCTTTCATGCTGCTGCCCTCAAGGGCTTTTGCTTTCGGTTAAGTGCCGGATTCAGCCCGTCCGGGTGATATCTATCGGCCTCATACCTGGCAGCCTCCTCCTCCAAATCCTCCTCTTCAGAGGAATCAAAATTTTCCTCTTCGGAGGAATCTAACTGAAGAGCTTCCAATTCTTTAAATGGATAAAGAGTTTTGACCTTATTTTTCACCTTTCTTTTAATAGCAACCTCATTCTCTCCCTGAGCGTCTTTGCTCTTCCCTGACTCCTCAACAATCTTGTCTGAGGGGACTGAATTCTTGGGGGCTCTAGGCCGTTTTTTGCGCACACCACTTCTCATTTTCTGGTCAGATTCTGACATGCTCTGCTGAACTCCCTGGAGGGTCTCCTGGCCTGCACGTATTTCTGCACTACACTGCTCGTCCTTCAAGCATGAGTAAATAAGCTGCCAAACAGAATGAATGCCTTTTCTGAGATTTTCCTCCTGTAATGCCCTTTCTAGGTCCTTCCCCAGCTTCTCCCATGATGGGCAGCAAAGTGACCCTGAGACCGCGAACCACGGAGCGACTCTGTCTACTTCCTTGATGAAATTGTCCGCGACTCTCCGTGGAAGGGCTAAGTCATGTTTTTTCAGTAAGACATTTAAGGCTTTAACTAGCGAGTGTGAGGCTCCCATTGTGATGATACCGATGTAGCAGCTTAACTACGTCCGTCTTACCACACTGGGTCACTCAGAGCCAGCCCCTATGCAGGCAATACAATACAAGAAGAACCAGAAGGAGGGCCGCTGCTACCAAAATGAAAGCAAGGCTGACCTCAATTGAGTAAGAGAGCATACCTTTCTGATCTGTACCTGAGCTGTAGTTCTGAATCCTCCCCAGATGGGGGTCTCCCTCGGCGCCCACAGATGGATTGCCCCGGGTTTCAGCACCAGTTGTGGCTGTCCTCTTCATGACCTCGCCAGCAAGAACGGACTCAGACAACAGGATCCTTCTACAGCAAGCTTTATTGCAGCCGGAATGAAGGGAAGACCCCGATAGGAAAGGGAGTCGTCCTTAAATACCTATTAGGTCAGTGTGTCGGCGTGTACCTCTGTAATTGACTAGCAGAGCTCAGGAGATATGACGTCTCGGGATGCGTCACATGTAGGCTAGTTCAAGGGACTCCAAGCATGCTCTGAGCACTTGTTTACTAGTTAAGCGGGATGAGTCCGGGCTGATGTTGGCGCCATCTTCTAATGGCGGTGGTGAAATGGTGAGCAATGATGTTGGTGCACCACACACAATGACGTTGGCGCACCACAGTCATAGGGACAACTGGGCAGAAACAATATTCTTGAACTACTTCACGAACTGTTGATCTGGGGAAAGGACAAGTGTCTCATTCTGGTTATTCCTGAGTACCCTATGCCTTTGTTGGGGGAAAACAAAGTTAAAGTTTACTCAGACAGGACCAGGGGTGTCTTGAGAGAACCTCCACCTCTATGATATTAGCCTTAAAACTAGAAGATGAGTACCGGCTTCATGAGTTTCAAGAACAACAAGAAGCCATGACATTAGTAAATGGTTAACAGAATTTCCTAAAGCTTGGACTAAAACCGGTGCCTCCTCTATTGGAGTGTGACAGTACCCAATGAGTCGTGAAGCCAGAGAAAGAATTAGACCTCATATTCACAAACTGATACAACAGGACATTCTGGTTCCTTGCCAGTCGCCATGGAACAGCCCCCTATTACTGGTAAAGAAGCCAGACACTACATTTGATTACATGGGGGCCTTACAGTATCAAGAGCAAAAGAACTTACAAAAGTACACAAACTCATGGGGGCTAAACAAAGGTACTGAATTATAGGCCAGTCAAGGAAGAAGTCAAAAAGAGAATTTAGGTTGAGAGACTCTCAGGACTCAATGAGAGTGACCTTAGCTGAAATGCCCAACAATGGGGAGAGGGAACTCGAAGATTCTACCTCCAGTAGTAGATAGGCAGGGCTTCAAGTTGGTTATCAACCCACAGTCAAAATTTCTGACCCAGAATTGTTCCTGTTCAAAAGAACTGCAAGGACAAAAATTAAAAAGAGACTAAAAGAAAGGCAGTCCAGTGACTGGCCTTACTTGGGATCCATCTCATGGGGTGGTCACCAAGGCCTGACACTATTATTACTGCTATGAATGTGCTTATGGACAGGAGTTTAGCATTGCTGTCCTCTGAGAGGCCCAACTAGCAGCTGACTGAGATAGACACAGATACTTATATTTAAACATTGGACTGAAGACAGGGACCCCTATGGTTGAATTAGAGGAAGAATTGAAGAAGCTGAGGAGGAGAATGACTTCTTAGGAAAACCAGCAGTCTCAATTAACCCAGACCTCTGGGAGCACCCAGAGACTGAGCCACCAATCAGGTAGCATTCAGAAGCTGTTCTGAGGCCCCCAACACATATACAACAGAGGAGTGCCTGGTTTGTCTTCAGTGGGAGAAGATGTGCCTAATCCTTAAGACATTTGAGGTCCCAGGGAAGGGGAAGGCCTGGTATGTGGGGGTATCCTGTCAAAGACAGAGGGAGGAAAAACTACAACCTAAAAAAAGCAAGAAAGTAATCTTCCAACAAACCCAAAAGAAGATAGCTACAAAAATATAATTCAACCTCTAATAACAAAAATAACAGAAAGCAACAATCATTTTTCCTTAATATCTCTTAACATCAATGGACTCAATTCCCCAAGAAAAAGACAAAGACTAACAGATTGGATACATAAACAAAACCCATAATTTTGCTGCATACAGGGAACTCACCTCAGTGACAAAGAAAGACACTATCTCAGAGTAAAATGCTGGAAAACAATTTTTTCAAGCAAATGGTCCCCCAAAACAAGCTGGAGTAGCCATTCTAATATCGAATAAAATCAACTTTCAACCAAAAGTTATCAAAAAAGATAAGGAAGAAGGACACTTCATACTCATCAAAGGAAAAATCTACCAAGATGGACTTTCAATTCTGAACTTCTATGCTTCAAATGCAAGGGCACCCGAATTCACAAAAGAAACTTTACTAAAGCACCCAGCACACATTACACCAAAAACAATAATAGTGGGGGATTTCAACACCCCACTCTCAGTAATGGACAGATCATGAAAACACAAACTTAACAGAGACACAATGAAACTAACAGAAGTTAGTATGAAACAAATGGATTTAACAGATATCTATAGTACATTTCATCCTAAAACAAAATAATATACCTTCTTCTCAGCACCTCATGGTACCTTCTCCAAAATAGACCATATAACTGGTCACAAAACAGGCCTCAACAGATACAAAAAGATTGAAATAATCCTTTGCATCCTATCAGATCACCACTGACTAAAGCTGGGCTTCAATAATAACAAAAGCAACAGAAATCCCATATAAACATGGAAACTGAACAACGCTCTACTCAATAATATCTTGGTCAAGGAAGAAATAAAGACTTTTTAGAATTTAATGAAGAAATATAATAGAAAATGAGGGCTCATCATACAAAACTTATGGGATGTAATAAAAGAAGTGTTAAGAGAAAAACTCATAGCTTTAAGTGCCTAAAAAAAGAAACCGGAGAGAGCATATACTAGCAACTTGATAGCACACCTGAAAGCTCTAGAACAAAAAGAAGCAAATACACCCAAGATGAGTAGACAGCAGGAAATAATCAAACTCAGTGCTGAAATCAACCAAGTAGAAACAAAAAGAACTATACAAAGAATCAACAAAACCAGGAGCTGGTTCTTTGAGAAAATCAACAAGATAGACAAACTCTTAGCCAGACTAACCAGAGGGCACAGAGACAGTATCCAAATTAACAAAATCATAAATGAAAAGGGAGATATAACAACAGAAATTGAGAAAATTAAAAAGAATCATCAGATCCCACTACAAAAGTCTATATTCAACAAAACTGGAAACCTGGATGAAACAGACAATTTTCTAGACAGATGGCAGGTACCAAAGTTAAATCAGGAGCAGATAAACCATCTAGACAGTCTCATAACCCCTAAAGAAATAGAAGCAATCATTAAAAGTCTCTCAACTAAAAAAAGAACCCAGGACCAAATGGCTTTAATGCCGAATTATATCAGACCTTCAAGAAAGACCTAATACCAATTTCACTCAAACTATTCCACAAAATAGAAACAGAAGGAACACTACCCAATTCATTCTATAAAGCCACAATTACACTCATACCTAAACCACACAAAGGCACAACAAAGAGAGAACTTCAGATCAATCTTTCTTACAAATATCAATGCAAAAATACTCAATAAAATTCTTGCAAACAGAATCCAAGAACACATCAAAACAATTATCCATCATGGTCAAGTAGGTTTTATCCCAGAAATGCAGGGATGGTTCAATATACAAAAATCCATCAACATAATCTACTACATAAAAAAAAAAAAACTCAAAGGAAAAAAACCCACATGATCATCTTATTAGATGCTGAGAAAGCATTTGACAAATTCAACATCCCTTCATCATAAAAGTCCTGGACAGATCAGGAATTCAAGGCCCATACCTAAACATAGTAAAAGCAATATACAGAAAGCCAGCAGCCAACATCAAATTAAATGGAGAGAAACTTGAAGCACTCCCACTAAAATCAGGGACTAGACAAGGCTGCCCACTCTCTCCCTACCTATTCAAAATAGTACTGGAAGTTCTAGCCAGAGCAAATAGACAACAAAAGGAAGTCAAAGGGATACAAATAGGAAAGGGGTAAGTCAAAATATCACTATTTGTAGATGTTACGATAGTATACTTAAGTGACCCCAAAGCATCCACCAGAGAGCTCCTAAACCTGATAAACAATATCAGCAAGGTGGTTGGATATAAAATTAATTGGAACAAATAATCAGCCTTCCTCTACTGAAAGGATAAACAGGCTGAGAAAGAAATTAGGAAAATGAAACCCTTCACAATATTCATAAATAATATAAAATACCTTGGTGTGAATCTAACCAAGCAAGTGAAAGATCAGTATGACAAGAACTTCAAGTCTCTCAAGAAAGAAATTGAAGAAGATCTCAGAAGATGGAAAGATCTCCCATGCTCATCGATTGGCAGGATTAATATAGTAAAATGGCCGTCTTGCCAAAAGCAATCTACAGATTCAATGCAATCTTCACCAAAATTTTTACTCAATTCTTCATAGAGAGAGAAAAAAGCATTTCTCAAATTCATTTGGTTTTGGCACCCAATGTGGGGCAGCAAGAATGAGAGACCCAGTGAGGGACGTTACTGGAAGAAGGATCTGCTAAAAATTCAGAAGTGAAACAAAGGTGATCACCATGGGAATCTGCCAGGTCGAGAAAGGTAAGTCACGTTAATGAAAATGGGACAAGAAATAAGTCAGCCTGAACGAAACTCTCTGTTTTTATTTTGTTGTTTGCTGCTCACATGTGTTAATTGTCTGCTTTTGTTTCATTATTTGAATGCTATCTTTCATGTTCAAAATAAAAAGAAACGTATTTATCGGAAATTAGAATCTAAAATACAACCAAAGTTTGATGACAATTTGTCAGAGCCAGATTGTGCTGACCCAGAGGAAGAGGCAGCCTAACATTATGACCCTGAATGGCTCTCTTCCCGAAGACCCCCTCCCTACGTGCCTCTACCTCCAAGTGCTCCCACGATGGAGATGGTGGTTATAGATCCCAGAAAGGAGTTACAGGACAAAATTTCTATTCTTAAACAACTAATAGAGTTAGAAAATGAGCATCAGGACTTAATTAATCAGCTACAAAAATTAAAGGCAGGGAAGATGTCTCAAGAGGCAAACTTCGAAAATTCCCCGGCTCCTTGCATTCCTCAACCCAGAATCCAAAGGCAGCCCCTATCCTCTAGCTTAAGACTAGCCACAGATCATCCAGAGAAGGGAGACGCTGAGGCTTTCCCTGTATCAGAGACCAGAGATGATCAAGAGGTTGCTTGGAGACATCACACAGGGTTTAATTTTCAAATTATTAAAAAATTAAAAAATTCAGTATCACAATATGGTGCCACTGCTTCTTTTACTCTTGCAAATTTAGAGTCTGTCTCAGAGGAGTGGCTGCCTCCTAATGGTTGGAATAGGTTAGTGAGAGCAGTTCTTAGCAGTGGTGACTATCTTATTTGGAAATCAGAGTATCATGAGAATTGTAAAGAAACAGCTAGGAGAAACATTCAGGCATGCAATGGTTAGTCCTTTGATGCCTTAGTAGGAGAAGGGCAATTTGCTTCTAGTGATAACCAGATGCAATATGACCCAGGCTTATTCACTCAAATTCAAAATGCAGCCATGAAGGCTTGGTGTAAACTCCTGGCAAAGGGAGCCCCTGGTGCATCTTTAACAGCAGTCAGACAAGGACCTGTTGAATCATTTTCTGATTTTGTTCATCAATTAATGACAACAGCAGGGAGGATTTTTGGTAATGCAGAGGCAGAAGTAGATTATGTGAAACAATTTGTAAAAGAAAATGCAAATCCTGCCTGCCAAGCAGCCATTAGACCCTACAGGAAAAAGACAGACCTTACAGAGTATATCAGACTCTGTTCTGACATAGGTCTCTATTACCAACAAGGCTTAGCAATGGTGGTTGCCATGCAAGGCCAATCAGTAAGAGATTTTTTTTGGCTAGTAGACAACAAAAAGCCTGTTTTAAATGTAGCAAGCCTGGACACTTTGTAAGAGATTTTGAGGCAGAAAACGAGTTAACCCAAAGACAGCCCAGAAAACAGCCTGGGCTCTGCCCACTTTGCAAATGTGGAAGGCATTGGGTTAGTGAATGTAGGTCCAAAAGAGAAGCACAAGGAAACACCTTACACCATAATTAGGGAAATGGGAACAGGGGCCAAGTCCAGGCCCCAAACCAACACAAGCAAAAACAGGCTTATGGAGCAGTCAGATTCTTACCAGCAAACACCAATACCTTTCAGAACTTAGTCAAGCAATACAAGGAAGTGCAGGACTAGACCTCAGTTTTGTCACTCACATAGTATTAACCCCAGAAATAGGACCTCAGGCCTTACCCATTGGAGTGTTTGAACCACTCTATCCAAATGTGTTTGGCCTGATAATGGGAAGAAGCAGTACTTCTATAAATAGAAGGGACTACAAATTTTTCCTGGAGTTATAGACAATGATTATCAAGGTGAGATTAAGGTAATGGCACAGGCAATTCAGATTATAGTCACTATTCCTACAGGAAGGAGGATAGCTCAACTATTGTTACTTCCATTGTTTCCTACTAATCACAAATATAAGAGTCCTAAGAGAGGGGTTCAAGGCTTTGGCTCCTCTGATGCATATTGGGTACAGCGTATAGTTAAACAAAAACCCATGATGACACTATGGCTGGATGGAAAAGCATTCCAAGGCTTGGTTGACCCAGGAGCTGATGTGACTATCCTAAAACAAAGTGATTGGCCTGCCACCTGGCCTCTGACCACCCCAACCTTATTCAATCTAAGGAGTATTGGCCAAAGTTAAAATCCACAACAAAGCTCTAAGATGCTGATGTGGAAAGATAAAGAAGAAAATGCAGGGAATATACAATCCTATGGCATCCCAGGCCTTCCTATTAATCTCTGGGCTAGAGATCTGTTATCCCAGTTGGGATTGATTATGTGCAGCCCTAATGAAGTAATCATGGCTCTAATGGTAAACTCTGGATTTTCCCCAGGGAAAGGATTAGGAAAAAGTGAAGAAGGGATTACACATCCTGTTGAGTCCATGGTAATGGATGTTACTCATTATAATGAATTTGGCAATCAAAAGTATATACATGTATGTGTAGATACAGACAATTGTTTCATTTATGTGACATTACAATCTAGAGAAACAAGCAAGCATGTGATCACTCATATGCTTGTAAAATTGCTGTATTGGGTATGCCTAAACAGATAAAGACTGACAATGAACCAGGTTATGCAAGCTCCAGTTTCCACCAATTCTGTGAAAAATAGGGAATACTACATAAAATGGGTATTCCGTATAATCCATAGGGCCACGCTATGGTAGAAAGAGCTCACTGAACCATTAAATGTCAATTTGAAAAAATTAAAAAGAGGGAATGGTACCCTACCAAGGGATCCCCCAGAAATATCCTTCATCACACGCTCTTTATTTTACATTTTTAAACTTTGGATTCTGAAGGAAAATCTGCTGCAGATAGATTCTGGTATCCTGATACCAAAAATAATTTTGCAACAGTCCTCTGGAAAGACCCATTAACTGGAACCTGGAATGGGCCAGATCCAGTGCTTGTCTGGGGAAGAGGTTCTGTCTGCATATATTCCCACACTGCAGATGCTGCACGCTGGCTGCCAGAGAGACTGATTAAACAAATAGACAACAATAACAAACCCAGGGAGGAGAAACCCCCTGAGAAGCGTATTTTTTCTTTGCAGGAAACATAAAGATGCTTCTCAATTGCCTTCAAACTGGAACAGATCAACCAGCAAACCTGACTTGGGAAGTTCTCAATGTGGAAGAAGACATCACCACCCATACCTCCAGGGTGGCTCTATTGAATTCTTGGTTCCCCAACTTATGATTTAGTGAGGAACATTGTTTAGACCCAGGAGAAAACCCACTACCACAGTTACTATAGTTGTTTTTTGGGTTTGAGATTGACTGGAGCAGGATTGGGGATTTTCCTACTTGTTTTGTCAAGATCAAAGCTATGATCAGTTCTGTATTTTTATAGATTTAGATTCTTCTGTAACACATTTGTAAACAGAATAAAAGAGGCTTATACATTCTACTACTCAGATAGAGGGAGTTATGTGTTGCTCTTAAAAAAAAGGGTGTTGCTGTTATACTGACTATTCAGACATTGTTAAGTCTCTTGTCTCTCGGGTCCATGCTGTTCAATAAACTGATGGTTTGTATGACAACAGATAGATGCTATTCAAATGAAACCCATACAGGTCCATTATTACATGCTGGAAGTAGGGGATTCTAAAACCTCTGTCATCAAGAATAATGAAGATTAACCCCTAACTTACGCGCTAAGCTGGATAGTCAATGATGAGTAAGAGAACACTTTAAGACCCTCGCTACTAAAAAGGGAGGCCTCACCATCCTCAGACAGAAGCTCAACCAATGGCTGTTGACTATCCAAAGACTGAAAAGGGAGGCTGGGGTTCTTTGTTCTGACCCAAGGCAGGCACAGTTCCCGTAAGTTTTCCCTGCCTTCCCTTTTGGAAAAAAATTTAAGAAGAGTGACCTGTGGGGAGCCGACAGAAGGCTGCTATCATCCTTGAAGCCGTCTTGAGCCATATACCCTGAGAAGAGACTTGTTCACAATAGCCTACAACAGCTGAGCACACTGTGATAGCATCTTATTTTAGATACCCAGGATTTTCCCTTTGGTGTGTAAGACTTAAAGGTGTGACTTAAAGGCATGGCTTAAAGGCATGGCTTAGAAGTGAGACATATAAAAGGCAAGAGGAAGACAGAAGAAATTGTTAGACACTTGTACTTGGAAGAGTACTCAAGGCAGGTAACTTGAAACTGGGAAAGAGACTAGCAACTTAGAAGTAGGATCAGGACTTGATACCTGGAGGCACTAGGGACTAGGAACTCGTGACTTGAGACTTGGTACTAGGAATTAGGGACTTGGAGAGAAGAAGAGAGACTGAAGAATAAACAGGATTGAATCACACTCTGTATTGTCTCCATTCTTTGAGTCTGTCCTCACTCTCTCTTGCTGAACCCCGACCAGTGGACTGGAGCAGCTTGGGAAAGTGCAGGCTCTAACAATTTAGCCCTGAATGCTTTTGGCAGTGCAGATTCCAATATTGATAGAGCGGTCCCTAACATTTTGGCCCCCAACATGGGGCAGAGTGGTTCTCAACAACTTGGAATAACAAAAAACCCAGGTTAGAAAAAACTATCCTCAACAACAAAAGAGCTTCTGGAGGAATCACCATCCCTGACCTCAAGCTGCACTACAGTGCAATAGTGATATAAACTGCATGCATGGTATTGGTACAGAGATAGGCAGGAAGATCAATGGAATAGAATTGAGGATCCAGAAATGAACCCACACACCTATGGTCACTTGATCTTTGTCAATGGAGCTAAAACCATCCATTGGAAATTGGACAGAATTTTCAACAAATGGTGCTGGTTCAACTGGAGGTCAGCATGTAGAAGAATGCAAATTGATCCATTCTTATCTTCTTGTACAAAGCTTAAGTCCAAGTGAATTAAGGACCTCCATATAATACCAGATACACTGAAATTAATAAAAGGGGAATAGCCTCAAATACTTGTGTACAGGGTTAAAGTTCCTGAACAGAACACCAATGCCTTATGCTCTAAGAACAAGAATTGACAAATAGGACCTCATAAAATTGCAAAGCTTCTGTAAAGCAAAGGACACTGTCAATAGGACAAAACAGCAACCTACCGATTGGGAAAAGATCTTTACTAATCCTACATTTAATGGGCTAATATCCAATATATACAAAGAACTCAAGAAATTAGTCTCCAGACAACCAAATAAACCTATTGAAAATGGGCTACGGAGCTAAACAAAGAATTCTCAACTGAGGACACTTGCATGGCTGAGAAGCACCTAAAGAAATGGTCAACATCTTTAATCATCAGGGAAATGCAAATCAAAACAACCTTGAAATTCCAGCTCACATCAGTCAGAATGGCTAAGATCAAAAACTCAGGTGATAGTAGATGCTGGCAAGGATGTGGACAAAGAGGAACACTCCTTCATTGTTGGTAGGATTGCAAGCTGGTACAACCACTCTGGAAATCAGTCTGTCGGTTCCTTAGAAAATTGGATATTGGATTACCTGAGGACCCAGCTATACCACTCCTGGGCATATACCCAGAAGATGCTCCAACATATAACAAGGACATATGCTTCACTATGTTCATAGCAGTCTTATTGATAATAGCCAGAAGCTGGAAACAACCAGGATGTTCCTCAACAAATGAATGGGTACTGACAATGTGGTACATTTATACAATGGGATATACTCAGCTATTAAAAACAATGAATTCATAAAATTTTTAGACAAATGTATGGAACTAGAAAATATCCTGAGTGAGGTAACACAATCACAAAAGAACACACATGGTATTCACTCACTGATAAGTGGATATTAGCCAAAAGCTCACAATATTCAAGATACAACTCACAAAACACATGAATATCATGAAGAAGGAAGACCAAAATGTTGGTGCTTCAGTCCTTCTTAGAAGGAGTAACAAAATACTCATTGGAGCAAATATGGAGACAAAATGTGGGACAGAAACTGAAGGAGAGGTTTTCCAGAGACTCCTCCACATGGGTATCTATCCCATGTGCAGTCACCAAAGGCAGATGCTGATGTGGATACCAGGGTGTGCACACTGACAGGAGTCTTATATAGCTGTCTCTTTAGAGGTCTGTCAGAGCCTGAGATATACAAAGGCAGATGCTCACAGCTAACCATTAAACTGATCATGGGATTCCAAATGGAGAAGTTTGAGAGAAGACTGAAGGAGCTGAAGGGGTTTGCAGCCCCATGAGAGAGTAACAATAACAACCAACCAGAGCTCCTAGGGTCTAAACCACCATCTACAAGCACATAGGGAGGGACACATGGCTCCAGCTGTATAGGTAGGGGAGGATGACCTTGTTGGGCATAGGTGGGAGAGAAAGTCCTTGGTCCTGTGAAGGCTGGATACCCAAGTGTGGGAAATTTGAGGGTGGAGAGGTGGGAGTGGATGGGTTGTCGGGTGCAGGAGGAGGGGGGATGTGATGGGGGTTCTTGGGTTGGGGTGAAATTGGGAAAGGGGATCACATCTGAAATGTAAATAAAATATCCAATAAAAATGCAGGCCATAGAGGATGGATCATTGCATGCAGAGAATCATAAGAATGTGCTTTAAAAATCTATAGTAGACAATATTATAATTCCTAATATGTATGGGAAAATTTCATGTTGCATATAATACATCAAATAAAAAGTATATAATTTTAAACCAAAGGAAAGAGCGACATGTCTCTAATGTTAAAAAAGCTCAGGACCAGATAAATTCACCATAGAATTCGAACAGAATTTCGGAGAACTAACCACAATACTTATCTTATTCTGTTAAATAAACAAGAACGGAGAGTACACTTTATTATAACAGATTCACCATTGCTTTCATATACAAAACAAAGACACCATATAAAAAGAAAATTACAGATGGATATTCCTGATGTACATAGATCCAAAAATCCTCAATAGATTATTGGTAACACAAATTCAAGATTATATCAATATGAGCATTCATATTGATGACATAGTTGGCCCCACTCTTGAAATATAGGGATCACCACAATATACATGTATTTGATATTACATATGTATCATATATTGTAAATAATATATATGATTATGAGTCAGCTTGGGAAATAAATATGTAGCTGTCTGATAAAATAAGTAGACAGTGGTTAAATGAGTGAAACATCCCAACCCTGAGAATAATGGAGCCACCAGGGGGTGTTGTGAACCTTCTCATAAGTCTTCAGAGCTCTCACATGTTCAAAGTCCCTGTCCATATACAACTGCTCACTGGACCCTTACAGTGTTAGAGCAGCTGCATTCTCCCAGGGGACAAATGCACAACACAGAGCACAGGGTGTCCTTTGATCTGCCTCTGACATTCTAACTGCTCTGAAGGCTGAGGACCAGGTAGAAGGGATTCAAAGTTCATGTTTGTACATGTTGCACACCTGAAATCCACAGCAGAAAGATTTCACAGGGACGAGCACTCTTGGTTGGGATATGTTTATACACAACATATCAGTATTACACAACTTAAAAATTAGACTATGGCTCTTTCAATAGAGATAGAGATCAGGTGAATTGCATGCATAATGACCATAGCCCTTTGGTCATGGCGACTGTGTGCCTTTTAACCAGCAGGGGGCACTGTGAAGCAGTCTGTGTTTATAGTAAACTAATCACCATTTACTGAAAGGAACCTTGCTATAAAAAAGATGCCATCTCCTCACTGATTAGGAGTCTGTAGCTGAAACTTCTCTAGCCTGGAAGAGTCCTTTATGCATACCTTCTCCTTGCTCGGGAGGCACTGTCTCCTGACAAGTCCCTAGGGTATAAATCAACCTCCATCATCCTAAGTGTGTGTGAGTTGAGCATTAACACTAAGGCTGAGGGAGGAGCAGGGGGAATCATGGATGGAAATACATTGCAGGAAAGGCTCTGGGTCTCACATGAGGAGGCGATATAATGAGAACCTAGGCAGGGCCTCCCCATTTTAAGGATCAAGATCAGTGTTCTTTATGCTGTGGTCTATGTTTGCTGTTCTTCTTGCTCTTCCCTCAAGTCACAGGTAGGGAGGTACATTAGCTCATCTCCATTCCTACTTCGTGTTGCACACCCTGATCAGCCATCCATGGGAGCATCTACTGTGGTCTCTACTGTACTTATTGTCATATTGTTTGCAGGCTCCCTCTGCTAAGCTGTGCTGACTCAGCTGCCCTCACTGTATATCTTCTGGAGCATTTGCCACACTCACCCACAGCCTGGGCAGTGGCTTCAGTATGGTACTCTGCTTCTCTGCTTCCAGGAGAACCCAGAGAGATTTCCCTAAAATCTCATGCACAATTATACAGACTTCCCATGCTGGCTCCAGGGTCTTCTGTCAATATTTGGATCCAAAATGTCCTCAGAACACACAGGGATATTGTTTCTGGGCTACATCTGATTCTTGTCTCTCATGCTACCAGGGATGCAATCTTATTCTCTGCTTAGGCTGTGATCTATGTATGCCCCATGAGTGGGTGCTTGAGACCATATATGGAACAGGAGAGAAAGAAGAGGTACTATCTGGTCTTTGTCCAGAAGGAATGAGCAGAATATGCTTTAGGGTAGACCCAGGGCAGAATTTGATATAGGAGACTTAGATGCTAATAGAACCTAAACTAAGGAGGGGGAAAACAGCTGTAGACCTTGAATGTGATTTCTAGCCCAGGAGAAGAACTAAGGGGTCACAAAGCACACAATCCGGAAGACTGTGATAGCAGGGCTCAGGTGGGCTAAGGCCAGAAGAACAAGTACAAAAGACTATTTCTGGCCAGATGTACAAATTTGAAAAGTACCAGCATGAACTGAGGTGCTACTAAGAGGCCTTTTTGTCTTTTAATTGTGTAAAAACACAGGGCAACTAATTATTAGAATGGACACTTAGAAATATTCTAAGGCCAACTTCCAGGACCATCATCTCATTGCAACAACATCCTCAAGAGTGAGACAAAATAAACTACCATGTATCTCCACTTCTAGCCCAGGCCTTTATATCTGATGAGTCAGGCAAACATCCAGGAACATAAGATATATGCCTATGGTCACACAGGTGTTCAGTGTAGAATGCTACTCTCTTCTGGACAATGGACATGTTCACATGGAGGTTATTTCCACCTAACATTCCAAAGCTTTACTTCATTTCAAGGGTATAGAAATTAAATAGCTACGAGATCAGATATTGATAGGGTCTGAGCTAAAGGTAGTATGGCTTGTGGTAAACTAAATAAATGGTCAAATGTGTGAAAGGACAGTAGCAAAGAGTTCAGGATAGTCCAGAAGACTGTTATTTCTGTAGATGGTGGTGGTTTTTTTGAGACAGGGTTTCTCTATGTAGCCCTGGCTGTCCTGGAACTCACTCTGTAGACCAGGCTGGCCTCGAACTCAGAAATCTGCCTGCCTCTGCCTCCCAAGTGCTGGGATTAAAGGTGTGCTCCACCATCGCCCGACTGTTCATCAGCTCTTGACCCTAATTAAGCTACTCATTTTCTCTTAGTAAATCTATTTCCTCCTCTGTATGAGGTTTTGATTAAAATAAACCCCAGAGGATGGATTTGGAGATTGAAAGAGATGTTACCTACAATGTGATTGACATATAGGGCTCCTTTCTAACCCTACCCACTATTATAATCACCTAGGACCCTGCCTAGACCTGGCCTCTGACTTTTTTGTGACCTTTGACTATTAACATTTCTTCTTTGAGGAGCACCTCCAGTTTTCCCAATGAGGATGTCAGTACAGACCCCCAGCTCTCATATATCTGGAAAATCATAAAATGTTTCTATGGTAGGGTTGATTGTGAAGGTAGGATCTAGGCCTGGTAAGATAGAAATGCCTCAGTTGGGTGGACCTAATTGCTTTTCCGAGCTTTACTCAATCTGATTTCAGTTGGCCACTTTGGGAATCCCCAAGCTAAAGTTAGTTCTGTGTTGACTGAAACAAAAACTCAAGGTCATAATAATAGAGAAATAAACAGAAGTGAAACCAAGCTGATGGTAAGCAAGCATGACAAACAGAGCCAGGTGTGGCCCTGGAGAGGAGAGAGGCCATTTCATGATTGTAGTTGAATGACTGTGGCTCTCATAGGTAGGAATATCAAGTCTACATTACATCCTTTTGAACTACAAGTTAATAGTCCCAAGGCCTGATGCTGCTCTACATCTGGCTACATTCTCAAATTCCAAGCTCAATCTTTAATATTATAAGCTTGGAAACCCAGGGCAAAAGGAGCTTCAGAACTATCCACTTGTGGATTTGTGTATTAGCAGGATATCAGAGAGGATTGAATGGATCAGAACTATGGAGCTCCATCTCAATTTCCTAACCTGGAGAAAAATGGATAACTGAGTGAGCAAGCACAAAAACCTCTGTTTCTTTAAACTCTGTGATACTGACACATGATCTCAGTCCTTTATAATTTTGTCTCCTATGTCCACAGATTGAGACTTCCTCCTCATGAACCAGAAATTCTGCTCTCAGGACTTTATCACAGAGATGTCACATGGCCTAAGTGACATGTAGACTCAAAGCTAGAGTACACTTTTTAAAATTTTAGTTTTTTATTTAGTGTGTGTGTGTGTGTGTGTGTGTGTGTGTGTGTGTGTGTGCTCACGCGTGTATGTTTGTGAAAGATAGATGGGGTTTCTTGTATGTGACAGTAAACATGTGAGGGCCAAAGACCAACTTGCTAGAGTTTATTTCAGTGGATTAAAAAGCACATTTACTCTGATGAGCCATCCTACTGGCCCTTCAGGGTACACTTTTAACAAGGAAATGATATACATGACCTAATTTTCACATGGTCTAAGTGGCTTGGAGAAGGGGCTGGATGAATGCCTACAGTAGTGAAGAGGGGCTTATCGGTGTGTGAGAAGGACAAAGTCTCAACTTTGTTTAATGACATTATTTCTTACAGAGAATAGTCTAGAAAGAGCCACATCAACACACTTTCAGGGTGATTACTAGGACAAATTAGATTCTTTTTTATTAAAAAATTTAATTTTATGTATATGGATGTTTTGTTAGCAAGTATGTCTGTTTCACATAGATGTATGGCGCCCACAGAGTCCAGAAAAAATCATTGGATCACTTGAACTGGAGCTACATTTGTGAGTTATTATGTGGGTACTGTGAATTGAATCCAGGTCTCCTGGAAGATCAGCCAGTCCTCTTATCTACTGAGCCATCTCACCAGTATGTTTTCTGGTTTCTCAAAGAATATTTTTTCCAATCATAGAACAAAAGCATGGAATGATTCAAGAATCAATATTCTGTTTTTTTGAGAAGAGCTGACAATGCATCTTTAAAAGCACGGATACTATGCTACTTTGAAGAGGTTAAAAGATGAGATGTGGGCTAGATACATGAGCATTCTAATATAATTCTAGCACTTGAGAGGCTGAGGCAGGAGGGCGATCTAAACAGAGATTCAAGATCAACTATGAAACAATATCTGTCTCACATAAATACATACATGTATACATAATTACATAAATAAGGATGTTAGGTGTGTATGTATGCCTTTGTGCTAATACTTATGGTCTATGTATGGCTAACCACCGTGGATACCTGTGGGGCAGAAATTTAGGTGATATTGGTTTTTAATTTTTAATCTACCTAAAAAAAAAAAAAACCAAAGATTATATTTTTTTTGGCAAACTATGAAAAGGAAGTTTTATGTCTTTTAGTATGTTTGTTCCAGATCAGTTAAAATTAGACAAACATTTATTTTCTGTCTGTTCACATTCTTACTAGAAGAAAGCTGTATTTGGTATTATGCTGAAAACAAGATAGAAAACCATCTATCTTAGTGCTTAATCCTTAAATAAACATTCATTGGCTCAATTGAATGTCAGAGAGATGTGGAAAATCATCCTTATCTTTGTTTACCTACAGTTTGCATGTTCTAAGAAACTTTAGGATCCTTTTACCTATGTCTTCATTAGGTATCTGTTCTCTAAGCATCATGAAGACAGCCACCATCAGTTTTTTGTTCACTTCCCACTTTCTTATCCAGTTCTGTGAGTGTAATATTATGGCCTAAAACTAAAGTAGGAGAAGCTGAATACTGCTTTTTTGAACCACCCTGCTACCTTCTTCCCCACCTTACTCTTCCAAAGGCCACACTGACCAAAAAAAGCTTTTGCTCCAAAGAATTTTGAAATGTTTCCAGGTCTCTAAATACTTCATTTCATACTGAGAAACACTCAATGTCTCTCAATAAATAGTTCAAAAAATGGGACAAAAGAAGATGAAGGGAGGAAAGAAAGGAGTAGTGGGTGAATAAATGTATAAATGGGTAATTGATTAATGGATGGGTAGAAGAATGAATGGAAGAGTTGATGATTTACAAATGCATTGACGTGTGGACAGATGAAGAGATGAATGGTTGGATTAATAGTTGAGTGATAAGGGAAAGAATGAATGAAAATGGATGATAGATTCGAAGATGGATAAAATGATGAATATATGAATAGAGGAATAGATGGTTGGATGACTACATAGTTGAACAAGAACTACTTGGATGAACAAGTAGTTTGGTGAGTTCATGACTCTGTGGAAAATTGAATGAGTAAATGAATAACTGTACTGTAGGGTGTCTGTGTAATAGCTTAATCATGAGAAACAGAAAACTGGGAGCTCTTCAGAAAGACAACAAAATTAACATTTAAGTTCAAATTTCAGCTCTAATTTTGTTTTGGACATGGCATAGGACATTTCTTTAGCATGTAGGATTTGTGTCTACCATAAAAAATGATGTCACTCCTTGCCCTATCTACCAAATTCTGAAAATACATTTGCACCAAGAAGCAGTGGGGTTTTCTCAGGTGAATTGTAGGTATTGTCAAGATCTAGGAGCTCATTAGATGACTCCTCTAGGAATGGGTTATAAACTATAAAAAAGCTGATGATTAGATCTGGCCTTGTTTGAATACTAGATCCATTTCTTGCATCTTGTTTGTCCTCTCTGCATACTTGTATATGGCATGGTAATGGTGGCAGTGATAGCCACACTCAAACCTATGTAAGGTTTAGGTGAGGTAATTGTGGAAATGGTGCACTTTAGTGAAGAAAGGATGGATCCAAGGCCTTGGTCACAAAGATGCCAAATCTCTTACCCCCATTCTAGAGTGCACTGAAGTCCGTAATTTAGAGAAATGATCCAGAAAAATCTAACTTGGGGATATATAAAACTTGAAAAAGAAGCTGCCCTTTTTGTGACTATGTTTTGTGGGGAGAATGAGGAATCTTTGCACAGAAAGATGAACCATTGTGCTCTAATCTATTACTTTCATTTAGAAGACTGATTACCAAACCTTATGCAAGGGCACAGTATTTAAGACAGCAGTGTACAGACTTCTGGCCCACTGGGATACTTTCCCCACTTAGAATCAAGTAAATTGGAATGGCATATTTCTGATAGTTACTCTTCTCTGGATTAACATTTCCTAACAGAGACCATATTTGCATGGAGCAGAGGGATTTTGAAAAAACTCTAACCTTTGCTTTATTTTTTTTTAAATGTTAGCATTTAATTAACACCTGGAGTGGCTTTTAAGCCACCAGCACACAGGCACCTCCAACACCCTTAAACTTCTCTTCAGCTCTTCTGCTGAAGAATTTGGCCTTCACGATGACAGGTTGCTTAGGGAGCTTTCCCTTGCCCAGAACTTTGTAGTAGCCTGATCGAACAACATCAATGATGGGAGCAGCCCCAGTCTTGTTTTTGGCTGCATTGACCCGTGTCTGCTCGCTGACCAACGTCCATAATTTATCCAGGTTGACAGTTGGGCAGAAGCTCTGGTTCCTCTTCAAGTGGTAATGCCTCATACCAACTTTCTCGAAGTAACCTGGATGATATTTGTCCAAGTTGATCCTGTGGTGGTGCACGCCTCCAGCATTCCCGCGGCCTCCTGGGTGCTTGCGGTGCTTACCGATGCGGCCTTGGCCGTGACTCACGTGGCCCCGGAGTTTCCGGGTCTTCCTCAGTCGAGATGGCATGGTGGTGGCAGAAAGGAAAGAGCCAACCTTTGCTTTAAAGAAGATTGTTATTAGAAAAGGCTTTGATAATAAAAAAGAATGCTGGGAGAGAAAGAGGTTGTACCAAAACCAGTCTTAACACATCCTCCCAAGGAATAAAAAAATCTAATTCATAAGTGTATACTAACAAAATGCAAACAAAACCAAAACATTGCTGAACCAAAGACAATGAGTATTATTACACACTAGTGAAACATGCTGATGACCAAAGGTCCTGGTGGAAAATTTCTAGGAAGGGTATTAGCAATCTTAAAAGAGTCTTCTCTTCCATCACTAGGGCCTTCTCAGAAAGAAGAGTTGGTTGCCTCCAACTTTCCCACACTCCAGGCCCAGGTTAAGGAAGTCAAGCATAGCCAAGAGAATCAGAAACACAAGTGTCAGAATGGACCAAGGGATCATCTTGTTTGTTTTCTCACTTCCTCTTAGAGCAGAGATCACTGGTCTTAGTCTTTAGTTTCAATTAATAAACTGCTCACTGTCCACAGAATGAGAAATACAGGAGCACAAACAAGAGAAAAAAATCATGCATAGAAGCCACACGTTCCTTTGGTTGTGGTTATAAGCCAAAACAAACCAAATGAGTAAATTATATGCACTTGCAAGATGGAGAAAACAGCGCACCACTGTGCATGTAGTAAATGTCACTAAGTTATTCCTCCTGTGTGATGTGATAGAACATAGATTTTCCCTCCAGTAGACACCGAGGCTGCGTATAGACAGTCCCTTTGATTCCAATTAATCACCTCCTTCATTCTCCATTCAATTTTGGGTTTATTCTGTTTTCTCCTAAGAGAACTGTTTTTATACCTGGCTAGGTCCTGAATTTGATGGAGGTTAGATAAGGCTGGGCATATTTACTGTGATTGGTTCTTTTTGTATTCTGTGTCCTTGACATTCATTCCCATGGAACATATTGCCCACTGTCAGTGCCAGCTGCCACAAAAGTGCCAGCATACAATTTTCCACTCTGGTGTCCATTAGAATATGAGTGTTTGTGCTCAGGGACAAAGCACCAGAGATACTAGTCAGAGACTTAGTGCAAGAGTTTCTCTGGGGACACCTGTCAAAGCGAAACATCAGAAAATATTTAAAAAAATAATAGAAACAAAAATTTTCATTATATTAAAAGATGCCTATAAATGTACAAGAAGCATACAGAACAGCAAATAGAGCAGATCATAAGATAAACTTCTCCCACCACATAATAATCAAAACTCTAAACATACAGAACAAAGAATTTATTTATTTATTTACCTCCCAAATGCTGTCCCCTTCCTGGCCCCCTTTACAAAGTACCTCCTCCATCCCCTATCCCCTTCTCCTCTGAGAGGGTGGGCCCCTCCTAGGTATCCCTCCACCCTGGAACATCAAGTATCTGTAGAATTAGGTGCATCTTTTACCATTGAGGCCAGACAAGGCAGCTCTGTTGGGAAATGGATTTCACAGTTAGGTTATAGCTTTAAAGACAGCCCCGGCTCCAGTTATTGGGAGACCCACATGGAAACTGAGGTGTACATCTGCTGTAAATATGCCAGGACCCTCAGCCTGGCATTTATGCTCTTTGGTTGGTGGCTTTGTCTCTGTGAGAGTTCCCAGGTGTCTAGAATTTTTTTTCTTGGTCTTTCTGTGGTGTTTCTAACTCCTTAAGAGCCTTCAATTCTTCCTTCAACTCTTCCATAAGAGTCCCCGAGCTCCATCCAATGTTGACTGTGGGTATCTGTTTCAGTCAACTGCTGGGTAGAGCCTCTCAGTGGATAATTATGCTAAGTTCTTGTATACAAGTATAACAGAATACCATTAACAGTGTCAGAGACTGGTATTTGTTCATGGGATGGTCTCAGTTTGGATCAATTACTGGTTGATCATTTCTTTAATCTCTAATCCATCATTGTCCCTGCATTTCTTTTAGACAGGACAAATTTTGGGTTTTGTGGGTGGGTTAGTGTCCTTATATCTCCACTGTGGGTCCTGCCTGGCTACAGGAGGTGCCTCTTCAGGTTCTATGTCCCCTCTGTTAGGCATCTCAGTTAAGGTCACATGCATTAACTTTTGGATGCCTCTCCCATCCCAGGTCTCTGGGACTTCTAGAGATGCCTTCCATTCCCCCACCCTAGGCAGTTGCAGAATTCCATTCATTCTTCTGGCCCTCTGGCCTGCTGTCCTGTACCTGATCTCCTCATACCTGATCCTGACCCCTTATTCTCCTTCGCATCCTCTCTCCAACCAAGTTCTTTCCCTTTTTCTGCCTCCTATGACTATTTTATTTTTTTTCCTTGATTGAGAATTGAGATCCAAATATCCTTGCACGGGCTTCCCTTCTTGCTTAACTTCTTTGGGTGTGTGGAGTATAGTGTGGGTATTCTGTATGTTATGACTAATATCCACCAGTGTGTATATATACCATGCATGTCCTTTTGGGTCTGGGTTTGGGTTACCTAACTCAGGATGATATTTTCTAGTTCCATCCACTTGTCTGTAAAATTCATGATGTCCTTTTTAAAACAGCTGCATACTAATTCATTGTGCAAATGAATCACATTTTCTGTATTTATTCTTTGGTTGAGAAACATCTGGGTAGTTTCCAGTGTCTGGGTATTATGAGTAAAGCTGCTATAAACATACTGGTGCACATGGTATAGCTTGTGGTATAGCTGCATGTAGAAGAATGCATATAGAGCCATATTTATCACCCTGCACAAACTCAAGTCTAAGTGGATCAAGGACCTCAACATAAAACCAGATACACTAAATCTAATAGAAGAGAAAATAGAAAGCAACCTTGAATGCATTGGTATGGGAGAAAATATTGCATACAGTTTTATGCTACCACATTTTGCTCTGGGAGGTGGGCTATATCACCCAACTTCCCTTGAATCTTGGAAAAAATATACACAGATACATTTTTTTTATAACTTGTCCTGGAGAAGCATGCCCTTACCAATTCATTATCTCGGCTTCTCCACCTGCCCTAAACTTCAGTGGCTAGTCCCATCTAACCCCTGTCAAACATCCTTCATCACCCACTTATAGTAGTGGCCATAGGCATCAGTTTCTCCTGAGACCTCACATGGTTGCTGTGTTCTTCCTCCAAAGCATAGCTGAAAGCCTTCTCTCCTTCCTTGCATCTGCCTTTTCCTCCTGGGATATAGAAGTCCAGCCTGTACCTTCCACCCAGCAATTGGCCCCCAGCTTTGTTTACTGACAAATCAAGAACAAATAGGAGAACAGGACCTTAGCATCAGAACTGCCCCCTCAGACAATTTCCTGAACAGAACACCAAATGGCTCAGGTTCTAAGATCAACAATTGATAAATGGGACCTCATGAAACTGAAAAGCTTCTGTAAGGCAAAGAACACTGTCAATAGGTCAAAATGGCAGCTTACAGATTGGAAAATGACTTTCACTAACCCTACATCGATAGAGGGCTAATATCCAAAATATATAAAGAACTCAAGAAGTTAGCCTCCAACAAACCAAATAGCCCAATTAAAAATGGGGTACAGAGCTAAACATAGAATTCTCAAAAGAGGAATCTTGAATAGCTGAGAAGCATTTAAATAAATATTCACCATCTTTAGTCATCAGGGAAGTGTAAATCAAAATGACCCTGAGATTCCAGTTTACATAGGTCAGAATGACTAAAATAAGTAGCAGCACATGCTGGTGAGGATGTGGAAAAAGGGGAACACTCCTCCATTGCTGGTAGGATTGTGAACTTGTACAATCACTCTGGAAATCAACCTGGTGTGTTCTCAGAAAATTGGAAATAATTTTACCTGAAGACCCAGCTATACTGCTCCTGGACATATATCCAAAAGATGCTCCACCATACCACAAAGAAAGAATTTTAAAAGCTGAAAGGGAAAAAGATTAAGAAACATATTAACGCAGACCCATTAGAATTACACATGATTTCTCAATGGAGACTAAAAGCCAGAAGACCCTAGACAGATATTCTATGTACTCCAAGAGACCACAGATGCCAGTCTAAGCTACTGTATCCAATAAAAATTACAGTCAGTATAGATGGAGATAATGAGATATTTCATGATAAAGCCAAATTTGAAGAACATTTATCTAGAAATCTAGTCCTACAGAAAGTGTTACAAGAAAAAAAACTAACCTAAGATTAACTACACTTATAAAAACACAGGGATTAAATAATCTCAGACCAACAAAATCAGAAGGGAAACATGAGTGCGCACGTGCACACACACACACACACACACACACCACACACACACACACACACACACACACACACACACAAACACACACACACTACCACCACTATACCACCACTGGCACCATGACCAAAATAACAAGAATCAGTAATCATTGGCCATTGATCTCTCTCAATATCAATAGTCTGGATTCCCCAACCATACATACTGACAAACAAAATGCATAGAGCCATCTTTCTGCTGCACCCAAAAATATATTTCAACATAAAAGACAGAGATTACTTCAAGTAAAGTGTTGGGTAAAGATATTCCAAGAAAATGTATCTAAGAAGTAAGCTGATTTAGCCATTTTAATATATATAACAATATTGATTTCAAACCCATACAAATAAAAAGAGATAGGAAGGGTATTATCAAAGAGAAAACCCACCAACATGACATTTAAGTTTTTTTTTTAACAGATAAGTTTATTATAAAAAATTAAGGCTTCATATTTTATAGTTCACCAAAACTAAAAAAAAAAAAAAAAAATTAGGAGACTCTCTCCTGCAAACTTCACCTTCACTTCCATCCATTTAAAATGACTTGACCAAAATGTGATAAAAACAAACATGAATAATACCGAGTGCTTTAAAACTAGCATTCCACATGCTATTTCTTGGTATAGGTAATACTCATGGCATGGATGGCATGATCTTAAATTCTTGCAGAGCATCTTTGGCAGCTCCTGCTGGCCCATCATTTTCAAATTCTACAAATGCAATTTTATGCCTCCTCAATACTAAGCTAACTTTTTTGAAACCAGGGAACTGGTTGAAGAGCACAGATAACATAATCTCACTCATCTCTTCTGGTAAGTTATTAAGGAATAGGATTTGGTTTAGAGAGTAATGAGGGAGTGGAGAATTTGGTGCTGCATTTCCTTGGGTATTAGCTGAATTCGGTGATCCCTGACCAGGCTTTTTTTTTTAATTGGATATTTTATTTACAATACAGATGTCATCTCCTTTCCCCATTTCCTCTCCCTGGAACTCCTTATTCCATACCCCCTCCTCCTTTATGCTTTTATACCATTTTGATTACATGCATGTATTAAGATCAGTTCTAAGTTGAGGGACTAGCAATACAATAGATGCAAATAGTCAAGGAACAAGCAATACAATAAACACAAATAGTGAAAGAAAAAGCAAGGCATTATACCCAATTAAGTGAACACTCCCATGATCACTGTTTCTAAGGGTTTATCAGGATGACCAAAGTATCTGAGCCTACTTCCCTGTCCTAGCCCAAGGTCATTTTCATGTCTGAAGCCTACTTCCTTGTTCTAGCCTAAAATTTAGATTCCTGTCTGAAATTACTTCATTGTTTTAGCCTAATACTTAGGTTCCTGCCTTAGATTACTTCTTTGTTGTAGCCTATGATTTAGACTCCTACCTGAAATTACTTCTTTGTTCTAGCCTAATGTCAGATTCCTGCTTGAAGACTACTTCCTTGTTCTTGGCCAATGTCATATTCCTGCCAAGCAGCCCCTTTCCTTGTTTTTGGCCCATGTCAGATTCTTGCCCAGCAGCCCCAAAGGCTCTCCACCTCTCTCCCTTTTTTTTATTTCATTAACAAGATTGAGCCTGTCTTAGGTTATTCTGACAAGAATGCCTTCCATCCCTATCATGGAATATGCATTATCAAAAGCAATGTGCTTCTGTCTTAGGTTGGTAAGGCTCTGTGCAGAATCTTACCTGTCCTTGGCTTGTCAGCCTGTTAATTTAGTGACTCTGTCTGGGCATCCATTTTCAGGTTCAAGCCATGTACTTGACTGCTAACATGTTGATATTGTTGAAAAAAAGCTTTAACACAATGGGCAGGAATAAAAGTATTCCCAGGACAAAAAGGGCTAGCATGATCAAACTATATATGCTATTTTTGAAGCTTGACCAAAATAAAAATACTGAGCTCAGGCCATGGGTAATTTTATCAGCAGTATTTACCACATCAATGTTCAACAGAGCAGTATTTCTGAATTTCATAAGCTCCCTATGTATCATTAAAACGTCTTGAGAGGTGTTAGAATTATGCCAAATACACTGCATGTGCCATTAAACTTCTTTCTAATTATAATGACTACCACTGTAAATTTTAGAACTAATGTAAATTCAATGGTATTTGGCATGACACTTAAGATGGCTCCTTACCCTTAAATTCTGAACCTCCTTCCAGTAATTTGAATAGGATAAAGAACATCAATCCATTCTTCCAAATGCCTATGTAAATCCTCTTGTATATTCAGCACATTAGTAACATTTTTTTTTTGGTAAATGATTAACAAAAGTAGCTGTCTTAACTTCTTGTGTCACAGAAATTGCAGAAGCAGTGGTGCTAACAGTTAATGTAATTAAAGCTGTTATACCATCAATAATCAAGCCCACTACCCTCTTGCTTCTGCTTAAAGCCTGACTCATTTCTTCTAGTACTTGCATACTATTTTTAGAATACCAAGGTTCTGTGATACTCAGGGCAACAAAACAAAAGATGGCTGATATACCTTCATACCTGACATACCAGATTTCAAAACACTAACACAATTAGAAGGTGTACAATCAATGCAACTTACATTAAATACTGTAGAAGAAACAAAAGTAATTTTAACATGACCATTAAAAGAGCCTTAACACATGTGCTAGCACCTGTTTGAAATCGAGATCCTGCCCCAACTTTATCTCTTGTTAACATAACATCACAGAGAACTGCAGCTAATTTCCATATATGTCTCTGAAAATGTCCAGAACCAGACTTCCAAATGAAGACTGTTATTTACAATATTGGATTGATTTCTAGAGCAGTCTATGATTGAGTCTGAATAACCAGTCAAATTTAATAACAATACAAGAGGCATTATAACTTCTCTTTTTGATTCTCTGTTCCACAAGGTGTAAGAACTTGAGACAAGGCACCTTGTTTCATCAGGGGTATAGGCAAGCAATGGTTGGAATATAATATATGAAACAAGAATCTATTTTCAATAAAAGAAAAAAACAAGGAAAAACCAATGACAAATGCATAATAGATATATGTGAATAAGTTATAGAGATTGCATTTATGTCATTCACATAGGTTAGGGGAACCTGAGATGCCTCATATTTGGAGACATACAGCTCAAGTCACATTTAGATAACCACCTTTGGTCCTATCTTACAGGTATTCTGGTCACACTGGTCACCATTCCAGGCAAGATGCAGCTAAGACCCTCAAACTCCACCTCATCTGTGGGTCCTAGTACTGACATTGGATTGACCTTATAGATCTTCTTTAAGATTACTAGATCATGCTTATCGAAAATTTTAACATTATTTAGCAGTCTGACATCTACAAAGCATTGCCCCTACTCAGAGCCATGGGGATCTTCAGAATCCTAAGAGTATTATGCACAGTGGCATCACACCTGCACCACCATTCTTCTCTGAAACTCAGGAAAGAATGTTGCCACAGGTGGACTGAACTAGGTCCCATCTTCATTCTTGGGTCTCCATTGATATCTGCTCATCATAAGGATATTATTTCTTCCATGTGACTCTCAACAAGCCCTCAGCCTCCCAATTCAAGGACGGAGATCAGGACTGTGGTTCTATCTATAACTTCACATAGGTTCAACTAGGAGATGAGTATTGAGACAAGTGGCTGGAAATATTCCTAAAGTTGGTGGTCTGGGAACTGCTTCATTTACATGCAGCGATTATAGTCTCTGTGGTCAAGGTCCAGAAAGAGTTTTCTTCCTTACAGCCCCACATAATGATAGACTCTTTAACTTACAGGATCCAGACATCAGACTAATCATTCTTGGGTGGATAGGTTTGATCAAGAAGGATGGATAATCCATGAAATCAGGTTGTTACCCCCAAACAATCATTGTCCATATATTAGGGTTGGAGCTATTTTGACCTCTTTGTTCTTTGTTTCATGTTATTCTTCACAACTGTTCCAGGAGTCCCAGAATATGGTGCCACCATATAGTGTGGGAAACTGATGAATTCCTGAGCCATGGCCATGTCAAAGATATTAATTCCTCAGACCCATGGAAATGGCAAGTTCTTCCCTTGTTCAGGTGCAAGGTGATGGCAAGGACTTCTATTAGCCTGTGTGCAAATGTTAATGGTATGTACAAAAAGTATCAACTAAGGCTTTCTCCTCCCTGACTACTGCAACTAGGACTGGTGCCCTATAGGGATTTCCTACCAAGAATTGCCAAACCCTACCTCCTTGGTTTATCTGTACACCATAAAGTTACTTTTGCCTCCTCAATTCACATGTAAAAAATCAACACTCAGAGTTTTCTGGATGCTGGTATACATTCATCAGAGCACAGGACATGCCAAATGCTAGCCTTTCTGTATGTGTATCTATGTGTGTCTGTCTTCATTCCCTTATTTCCCAGGCAAGTCAAGTTCAAGCTGTCCAGGTTATGGAAACACAATCACTAGATTTAAAACCAGTCCCACACAACCATCCTGCTGAGAATTCAGCAACAGCTATCACACTTATAGTTACTGATCAACTGGATACTCAGTTCTGTTAGGGTTCTGAAAATATGATGGCCTACAGGACACATCTGTAGAGCAGTGCCGGTGGAGTACCTAGGCCAGGCACAAACACATGATGCTCTAATAGGTGGTATTATACACTCTAAAGTGGTAAGAAAATGATGCTAGCTCTATGTACACAAGGACATACATAATCATTAAATAAAGGAGGAATGAATGAGCAGGTACTGGAGGAGGAGTGTTCTTGGTAGGAGAAACTCAAATTACAGAGGACCAGGGATGAGAGCATCCAAGAAAGACATAGATAGAACAAATGAATAAAATGAGTATCATCAGGTCCTTGAACACTTGACCTTAGCGTGATGTGTTTTGTTTTCAGCTTCCAAATTTATCTGAAGGAATACATGTGGAACACACCAGCATTCTGAATCTCTAGAAATAGGGTTATCCTCCCAGGTTAGATGGATGAGCTAAGTGGCTTCCTGTGTGAATAGAAGATATAAAATAGGCCCTCTTGTGAATGAATTCTTGGAATTGTCCAGTTCTTTCTTTACCATCTACCTAGTAAAGGCAATTATTGCCCAGTGGCCACCTAGCCACAATGTACTACCACACTTGAAAGTAGAGACACTCAATTTCTTCTTTGAATCCACAAAAGGGGAGCTGCTAGGAGCAGATATGTCTCAACAACAAAAGAATAAATAACATTAAATGTCAAATTCTGTGGATTTCTGATATTTTTGCAAACCAACTATCTATGTAAAGTAATCTGGACTGTTGTCCACTAACTACTCTCAGCTATTTCTAATTGTGTTAACTGAATACACCCTAGCAATAAACTCAGAACCATAAATTTGCTATTTGGCTCTTAACTCACAGGCTTAAACATCTCAGATCAGTTTGTAATGACATTATAGAAGGACTGGGTCCAAGCCTTGTACTTTTAATTTTTTTGTATTAATAGAAGAAATTTATACCAATGATACCTTGATTCTGTATCAAAATAAATTCTGTACCAAAATAAGAAGTTATGACTTCAACTTATTTACTATTGTAAAGATTTCTACCAAATGAAATTATGGTTACACAAACAATCCTAGCTATTTCCTCCCTGTTCCAGCTATGACCATGTCAATATTCCCCAGAAAGACAACTAGAATAATCACCTCTAGAAGCCAAGTTCGGAGAACTGGGGCGAAGACTCTTCATAACTTCTTTGAGCTGAATATGGGTGTTGAGATATTTTTGAAGGGGGTGGAAGGTAGGGAAAGTGGGGGAGTTTGTTGGCCTTAAGAAGGCCATATCAATGATTATTTTAGAGTTTGATGTCTGTGTCCTAACTGGATCTGGTTGAAATTCCAAGAGATCAAGAGTTCAAAGCAGGTCAGTTCAGCATGTCTGCTGATGAGACTCATCAAGGCTGTATATTCTGTAATATACAATCTCAAAACAAAGTTTTAGCATCATCAAGGTATCTTTTTTTGTTTGATTCTCTGCAATCTAGTCCTTTGGGGGTCTCCATCATATCTGATCCACATAACTCTGGAAGGTGTATAGACACTAATCACCTTATCTAAAAATACAAAGACCAAACCTTTTTCCCAAATCAATATATCCTTGGGCCAGTAACCAGAAAAACCTTTATTCTGACCTCTCTTCCAGAGAAATAATATAACCACAGAATTCATAATCATACCCATTTTGAAAATTAAAACAATATAAAACAAATGGAATAAACTAAAATACTGTATGTGCCTATTCTTAGGCCTTTTTTAGTTTGCCATGCCAGGAAATTAACCCAAAAATTCCTGTGGAGTCTATGTTCAAAGAATATGAGTTATCCTGTAGGACTTTAAATCTTCCCTAAAACAATTGTTTTCATGCAGTCTCCCTACTATCCTAAAAAACCTTTTGCTCACTGTAAAAAACTTTTCTCAGGCTTTTCCCCTAATCTGTCATGTTGGGATAACCAACCCAAAATTCCCGTGGAGCCCATATTCAAAGAATATGAGTTAGTTATCCTGCAGACCTTGTTATACCATCTTTAAAATAATTGATTCACACTTCTATCTATACCTGCTTATAAGCAGGGAGCTTGTCAAACCAGGATTTTAACCCAAAATTTCTGTGGAGCCCACCTTAGAAAGAATATGAGTATGCTGTAAGTCTTACTAGAGCAGTATATCTATATATCATCTTTAAAGCATTTAATTCAAACTTTCATTAATATCTGCCTATAGGAAGCAGGTAGTTTTTACTTGTTAAGCTCTCTGCCCAGAGTGGCCATCCTATTACACCATCTAACTATTATGCTCTCTACCTGGAGCCACAGACTTGTCCAGTCTGTTAGTCTATGTCTTTTTATTGGGGAACTGAGTCCATTAATGTTAAGAGATATTAAGTGATAGTGGTTATTGCTTCCTGTTATTTTTGAGTTATTTTTATGTTTGTGTGGCTATCTTCTTTTGGGTTTGTTGAAAGATTACTTACATACTTTTTCTAGGGTGTAGTTTCCCTCCTTATGTTGGAGTTTTTCATCTATTATCTGTTGTAGGGCTTGATTTGTGGAATGATATTGTTTAAATTTGGTTTTGTCATGGAGTGTCTTGGTTTCTCCATCTATGTTAATTGAGAGTTTTGCTGGGGTATAGTAGCCTGGATTCACATTTGTGTTCTCTTAGGGTTTGTACGACATCTGCCAAGGATCTTCTAGCTTTCATAGTCTCTGGTGAGAAGTCTGGTGTAATTCTGATAGGTCTGCTTTTATTTGTTACTTGTCCTTTTCCCCTTATTGCTTTTAGTATTCTTTCTTTGTTTTGTGTATTTGGTGTTTTGACGATTATGTGATAGGAGGAATTTCTTTTCTGGTCCAATCTATTTGGAGTTCTGTAGACTTCTTGTATGTTTATGGGCATCTCTTTCTTTAGGTTAGGGAAGTTTTCTCCTATATTTTTGTTGAAGATATTTACTGGCTCTTTAAGTTGAGAATCTTCACTCTCTTCCATATCTGTTATCCTTAGGTTTGGTCTTTTCATTGTGTCCTGAATTTTCTGGATGTTTTGGGTTATGAGCTTTTTGCATTTTATATTTTCTTTCACTGTTTTGTCAATGTTTTCTATGGTATCTTCTGCATCTGAGATTCTCTCTTCTATCTCTTGTATTCTGTTGGTGATGTTTACGTTTGTGATTCCTTATTTTTTCCCTAGGTTTTTTATCTCTAGGGTTGTCTCCTTTTGTGATTTCTTTATTATTTTCATTTTCATTTTTATATCCTGGGTGGTTTTGTTCAATTCCGTAACCTGTTTGGTTGTGTTTTCCTGTAATTTTTAAAGGGATTTTTGTGTTTCCTCTGTTTACCTGTTTCTATCTGTTTACCTGTGTTCTGTATTTCTTTAAGGAAGTTATTTATGTCCTTCTTAAAGTCCTCTATCATCATCATGAGATGTGATTTTAAATCAGAGTCTTGCTTTTCTGGTGTGTTGGAGTATCTGGGGCTTGCTGTGGTGGGAGAACTCGGTTCTGATGATGCCAAGTAGCCTTGGTTTCTGTTGCTTATGTTCTTGCCTTTGCCTCTTGCCATCTGGTTATCTCTGGTGTTAGCTGGTTTTGCTGTCTCTGACTGCGGCTTGTCCCTTCTGCAAGCCTGTGTGACAGTACTCCTGGGAGACCAGTTCTCTCCTGAAGGAATTTGGGTATGAAGAGCTGTGGCACAGGGTCAGCTCAGGGGTGCAGATGGAAACCAGAAGGATCATGTCCCTGGCTGTTCTTTGGTTCCTGTGTCCTGATAGCTCTTGGCGGGTCCCTCTCAGGTCAGGAATTTGAGCAGAAGTGATGGTCTTACATGTCCTCACAGGTGTGTTGGCACTCCTGTGAGATCAGCTTGCTCTTGGTGGTATTTGGGTATGGAGCATTTTGTCACCACAATGGATCAGCTCTGGGCACCTACAAAAACCAGAAGGATCCCGTTCCTTAAATTTGTATTAATAATTTCATTCATTTATATCTCAAATGATATCCTACTTCCCAGATACTCCCTCTATGAACCCCTCATCCCATGACATCCCACTTCCCGGTTACCCCTCTGCCCTTGTTCCATCCCCTCCCTATCCTCCCCCCCCTTTTGCCTGTATGAGTGTGTTCTCCTACCCACTCTTACTCTCCTGCCCCACTGTTCCAGCATCCTCCTATGCTGGGGCATCATTTGGTGCCCATTCCTGGGACCAAGGTCCTACCCTCTCATTGCTGTCTGGCAATGCCATCCTCTGCTACATATGTATCTGGAACCAAAGATTCCTTTAGGTACACTTTTTGGTTTGTGGTCTAGTGTCTAGGAGAACTAGGAGAACTGGATGGTCAGGCTAGCCTGTGTTGTTCTTCCAATGAGGTTGCAATCCACCTATGTTCCTTCAGTCCCTTTGCCAACTCCTCCACGAGGTTCCCTGAGTTCAGCCTGATGGTCAGCTTCAAGTATCTGCCTTTGCATTGGTCAGTTGCTGGCCAGACCTCCCCAGGAACTGCCACACTTGGTTCCTGTCAACAAGTGCCTCTTGACCATGACAACAGTGTTGGTTTTGATGTCTGCAGACATGATGTATCCTCAGGTGGGGCCGTCCCCAGTTTGCCCTTTTTTCAGTCTCTGTTCCATTTTTGTCCCTGTTCTTCCTTTGGAAAAAAACATTTCTGGGTTAAAAATCTTTGAGATGGATCGGTGGCTCCATCCCTTGACCAGGGTCTTTGCCTATCTATTTACTGGAGGTGGTCTCCACAGATTAGTCATTTAATTTTATTCACTTTTCTCTTCTTGTTTTTATTAGTTCTTTGAGAATTTTATACAACATATTTTGATCATATCACCTGTTTTCAAACTAAGATATAACCCCCTTCCCTACTTACCTTGATTTGTGTCTCTTGTTTTTCTAACCTACCAAGGACTGTTGGTACAGTCTACATACTCTTGAATATGTAGCTTTCCACTGGCATGTGATTGAATCACCAGGAGCTACACTCTTAAAGGAAATCCCCTTTCCCTGAAGTTATCAATTGAGCTCCTTGGATGAGGACAGGACTTCTTATCTTTTTTCCTTCTTCATACTGAAATTTTGTCTGGCTTGTGCTTGCATAGGTCTTATGTACACTGATGCAGATGCGCCTGCTCTACAATCTTCAAAACACTGTTTTATGATAATCATTCATCACCTTTAGCTTTTATGGCCTTTCTATGCCAACTGCCACAGTGATCCCTGACCTCTGAAAGAGTCAACTCCTGTTTATTCCCCATGTGACAAGCAGCATGCTTACATTCTTGGTGACTGCAGTTTTTTTTATTGGATATTTTATTTACATTTCAGATGCCATCCCCTTTCACCATTTCCCCTCTCTAGAAAACCCCTATCCCATGCCCCCTTCTCCTTTTTGCTTTTATACATTTTTTAAAAATATTAATCAAAGGCTTTATAAGTTTGGTAATGCTCAATATCAATCAAAAGTGTAACCCAATACCCAACCTAGATATATCAACTATCTTTGACTGGCCTCCATGTTTCTCTCTCTCTCTCTCTCTCTCTCTCTCTCTCTCTCTCTCTCTCTCTCTCCCTCTTCCTCCCTTGCTCCCTCCTCCCCTCTCTTTTTTCTCTGTCTTTCTCTCTCTCTCATCACCTAGCTCCTCCTCTTCTCCTCCTCTTCCTCTCCATACTCCTCCCACATTAGCTCCTCCTATGTATCACCTTTCCTGTTAAAATAAAACTTTTCTCTCAAAATACAATTAGAGCATAACTATACCAATTTTCATCAGTAAGGTGTAATATAGACCTATTACCCAGTTCACCATTTTGTTGACTAACCAGAACCTCTGTCATCTCTCCTAACTAAAAGAATTAGTTCTGAACCTGACTTTTTTCTTGGCTCTAAAATGAATGTCAGCTGAAAACCATCCTCTCAAATCTTTTCTCTCAAAGTAAATAGCCAAGATTGGCTATGAGACTATAAGTTTTCAACCCCATCAGAAATCCAGAATGACTGAGTTAACTGAAGATATGGGAAGCACAAAGCGTAGCTTCTAAAACTTAGCCAGTTTTGAGAGACCGCTGAACACCTGGACAGTCCCTATACTACAAAACCTTGGAACATCTGGTCTTCAGCCTTCTGACCCAGGATCATCTGACAAACCTAGTGATGCAGAATTATTAAGGGCTGATTACTCTGTCTTGGCAGATATAATCAGTTGACTATTCAGCAAGTGTGTTCTTTTCTGGACAGTAATTTGTCTGTAGATGAAAAGAGGCAATTCTTGCCTAGTGGCTGTCTCACCACAACTGGAGTAATTCCAAAGATGCTCAGTTTCTTCTTAGAATCCAAGACAGGAAGCTGTCAGGAGCAGACAGGTATTTAATTGAAATGTACATTAATACAGAAATGCTTGTAAAGTCAATTTTGTGGACTTCTGATGTTTTGAAAACCAACTATCCATGTAAGGTAATCTGGACTGTTGTCTGTTAACTCCTCTCAGCTATTTCTAAATAAAATATAGAAAACACCCTAACAATAAACTCAAAGCTGTGAATTTGCTATAGGTCCTTAACTCACAAGCTAACCATCTCAAATCAGTTAAAAAAGTTAAAGAAGTACTGGGTCCTTTATCCACTTGGACTTGAACTTTGTACTAGGGTATAAGAATGGATTGATTTGCATTATTCTACATGCTGACCTCCAGTTGAATCAGCTGGATGCAGTGAAGACACAGCATCAGAGGCTTATCAATTTACTCTTCCCCCTGCCCCTCTTCTAATATCTCAATGCCTGTAATCAGCTTGAAGAAGTTAATGAAAAGTTAGCGCCTCTATTCTCTGGGCTTGGGGACTGTAGATGGAACCAGAAAGTATCATCCTGAGTGAGTTAACCCAATCACAAAAGAACACACATGGTATTTATTCACTGATATGTGGATATTAGCCCAAAGTCAAGACTCAACTCACATACCACATGAAGCTCATGAAGCAGGAAGACCAAGTGTGGATGCCTCAGTTCTACTTAGAAGGAGTAACAAAAATACTCAGGGGAGCAAATTTGGAGACAAAGTATGGGACAGAAACTGAAGGAGGGGCAGTCTGGAGACCATTCCACCTGGGTATCTATCCCATGTGCAGTCATCAAAGGCAGACACTGATGTGGATGGCATGAAATGCATGCTGACAAGAGCCTGATATAGCTGTCTCCTTAGAGGTCTTCCAGAGTCTGACACATTCAGAGGCAGATGCTCACAACTATCCACTGATATGATCAAGGATTTCCTAATGGAGAAGTTAGAGAGAAGACTGAAGGAGCTGAAAGGATTTATGGCTCCATGAGGAGAGCAACAATACCAACCAACCAGAGCTCCCCAGGGTCTAAACCATTAGCCTGGGAGCACATAGGGAGGGACCCATGACTCTGTCTGTACATGTAGGGGAGGATGGCCTTGTAGGGCACAGGTGGGAGAGAAGATCCTTGGTCCCGTGAAGGCTGAACACCAAATGGGGGGGGAATTTGAGGGTGGGGAGGTGGGAAAGGGGGTAGTTGGGGGCACATCCTCATAGAAGCATGAAGAGGGGGAATGGGATAGGAGGTTCCTGAGTGGTAGGGGGTATGGGGTAAGGGAATAAAATCTGAAATGTAAATATAATATCCAATAAAAAATAAAAATATATAACTTAATAACAATTATACATATTTTTGCCAGTAGGTTATGGCTATGCAATAAATCCTAGCTAATCCTCCCTGTTCCAATAAAACCATTACTTTTCCCTAGAAAGACAGCCCAATATTAACCACCTCAGTCCCCAAGCCCAGGGAATAGAGACGCCAACTCTTCATTAACTTCTTCAAGCTGATTATGGGTGTTGAGATATTAAAATAGGGGTGGGCGAAGAGTAAACTGATAAACCTCTGACACTGTATCTTCACTGCATCCAGCTGGAATTCCAGGACATTAGAGGTTCGAACAGGTCTGCTCAGCTCACTTCATGAGTATTGGAACTTTCCCACTATTATCCTTTGTAGTGCTGGGTTTGTGAAAAGATATTGTGTAAATTTGGTTTTGGCATTGAATAGCTTGGTTTCTCCATCTATGGTAATTGAGAGTTTTTCTGGGTACAGTAGCCTGGGCTCGCATTTGTGTTCTCTTAAGGTCTGTATGACATCTGTCCAGCATCTTCCAGCTTTTATAGTATCTGGTGAGAAGTCTGGTGCAATTCTGATAGGTCTGTCTTTATATGTTTCTTGGCATTTTTCCCTTACTGCATTTAATATTCTTTCTTTGTTTTGTACCCTTGGTGTTTTGATTATTATATGATGGGTGGTATTTCTTTTCTGGTCTAGTCTATTTGGCATTCTATAAGCTTCTTGTATGTTTATGGGCATCTCGTTCTTTAGATTAGGGATGTTTTCTTCTATACTTTTGTTGAAGATATTTATTGGCCATTTAAATTGAGAATCTTCACTTTCATCTATACCTGTTATCCTTAGGTTTGGTCTTCTCATTGTGTCCTGGATTTCCTGGATGTTTTGAGTTAGGAGCTTTTTGCATTTTGTATTTTCTTTGACCGTTGTGTCAATACTTTCTATGGTATCTTCTGCACCTGAGATTCTCTTTTCTATCTTTCATTCTGTTTGTGATGCATGCATCTATGACTCCTGATTTCTTTCCTAGGTTTTCTATCTCCAGGGTTTCTTTATTATTTCTACTTCTGTTTTTATGTCCTGGATGGTTTTGTTCAATTCCTTCAACTGTTTGGTTGTGTTCTCTTGTAATTCTTTAAGAGACTTTTGTGTTCCTCTTTAAGGGCTTCTACCTGTTTACATATGTTCTCCTCAAATTTTTTGAGAGTGTTATTTATGTCCTTCTTAAAGTCCTCTATCATCATCATTAGAAGTGATTTTAAATCTGAATCTTGCTTTCCTGGTGATATGGGGAATTCAGGACTTTCTTGTGTGGGAGAACTAGGTTCTAATGATGTCAAGTACCCTGGGTTGCTGATGCTTATGTTCTTGTGCTTGCCTTTTGCCATCTGGATCTCCTTAGTGCTACCTGCCCTGTTTCTGACTGGAGCCTGTCTTTCCTATTGTCTTGGTTGTATCAGAACTGTGTGGGGTGGGTATTACTACTTGGGTTAGAGCTGGGGCCCAAAATCTTCTCAGTGCTCAGGCACAGACAGGAAGGAACCAGTGCTCAGGGCCAGAAGTGACTTCCTGGGTCCTAGTGGGTCCCAGTTACTCCCTGTTTTGGAGGGGCATTGCTGTCTGTTTACCTAAGATACTGCCCAGGTCAGAGCTCCTGAGAGGCCTGCTTCCTCTGAGTTCTGTGAGACTAGGGGCAGAGCTGATACCCGGGATCTGCTCAGTGATTGGGCCCAGACCAGAAGGGTGACGACTGCCGTTTTGAAACTGTCTGGGGAGCCATTGATTTGGCTTGTAGTATGTAAGGGATAATTGAGACCAGACACCCCTGCGTTTTCTGGACTGGAAACATCCAACAAATGGCTGCCAAGTCATTTCATTTGGGAACATTCCCTTTTAGATTCTCGAACTTTCTCTTGCCATCACATCAACTGAATTGCTGTGTTTTCTGTTTTGGTTGCTAGGTTTTGCAAATTGGTTAATTTCCTTACTTGTTTTTTGACTACTTATGTTTATTGTCTTGCTTGTTCCTTGACTATTTGCATCTATTTTATTGCTAGTTCCTTAACCTAGAACTGTCCTTAATATTTTCATGTAATTAGGAAAGGGGATAGGATAGGGGTTTTCTAGAAAGAGAAAATAGGGTAAGGGATGGCATCTGAAATGTAAATAAATAAAATATCTAATAAATAAATAAATAACTGACTAATCTGGTCTCTGGTGACAGGTGCTTTTCTGTCTTCCTAGGTTCTGGCTTATGTGTCTTCTAACTTTAGTTCCCACTATATTCTGACATTGTCTGTTATCTTATTTACTTTAAAATTCTGTGAAAATGGACTGCTTTCATTCCTGCAAAATATCATACCTGAGTGAGGTAACCCAATCACAAAAGAACATGTCATTCACACTTTATCACTGAAGCTTCTCCTTGCAATAGACGGAAATTAACATGGACTCGCACAAATGGACAATGTGCAGAGAGTGAGAGATTTTGGAGCACTCATTCCTAAATAATATGTTTTTATTAAACTCTTCCCCCTCAAGGGTCAGAGTTTGAAAACACAGAAGAGACTAATTAGTACAAGTTCAACCAAATAAAATTTTAGTACGGGGAAGGGAAAGTGTGAAGAAGCACAAAGCTCCAGCTCTAACTTAAAAGCTATTTGCAATTGATACCTGATGAGAGAGGCAAAATCAGTTTTCTTCAATTGAGTGACACTCCAGGGCAGGTCTCAAAATTCTTTCAGTAGTGCAAAGTGTCTATATTTTGACTCTTAGGAGGTAGATGTCTGGTTAATGACTCTAATTAAGAGACACTCAGGTGATTCTAATTAACATCTTCATTCTTCTCATCATCTAGGTAATTAAAGATCATGATGAGTTGAGACCCCTAAGCAGAGACCTTGTCTTAAGTGAGTCTTCTTGTCAACTCAGGCTCAGCATCCTCTTCTCAGTCATGAAGGGACTCTGTGCTTTCTCTCAGATTACTCAGCAGAGTGGCTCAATTCCATAAAGATCCTAAGGAGTGGATCCCTGTACAACAGATGTACCTCCTAATGGAGACACACTAAATTTAAGATTCTCACAAAGAAGAGGCAAAGTGGATGATAAAATGAAGAGAGGAGTTCAAGGACTTCAGATAGACACCTGTGGACCTTAAATGGGCTCTTAGTTAATGTAGAAAAAGCTGTTCAAATGGATACAGTCTCATTTGTGTGTATCCACAGTCTACAGGCAGGGTAGGAATAAGGATGTGTTGTGGCCCTGCTGAACTGTGAATTTGACCTTCTACTCTGAGAAAAAACACAGCTAAGGATCCACCTGAATACACTTGCTAAGGTTCCCACAGATACAGGCCAGAGTATAGTCCCTCAAGCAAGGTGTGTGCATGGGAACTGAATGTGCAGGTATTCACTCAGTAGATTTGTAAGGGACAAATCTATTCAGCTCAAATATCTAGCCACCAGGTGTTCTAGTTCCTGTCCTCTGTTTACACTGGAAGCCACTTGCCTCACTCCATCCCACCAGGTAATGTGTCCTAATCCCAGAAATTCTAGAGCTTCATGTGTTCCACTAGATCTCCTTTGGGGTAACTTTGAAAACTGGAAGCAGAACATAATTGCACAGTGTAGTCAGCAAGGCTCTAGGCTACTCAGGTTTCCTTCTCTTTCTCCCTTCCCCTTCTTGGATGCTTTTACTATTTCTGTATTTTCTTACATAAATTTTTACCCCCATATCTTTGCACACAGAGTTTGGTCTTAAAAGGAATTATCCACCCCTGGCATACACTCTGCACAGTTTCTCTCCTACTTATTTGGGGAGAAAGGAAAGTTCATCTTGATCATTTGGCAAAGCTAGCATTTGTTACTCTCTTTTCCCCCTAAAATACACAGCACTGCCTACTAGAACAACATGTGTTTGTGGTTAGTCTGTGTCATCTACTGACAGTGCTCTAGGGCTGGGTCTTAGAGGCTTCCACTGTATTTTCAGGGCCCAGTGAACTTTCAGAGCTTTCAGATTTTGTATAGACACATTTACAGTGTTTGAAAGCCAAGATTGAGTCTGAATACATACTCAGAACTACAAACAAAGTAGACTACCAGGGTGCATGAGAATTTTTCTTCATATGGTTTTCCCTGTTTTAGTTTGAAAAATATTTCACTGTTTATTGTAATTAGAAGCATACTAAGAAACCTTCACTTTTTAAAAAGTGTTTTAGGAGGACAGGACAATGGACAAACTCCTGCACTAAGCTTGAGATCTGTATTGCTGTTGCTTTGCTCCTGAGCATGACTACCTACTCTAGTGGAGAACTGGATGCTGGCACGTTTTAGTAATTGTCACCAAAAGTGAGTGATATGTCTATGTGAATGAATGTCAAGCACACAGAGTACAGAAAGAGCTAAATAACAGTAAATGTGCCCAGCCAAGTCTAATCTCCATGAAATTCAGAACCTGGTCAGGCAGAAAACATAATGAAAGCAAAAGAAAAAAATGGAGGTTGAGAGAGATGAGTAATTCAGTGGCTCCTGAGGGTCTGTCTGTAATTAAGATCAGTGACTAATGGAGGAAAAACCCACATCAAACCACATCACCATTCTGTGTGAACAACTCAGTAACATTTAATACTTTCACAATGGTATGCAACTATCTCTACCATTATCATTGTGTTCTACACCTTGCAAATGGATTTTATTTACTCATTTGTTGTTTTTACCACTCACAGCTACAACTAACTAACTGACTAACTAACTAACTAACTAACTAACTAACTAACTAACTAACTAACTAACTAACTAAACATGTGGACATACTATCTCTGGCTCATCTTCATATATATTTTTTAAATCTCAATAGTGCCCCTGCATTTCTCATGTTGTGAACTGTGAGCAGTTTATCATCTTGATAGTTTTAAGAGGAAGTGAGAAAACAGAACAGAACAACAACAAAACAGAAAAATCCTCTTGGTCTCGTTTGACATCTGTGTTTCTGATACTGTGTCTGGCTTCTTTCACCTAGGTTGTAGAGTGCAACCATTGGTGAAAACTCACACGTCTTTTTGGGAAGGCCCTAGTGACAGAAGAGGAATATCTCCTGGGCTTCCTGATTCCCCTTCTGAAACACTTCTGACAAGATCTGAGCCCTTGCTTAGTGTTTGTTTCATGTTAACATGAGTTCCTGAACCAGCGCACTTCTGGTCCCTTAGGAGAATGCTTCAACATGTTTTTGCTACTATGTACTTCCTCTTTCTCTCAGCTTATATTTATTATCAACACTCTTTTGATGACAAAATTAAAAGACTAGTTTAAAATAAAATAAAGGTTGAAGATTTCCCATAACATCTGATCTGTGCAAATAATATCTTTTATTATGGACTGTTCATTTCAAGTGAACTTTTTCTAAGTTAAGCTAAGGCAAGCCTGTCAGTCCAAGGTAGGCTCCTATTTCTGGATGGGAACTTTCTTTGGACAACATATACCTCTGCATTGCTATACCCTAGCCCAAATGAACTTGGGTGGGCTTTGGTTGCCCATTTTCTAGGTAAAATCTCAGTTTAGTGCAGTGTAAATATTTGAGAATTTTCTATGTTATGTTTTGATCCCATCTTCTCCTAGAGAGACCCTCATTCTTAATTCACTAAATTTAATTTTTTAAAATTATTTTAAATCTACAGAATCTCATCATTGCTGTCTCTATACTCTTGAGTGTGTGATCATCCTCTAGAACATAATGGACTTTCCAGGGCTTACATCCTTAAAGAAAACTCTCTCCCAGTAGGTATCAATTACTAATAGCTTCTTAGCTAGGGGCAGGACTTTCTGGCCATTTAATATAAACATATTTTGTTTAGCTTGAGCTTGCACACCCCTTTTGTATGCTGTAATAATTTTCTACAACTGGACCAGTTGTGAGTCTTTGTGTTAATTGCCATCTCAAAAAAAGAGAGTCTCTGATGAAGGCTAAGATACATGCACAAGCCTGTGGATACAAGGATAAATCATTTAAGAGCTAGTTTAATGCTAGGCACACTTAGCAGAGTAGTAATAGCAGTTTTTCTGCTAGAGATAATGACCTGTCCAGTAACAGGTTCTTGCTTTGGTTATAGGGACTAGGAATTGATTATATCTTGTTGAGTCTAAATCCAAACAGAAAGTGAGTTGCTACTCCCATGACAATTGTTCCACTATTGCACCAACGGACATACCTTGCCAGGATAGTCATTATTACAGTTCATGGCATTCAAATCTAGATAAGATTGATGGTTATATTTATCTTCTCATACCATGAATAGCACAATGAAAGATAACCAGTAAGGGATGAAGCTTCCTGGTTAAGTACCACCTTGAGTTCTCCATGTTTTAAGACTCAAGTATGTAGTATCTTCAACAAGAGGTGGTGGTGGTGATGATGTCTTTAGTGTTATTTATCTCTCCCAGTATTTCTTCTTTTTCCTTTCCTCCCCACCACTACCACCCTAATTTAAATCTCCTCATTTCATTATTCCACCTTAACCTGTTATAAAACTATACAGCTGTCTTCTATTCACCTATCATTAAAGGCCCTCTCCCCCAAAATAGTTCCTTACTAATTGGTTGACCTTTATGGGTATTATAAATGACACAGATATAGCTGAACATTCACAAATGACCACTTCATACAAAAAAAATCCCCATGTGATACTGATCTTTCTGGGTCTCAGAAAGATTGTTTCCAGCTCCACTCGTATGAATTTCACAATTTTATTTTTCTAACTACTGAGTAATATCACATACCTAAATGTAGCACATTTTCATAATTCATTCACCAGTTGATAGACATCTAGGCCATTTTCTTTTCTTGGCTACTGTTAATTAAGTAGCATTGAACACTGTTAACCAGGTGTCACTATGGTAGGATAAAGAGTCCTTTGGCTATATGCCCTATAATGGATTATATGGTAGATGTATTTCTAACTTTTTGAAGAACATGTACACTAATTTTTATAGTATGCACCCATGAACACTCTTGCCAGTAACAAAATCATGCCCCCTTTCCCTACATCCATGTCAGTAGTTGCTTCAGCGTGTATGAAGAATTTTATAATTTCTTGTAGAAATTGCTGAAGCTGTCAGCCTAGTGATACAAGCTAATAACTTTAGCTGGTATGGAGCACATCTGGGAAATAGTGAGACACTGTCTCAAAATAAAAACACAGAAAGGTCTGGGGATGCAGCTCTGTGGCAGTGTTCACCTAGTAAGTGCAGTACTCTAGGTTCTTTCATAGTGCTAACTAAAGGAAAGGTAGAAAAAATTGCTGAAAATTTGATGTGAAATTGCATTATTTTTGATTGTGACAATAACCTTTGTGTTTTTAACCTTGATTTTGACTGTCTTGCACTATTTTTTTTTCTACCAATGCCTACCTCAAGGTAGTTATGACTCCTACAATCCCTTTGCTCATTTTTAATGGTCCAATAACATTCTCTCAGATGTGTGCCTTTATTTACTGGGTAAAGTTTTGTCTGAGTTTCATGGCTTATGGCAAGAAAGAATTAGCATTGTAAGAACTTCTTTCCATGTGTATGTTCACAAAATTATGACATTTTGCAATAAAGATGGTTCTCTCTCTTCCTCAGCACAATCATAAATCCTGTCCACTTGCTGACAGGAATATAACAGGCAGAGAATAAGTATTTGTGAAATGTTAATTGAATTGGAATAAATACCCTTAAGTGACCAAAAATTCATATTTCATGAATTAAAAAATGAATATTTGGTCATAGTTAAAATAGAAAAGTCAGATAATCAAGCAAATGTATTGCTTCCCCATAAGTATTCATATTGAATAAATACATATGCATAGAGACAGTAATCATAGGTCCAGATACAGACATGCATGTACCCATGGTCACATTTTTATTCATGTGTTTATGTATGTGTACAAGACAAATCTTGTTATGTAGACAAAGCTAATCATAGAATTTCCATTTCAGATTACTCTACTGCCCCATTGTCCAGTGGTTGTAATTATAATCATCTTACATCATGCCCTGCTCACATCTTTGGATCTCTTTGAAGAAATACTCTGTATAACATTTTACAAATGAATTTTAATTTATTCTCAGACAGAATTTGTAGAGAACATTGTTTCTTACACCAGCCCATTCATTTCTTCCTTAGGTATAAAGTCAGTAGCCATTCACTGACAAATCAGAAAACATAGGAAAGCATAAAGGGTCAAATTTCTACTGAAAAGAATCTTGAGAGTTTGTTGGTGTGGATTTATTTAGACTGCTATCTGGAGAAAATCATGTCTTTAAACAAAAGTGAGACCTTTTCCTGGGTCAGTAGGACAGTATTCCCTTTTGTTGACAACTGCCCAGGTCTTTCTGTAAAGCCATTAAAGCCACATGTACACCAGGCATCTATACCATGTCCCACTAAAACAATGTACTGTCTCTATATGTTTCCATGTGCTGGCTCTGTGATTGCTCAATGATTGATTGCCAAAAGAAGGATTTTTGGATTATAGGAAGGGTGTCCTCAAGGATTTGAGTATTTAATATTGAGCTTGGTTTGTGGAGACAGCCAAGGTCTAGTATCACACACTATGAGTGTGAATAAAATTGGGGATGAGGTATAATGGGGAGGGCCTCTGTTGCCCCTAACTATGAGATACACACCACTCATTTACACTTTCAAAGCTTGTCCCTACCCCTCCAATGCACACCTGCCCCTGCTTGCCATGCCTTGCTGGTCATGAACTTGGTTTCACTTCTCCTTATTTCTCTTTTTCTGTGACCATGAGTTTTTGTTTCAGCCATTACATGTCTAATTTTAGCTTGTGGATTTTCAAGGGTGGCCAGCTGCAGTCATAGTGGGCTCAGTAAAGCAACTAGGTTCATCTCCCTGTCCTCTCCTCCTACCCCACAGCATTTGTAATATCTTCTTACCATTACTATATGTCACACTTCAACCATTGCTGTTTTACTAAGTGTAAAATCTATTTTCCTGGTCAACTTCATCATATAGGAAAACCATTGTTTCCCAGTAGTGTACACTTATGGCTCATCACTAAATTGCTCATTGGTCAGATGGAATGTGAAGCTCCAGGGATGGGAAGTTACCCTTTAAGGGCCACAGCCAATTAGAGGCAGGCCTATGTAATATTTCAGAAGATGATGGTAGCTGGAGATTAGTGAGGATTCCCACTGACCAGGAGCACTCTAGGAATCTGCTCAATTAATTGATGACCCTACATTTTCATGGAGAGATTGATAATCACTCTCTAGTACAGACAAGGAAGCTGAGGTCCACAGAGGGAAAGTTAATTCTTCAGTGTGAAGATTTGATAAAGATTGAGCAAGTAGCAGCTATCCCTGTATATCAGCTTGAGTCTTCTACAAAACAAAGTTTCTGCTAGACTCTTTGCTCCTGTCTATCCACATTTAGCTTTGGTAGATGGTTGATCATAGTACCTGGATGTCAGTTTCTACTCAGTGTTAGCTGTCATTGCTTGTTGAGTTTTGCATTCCTCAATGTTAGACTTTAGAATGATGAGTAGAAATTCCTCTATGTGAGTGTGTGGAAGGAGGCACTCTACACAGTGTGAGCACAGGGAGGTGCCTTACTCTCGTGAATATGTTTCCATGGTTCATGATGAAAGGCTCTGGACTAGAAGTTAAGATAGACAGGAACCCATTCAGCCTGATTCTAGAGATTTCACTGCAGTGGAATAAAGGTCCTGGGTATTGGCTTCACAGGATTATTAAATTTCTGTTCTGATTTTGAATGTTCCCAAGTTTTGTAAATGACAAAGAACACAATAAAGCTCAGAATATTGATGCCTTTCAAAATGGTAGATTTGGCCAGAATGAACGTTTTATTGCCTTTACTCCAGGCCTTGTGATCTATGCCCTGGTTTTACAAATCTCTTGTGCTGTGAGATTTGTGAACCTCTGGTTCCTGTCTCAAACTAGAAGTTACATTCAAGGTTTAGTTCCTCATTAGTAGCCAAACCTCTTACACCAGATTCTGCCATAGAACTGCCTCAAATTATTTCTTGCTCAGTTCCTCTGTGCAAACTTTAACTGCATTGAATTACTGTTTCTCTTTGGAATAGGGTTCACATCTATGCTCTCCTCTTTTTCCTTTCTCACAAGTGGCCTGGTTGTTAGCACCACCTAGCCATAATACACAGTGTTTGGTGACTTTTTGGGTAGAGAGGTGGGTGGTAGATCAGGAACAGTGGGACATGAGAATGTGGGGTATATAGAGAGTGACCTGAGAGCACCAATGTTGTTGAATTCACTGTTCAGGCTGCAGAGAGAAGATGCATAGTACTCACCATATATTCCCATGGCCAAGCCATTCACCCAAGTTGCCATGCATGCATTTATCTTGTGGTCTTGGCATATAACTCCTGGGCCCTTCTCTAGTATCTTGTTGCCACTACATGTGACCTACAGTATACCAATCTCACAGGCTTGTCCTGTAGTGCAAGCTCCTGCATCATAGGAGCAGCTAGCTTCACTCCAGAATGTAAATTGGAGAAAACACTTTTGCACACACATTGGAAATATTGGATGATGTCCATAGTTAAGTTGAGAGCCAAACTTCTGCAGACTCATGGGTGGGCATATCTGGTGGAAGGCAAAGTAGAGGCACTTTTAATATAACTAAAGTGGCATCAATGGACTTTCATTTCTTGGAGGAAAGGAAGGGTGGGTATTGGAACATGGAAACTTTTTTGTTTACATGGTTAGTTGTTATTCTTGGGTTGCTACAACCTCAGCTGCAAATGGACCAACCCCCCTGTCTCAGCTTGAATCTCTCATTCAGTGCAGCTGGACTGATGAAACTTAAGAATATTAGAGGTCAAAACTAGCTGGGAAACTTCACCCATCTCCAAGCATGGCACCAGGTGCGTTTTCCTCTGTGGGTAGGCCTAGGGCAAAGCCCAGGTTGCAGGATTAGCTTGGAAATAGTTTCAAGACCCTCCACTAAGCTACTTCCCGACCCCAGCACCATTTACATTTATTAGACAGTCAGAATATTTAGATGAATAATGGTTGATTGATGTGTAGAAGCAGAGTCTTCTATTGTTGCATGTCTTGATCCTTATTTAAGGATTCTATTCTGAATATTGGGTAGCACAGAACTAAAGCCAACACTGTTATCACCCAGATGCATAAACTTCATAAAGTACTTGAATGGTAAGGCTGGCAGAAACTAGATGAAGGGCTTTCTGGGCCAAATAAAACACTGCCTAGTGGTTGGACCAACTACAAGGAAGATGAGAACAATGTAGAACCTTGGAGCTCTATGTTTGGGATAATAATGAGAATCTCATTGTTAATTTGATCTCTTTTCCTTTCTATGCATGGAACAAGTGTCCATTATTATCATCCCACCTGCATAGGGAGAAAACCGAGGCTAAACATAGTTAACAGTGGCAAGGCTCTTAAACTCCTACTTGATTTTGGCTATTGGGACTTTACCTTTGGGAAGCCCTAGTTGTTGTTATTACAGCCCCTACATACTACACATATTTTATTTCTCCATAAAATAATCCCCTCTGTCCTATATGACATTGTGCATTTATCTCAGATGTATTTATTTATCTTTTAGGTTTCTGTACTTTAAGCCTGATTACTCCAGTTTAGCTCATAGTTGCTGTACGCTTGTCACTTAACTAAAAAAAAAAAGACATCTTAACATCTGATTCTATTATGGGATCACTCCATGTGAAGATGTTTACCAGTGAATAGGTTCACCTGGCTGAGCCATTCCACATAACTGCTCTTGGTTGTCTCAGAGAACACAGGATTTCTGAGCTTGTTGGAGATTTGTCTACAAATTTCCTTTATTTGCTGCACACATCAGGGTATAACTTTGGGGGATGTGGATAACAGCCTTCCCTTAGTCACTGACCAGGCTTCTTGACCCCTATATTCTCTTTAGGATTTTAAGGCCAGCACTAAACAGGTAAAAAAGTAGGACTGCCAATTTGAGATATGTCAGAGATATGTGAGGCCTAATAACAAAAAGATGGTGCAAGTACATCAGGTATAAAGCTGAGAATGTACAAAAAAAATCTCTTGACTTTTTTTTGTCATGCTGCTTAAAGGCCACTAGGCCTAGGTGGTTCTTTTTTTGAGCTTAACTTATTTTTTTAAATTGGATATTTCATTTATTTACAATACAGATGTCATCCTCTTTCCCTACTTCCCCTTCCTAGAACCCCCTATTCTATACCCCCTTTTCCTTTATGCTTTTATACCATTTTGATTACATGTATGTATTAATGTCAGTTCTAGGTTGAGGGTCTAGCAATATAATAGATACAGATAGTCAAGGATCAAGCAATACAACAAACACAAATAGTGAAAGAAAAAGCAAGGCATTAAACCCAGTTATGCGAACACTCCCGTGATTACTGTTTCTAAAGTCTTATCAGGATGACCAAAGTATCTGGGTCTACCTCCCTATCCTAGTCCAAGGTCATTTTTATGTCTGAAACCTACTTCCTTGTTCTAACCTAAGATTTAGACTCCTATCTGAAATTACTTCTTTGTTCTGGCCTAATATTTAGATTCCTGCCTGACATTACTTCTTTGTTGTAGCCTATGATTTAGACTCCTACCTGAAATTACTTCTTTGTTCTAGTCTAATATCAGATTCCTGCTTGAAGCCTACTACCTTGTCCTTGGTCAATGTCATATTCGTGCCAAGCAGTCCCTTTCCTTGTTCTTGGCCCATGTCAGATTCTTGTCAAGCAGCCCCAAAGGCTCTCTACCTCTCCCTCTTTTTATTTTATTAACAAGACAGAGCCTGTCTTAGGTCATTCTGACTAGAATGCCTTCCTTATTCATCATGGAATATACATTATCAAAGGCAAATCAGTTTTGTCTCAGGTTGGTAAAGCTCTATGCAGAATCTTACCTGTCCTTGGCTTGCCAGCCTGTTAATTTAGTGACTGTCTGGGCATCCATTTTCAGGTTTAAGCCATGTACTTGACTGCTAACATGTTGATGTTGTTGAAAAAAAGCTTTAACACAATGGGCAGGAATAAAAGTATTCCCAGGACAAAAAGGGCTAGCATGATCAAACTATATATGCTATTTTTGAAGCTTGACCAAAATAAAAATACTGAGCTCAGGCCATGAGTAATTTTATCAGCAGTATCTACCACATCAACGTTCAACAGAGCAGCATTTCTGAATTTCATAAGCTTCCTATGTATCATTAAAACATCTTGAGATGTGTTAGAATTATGCAGGGAGGCCTGGAATCAACCTGTTCTTTGTTTGGTGGTTCAGCATCTGAGAGCTCCAAGGTTCCAGATTAGTTGATTCTGTTGGTCTTCCTTTGGAGTTCCTATCCTCTTAGGAGCGGCAATCCTTCCTCCTATTCTTACATAAGAAGATTCCCAAATACCATCCACTGTTTGGCTATGGGTGTCTGCATCTGTCTGAGTTAGCTGTTGGGTGGAGTGTATCAGAGGACAGCTATGCTATACTCCTGTCTGCAAGCATAACAGAGTATATCATTAATAGTGTTAAGGATTGTTGCTTGCCCATGGGATGATTCTCAAGTTGAGCTGGTTATTGGTCAATCATTCCCTTAGATTCTGCTTCATCCACAATCCCTGATATAAAATTATTTTTGTTGTTACATTGTAACTGTGAAGAATCATAATGTAAAATAACTGTGTTTTCTGAAGGTCTTAGGCAACACCTGTAGGAGGGACATTTGACTTTTCTAATGGGTTGCAACCCACAGATTGAGAACCACTGGGATAAAATAAATAAATGAAGGAGAGGAAAGTCTTAGGTCCCATAACTCCAGCCCACAATTGTAATGTGAATACTAGAAAAGTAGGAAGACTCTACAGGGGACACCATCATTTCCCCTGTAATCCCTGAATCTAGAAGCTATAGATCTTGTGAGGTCACTACTCATTTGACACCAGAGTGAAATAGCTTCTGGTTATGTATTTGTTGTGTTTAGAGGGCTGTGATGAGTCGTCATGCTCTGTGAAAAAGGTACCCTCTGCCTTATAGGCCACAATCATAATGTCTGGGTAGAAGTTACTGATATAACTAACACACAGTGATCTTGTTGATCATGTTGGAGTTCTTCTGAAAAAGGTAAGGACAGAGACATAGAGGTGTCTTTTTGAGCTGACCAATAATGTGAGCATGGTGAAGGGTCAGAGGTATGCTTGTAGCTCTTGAGCACAGTGTGTGAGTAAGGCTCCATTTGGAGATCTGGATTGCAGAACGTATGATAGAGAGCACAGGCTAAACTTCCTTTAATTGTTTCCCATGTTGTGAAGATTTCTTGGCTTAGGTACCCTTTGTTCAAAATGTGCAGCTCACAACAGACCACACCAGACCAAATGGTTCCATTGAGGTTTATTTAGGATATAAGGCAAAGGTGATGGCAAGAAAAGGAGAGAGAGAGAGAGAGAGAGAGAGAGAGAGAGAGAGAGAGAGAGAGAGGTGTCAGGGGGCTCTGTCTATATATATGGGTAGTGATGTAGTCTCTCACAGGTAAAGGTGGGAGGTGAGCCAAGTAGATTTTGGGAATATGTGGCAGTTGCCTTGGCAACAGATGTGGGTGAGGCCTAGATGTGATGTTACTGGGTTTGGAGCCAGTCCTGTTACCAACAGTACCTGTATATAATTTCCTGAGACTATTATAGGCCTTGGCCTTCCTTACATGCCATTTGCCATATCTATGCATAACAAGAAGGAACAACAGCAAAAACAATAACAGCAAGAAGCATTTATTTTTAACATTCAGAAAATCAAGGAAAAGAGCCACAGGGTTAAGAGAGCCAGCTTGGTCAGTTTGGCAAACATTCAATACTGTGGCGTGTGTAATTAAATGAAAGTATGAGCTTTCCCAAAAGCCATGGATGCAGCCTTTGGTAGCAGCTGTGCTAGGGGCATACCTAAACATATCTGTCTTCATGAGAGGATGTTGATCTCACTGAAGATGATTGATGTTGGATGTCTTTCTTTGAAAATGCTGTCCTTGAGATTAGCTCTTTCAAAAGTCATTTGATCCTCTTCAATCTCTGTAAAGAAAAGCAACTTTTCATAAAATGCAGAAGCAAAGAGCTTCCACTAACAACCACTTAGGAATATCTTGGGCCATGAGAGGAAAAAAATCCCCGTACCAACAACTCTGCCTCTGTATCTTCTGACTGAATGGGAACCAAGTGACCTGTGAACTCCACAGTTTCCAAGAACCTAAAAGATATTATAATTACTTTAAGTTGTCTTTCAACTTCTTTTAGACAGAGAATAAAGCTATAATTACTGAAACAGAGTAGCAAGATTGCTCAGTTAAACTCAAGTAAAGCTAAGAACACAAAGAGTAAAAAAATGAGAGTGATCAACAAATACCCTTTAATATTAGCTTTAAATATTAATGATTTCAACTCTCCAATAAAAAGACACACATAAGTTGAATAGATTAAGAAACAAAACCCACCTTTCTGATGTATACAGATAAAGAAGCAAGAAGGTATAATGCCATAATACAAAACACTATGAATTTGTGATATTTATGGATACATGTAAACAACATTATTCCTTTCTGATGTAAAAGGACTCCTGAGAAAGTTCTATCTGAATTGAATTTGTTCAGTCCCTGTGAATGCTACTCCACTATCCAGAGCTCAGTTGTATAGCAGTTCTCTTTTATGTGGAAGACACTGTTTCCCTTGGGTCACCCATTCCCTATAGTTCTTACAATTTGGCCTTCTCTTCTGTATAGCTCCCTGAGCACTGACCAAAAGAATCTGTTAAAGATATCCCACTTAGAAATGAGTATTCCAAAGTCTTTCACTCTCAGCACATTGTTTAGTTGTGAGTCTCCATACTAGTTCCCATCTACTGCAAGAGGAAGCTTCTTTGATGGTGGCTGAGTAAGATACTGATTTATGGGTATAGCACAATGTCATTAGGAGTAATTTATTTCTGTGTTCTTTTATGAGAACAGTACTATTTAGTTTTCTCCTAGGTCCATGCCTATTCAGTCTCAGATTGTCTCTAATTTCTGTTTAGAGTTGATTTTGTGGGCATTTTATTTATTATTGATGTTTAACTATGGTGGAATATATACAAAAAAGACAACCTTTCAAGATCTGCTTCAGAATATTGCCCAAGGAGAGAATTGTGCTGTCATAGGTCAGTTGCAATAATTTAATAATTTATGCAGTGGCTGATTAATGGCAATATGATCATGGTTCTCTTCCTGATGTTCAGCATTCTCATTAATAAAAACATGCAGCCAAAGGATGGTTGTCTCTGGGTTGAAGATGGGAATCAGTGGATATTGCCCATGCTGTCATCAGATATACTGCTGTGATGGCAGCGTTCCAGTAGCCTAGAATGTACTGAGATATGATTTCCAATTTCATTTCAATATTTTTCCTACCTGAGTCCATTCCTTCCAACTTTGGGTCACAGAAAGTACTTTTGTGAGCTAGAATCAGGTAAATATTGTAAGACACAAATTTCCAGAAGTTTATTTTACCTTAGAAGCTGAGGTTTGGATTATTGTGGCCAGGATCAAGCACTATTTTTCCCTTCCTTCTCACACTGTCTCATTGTTGAGGATGTATCTTGATTTTTAGACCATGTCATTGATTGACTGGTTTACTAGGAGCTCTGGCACAGACAGCTGCCATATCCCTTGTGAGCAACAGAGTTGTATACCTGACCTGAGCACTATGGACTAACTGAACTGGATAAGTCCTGGACCAAAGAAGGCAGATTTGTGATTTGTGTTAAGGGTCATGCCTAACATGAGTCTGATGTACAGACTGAATGAATTCACACATGAAAGGGCATGGCCAACGAAGAGCTATGTGGCTCAGCTGAGACTTCCTGAACACCTGGCCTTACTGGTATTCTCAGACCACTTTTACCATGCTTTGGCCTTGCATGAGTTGAGTCTAGTCCTGAATTCAATTCTCAAGCAACTTCTATTAAGAAATCAGAGATCCTGAGTGCTAATCTTGGGTCCATTTTAACTTGTTTTTTTTTTTCATTCATATAAAATGAAAATGTCTCTGATCATTAACAACTTTACTCATGTTCTATCCCTAACCTGATTTAATTTTCTTTTTCCATTTTTAGAAAAATTTACAATATATGCTCTGATTACATTATCTCCACACCTATCTGTCTCCAAGCCTTCTTTTCCTGTTTTTGTCACTCTTTTTCTAGAAAGCAGCCAACTAACTAAAAAATTAACTGAAAATTCAATTAAAAAGCACAACACACACTCACCAAAACATAAGAACACACAATCACAGACTGTAATATAAAAGCAAAAGACTTGTAAGATAAGAATGTCCAAAGAAATATAAGACAAAATATGTACAAAATGATCACTGAGGGGTGTGTGTGTGTGTGTGTGTGTGTGTGTGTGTGTTGTCTATCTACTGTGCATCATGGAGTCAAGCCTTAAGTGTGGTTTCAATACCCCCAGTGAGACTCCACTGAAGAAAATTATATTTTTTGAAAGCAGTTGTCAATTGGAAATAGCTTTTTAATTAGGTATGCTAGATTCTGTTTATTTTTCCTCTCTGTGCTAGGATCCTATCTGATTGGACCTGTTCAGTCAATGTGCATGCTGCCACACTATCCATAGCTCATTTGTGTACCATTCCTGTTGTGTTTGAAAGACATTGTTTCCTCTGTGTCATTCATCCCTTGTAACTCTTAAAATTTTTCTGCTTCCTCTTCTATATAGCTCCATGAGCAATGAGGAGAGGGATTTGATAAAGGTACCCTATTTAGAGTATTCCAAACTCTGTGTCCATTGTCCAGTTGTGAATTTTTATACTAGTTCCCATCTACTGCAATGAAAAGCTTCTCTGATAATGGCTGAGTAAGATATTGATTTATGGGCATAGCAGAATGTCATTAAGAGTCATTATACTGCTGTGTTCTTTTAGGAGAACAATACTATTTGGTTTTTCCCTATGTCCATGTCCTATTCAGTCTTAGGTTTTTGCCACACAGCAGTGTCGGCCATAGGTTCTATCTTGTGTGGTGGTTCTTAAACCCAAACAGAATGATTAGTACTCTCACAATGTGTGTTCCATTATTGCCCCAACATATCATACAGGCTGTTGTAGACTGCAGGTTTTGATATTTTCCTTTATCCCCTGGTAGCATTCAGAGTACCTTCCAGTACTATTCACATTCAGTGAGATGTGTGAGCATTGTGTTCATCAATATTGTCTTACTATCCACTTGTGAAGAGCAATCAAAAACCTTAGGAATAGCCTGAGTTTTAGGGGATTTCCATGGGGCTTTTTTGGCCAAAAATTTTATTATATGAAATCCATCTCTAGCACTGGAAATTTTACTTGTGGGAAAAATATGTATGGCTGGAGCATTGTATCTTTCATTATTTTGTGACTCCATTTAAATTTCTTCCATATATGAATATATTTTGAGAGGCTTCTATAGTGATTGGTTTTTATATAACTTTTCAAATAGACTGTGGTGTTAGTTTTTCTTCCCTATGTTTTCTCTCTCATCCCCATCTTTATTCCCCATTCCCATTTAATCTTCCTATTCCAGTCTCCCTCTGACACTCTTTAACTATGTATTCTATTCACCCTTCCTTGGAATATCACTTTCTCACTTATTTCTTTAGTCTATACCTAAACTCTGCTGTTATATAGATTGAAGGATGACTATCAAAACCTTAAAAGCTAACATCCCTCCATATAGCAGCTAATACCATAAGACTTTCCAGGGTTTCCTCTAACTATACTAAGAAATCCAAAGAAGTTGAAAATTGAATATTAAACAATAAGGCACACAATACCTTTTTTTGTTCTCCCCCATCTAAAGCCCAGGAAACACTGTGGAAAAGGCAGTACAAGAGCTGTTGGAATTGGAGAATAGAAAATGTGTTGTGGGACCCTGTTTTATGAATAGCACATGGCCATTGCAATCATAAAAATACAGAAGCTGAAATTGCCTGGAGAAATTTGAAAAATACATATTGAATAGACAACTATGCAGTCAGGAAGAGAATTAGTTGGAAAAATTAAGGAGGCTATTTAGAGTACTTGGGAGAGAGCAGACATAGAAGACAGTAAAATCACAGTGCATACAAGTATCGTGTTGCCATTTAAAAATCAATTAATATTAAATATAATACAAGCAAGAAGTTATTCTGTGATAATTTTATTAGAAGACTTGGAACTATAATAGTATGTGTTGTATTGCTTGCAACAAGAGAGTTAATAATGAAATTCAAGCCCAGTCTAGGCGACAAAGTAAATGTTTACCTAAAAAGGAATCAAGGTTTTATCCTTTTCAGTGTTTTAATGTTTTCACTGTTGTCCTTATTTATTCAGGTTTAATTCTAGAAATTATGTCTATTTTTGGAGCTATTGTGAATATAATTGTTTTCCTTATTTCTTGCTAATCATGTGCACGATTGGTGAATAGAAGAGCTAGAAATTTTTATGATAATTTTGTGTCTTGGTATATGGCTGAAGTGTTGTGGAGTCTTTAGCTGATATGTATACACACAGAGGAATACAAAGAGGCTGCACATCCTTGTTCAGGCAGGGCTAATAGCAACAGACAGACTGTGGGATTAGCATAGGCATAGATGAGAAGATAAAGAAAATGTACTTCTTTTTGTACAAAATGGAGAATTATTTAGCCATAGAGAAGAGGTGGTGTGTAAAATGTTCTTGAATTTAGTGACTGCATTTGAACATTTAGAAGATAGTGTATGAATTATATTGTATCCAGAAATATGGGAAAGAAAAAGTGTATAGAGTGTATATGATCAAAGTAATTGGAGTACTAGAATTAAAATATTTTGTCAATCTCATCATCACTATGCACAATGAATATGTACCAATAAAAACTAAAAAGTAACCATCCATCACAAAATTAATATTTAGGGAAGTAGTTTAGCAGTAGAATATTTACCTAGCCTATACTTGGGTTAATTAACAAACACTGCGAAGAATATATAATCATTGGTTGATGTAAACAGAACTTTACTTCGTTCCTGAATGTTTAACTCAGTGATCTCAGTAATTAAACATTACAAAAAGCAGAGCATGGTTGTGCACCCCTGTGGTTTCCACCAGCTTGGAAGCAGAGACAGGCAGAATTCTGTGAGTTTTAGGGCAGATAGAGAGACCTTGTTTTAGAAACCAAAGCAGCAGCAGCAGCAGCAGCAGCAGCAGCAGCAGCAGCAGCAGCAG
>JANHMN010000011.1:4517232-4531608 GCA_030674055.1 Rhabdomys pumilio
AGCAGCAGCAGCAGCAGCAGCAGCAGCAGCAGCAGCAGCAGCAGCAGCAGCAGCAGCAGCAGCAGCAAATATTACAGTAAAATGATAAAAAGTGTTCCTTTCAGCAGCAGCTGGTGGGAATGTGTGGTTTGCACTGAAATCTGTAGGGCTTTCAACTTTGAGTCACAGAGTTTGCCTCCATGAATGAAAGTCCATTGCTGGACAATGCTATGTCCCAAATGTCCTGTTAATGCAAAGGCTAAGGTTTGAGTTGGTGCAGCCGGGATTCAGTACTGTTGCCCTATTTCTGCTCACACAATTGTTTTGAAAAATCTCCTATCTTTCAGGCTCTTCCATTTGCCTGATTCCTCAACAAGAAACATTTATGGACACTTATCATGTGTCCAAATACTAAGAACTATGGAGCAGTGGTGTTGAACAAATTTTTAAGGGGTTGACCTAGTTCATTAGTAGAGACCTGGGATAACCTCAGGATACAGGTGCACACTGAACTATTATACCTTGAGCCAGGGAAGGAATGAGATCTGGTGGGACAGGAATTCTAAGAACAACCTTGTAATCTGTAGGATACCCAGATATTTAGCCACACCTGTAACCCTCAGCCATGACTTTATGTGACAGATACCCAAATCTAGTTCTGAAATAGAAACTTATAATAGCCTATAAGATTCAGCACTGAATGCCTGTGTTACATTTGGGGTGGATATCACTTCTTCTTTATCTTAGTTCAACAAAGTTCTGTTCCCATCAAGGCTAATTACTACCAAATGCTATAGCCTTCATGAACCCCACATACACTCTATCTTCAGCCTGGTTTTGCTTGTCTGGATAGACTATGATAAACTCCCAATTTCATGTTACTATTTATTTTGACTTGAATTATAGAAATTGTGCTCTCATACAGAATTGTCCCTGTTTCTAAATTGCAATTTTAAGACAGAACGACTAGGCACTAATAGATTGTTAGAAATGGAACGAACACATGATTAGGTCTGTGAAAGAATGGAATTCAGGAAGCCTATGATGACACTTGTACTGTACAATACTATGGAGTGATCAGATGTCCAGAGGAGAGTTTAGAAAACTGTGTGCATATGAAGATAGCACTACCTGAGGTGACAATGCAGGTTATGACCCTGCTTGTAAGTCCAGGGTGCCAGGACATTCCACCCACTACTCTGAATTCCAGTGACATATACACTAAATCAAATGAGGTAGAGCACAATTACAAGTTGTGAATGAATATTTTATTGTGGGAGAAGGGCTATGGTTGGCAAAAGCACTAAGGGTATACTTGGGCATGTTTCTAATCTCAGTCTCTGTGAGTAAGATGAAGGTCAGATGACCTAGGAGCACTCAGCGTGGGACAAACTCTTTTCCACAGTGTTCCCTTCATGAGTGACATGGCAGATGAATATGCTATGAGATTCCCATGCTTCTGCTGTCAAGAGCAGGTAGCTGCTAGCCTTGTACTTGTTGTCACTCTGTTTGGAAGGCTGGGTAGTCTCCACACCCTGAGTCATAGGGATATCATCTGCCTTCCAGGTCATTGTCACATCAGCTGGCTAGAACCCAGTGATCATACACACCAGTGTGGCCTTGTTAGTCTTGAGCTCTTCAGAGGAAGGTGGAAACAGATTGACTGAAAGCATAGCCCTGGGCTGGCCTGCAAAATGGAAAAACAGAAGGTCAGAATCTTTGTCTTTCAGTAGGAATCCTGGATGAAGTGTGGAAAGTGTTCTTGTGTTTAGTAATTGTGTTTGACCATACAGAGTATAGAAGATGACGTATGAATTTCTTCTATCTACTCCTTATGTGCCTAGGAATTATAAAACTATGCATTTGTGCAATGCTTCACCTAACACATCCTTGCCGTTAACCTTCAATACAGACATCTGACCCTCTTTCTCCTATTCTTGTGTCCTCTCTGCATTTTATGTATATCTGCAGTCTTCCTGTCCCACCCCGAGGACAGTTCTGATGTAAAAACTCTAAGTCTAAATTTTAAACTCCTGAGTTTGTTTTCACCAAAATCTGTGCCTCCTGGGTACAAGCATAGTATCTACTTGCTTGAACTTTTTCTCATTCTGCAGAATGAAATAAGACTCACGTCTCTGGATAAGTTGCATAATATTCATGCATCAGGACCATATCTACATGAACTCAGTTGCTGTATCTTCTAAGCAGTTTTTTAGAGAGACCTAGGAGCCCAGTTTTCCAACTAATACTATCCATTTTCTCTTGAATTTCTGTGGCCAGAGCTCCTTTCCCTTTCTATGCTTTATTAAAATTTCTGAGTTCTAGGTTGGATGGTGCTTTCTTCATGTCTTTCCACAGAGGCTCTGAGATCCATTGTATATTCCAACTGTCCCAGCAACTTAATCCTGAGTTCTACTGTACAGCTTATCTGGCCTCTGACAAGTTCTTTCTTAGTCTCTATGCTGAGTGTTCTGTGCTCTCCAAATTCAACAGCTATGTCTCTGTCTATGCCTCTGGTTTTCCTTCTCTATAAAACGGCAATTCAATGTATTCCTCACAAAGTTCACCAGAAGAAATAGACATTCAAAGGTGATGGTACAATGGAGTACTTATCACAGTGCTGCATAGCTCAATGGAATTATAGACAGACATTGACAGTTTATGTGTTGCAGTCCCTTGTCTTTAAGATTAGACATGAAAGGCTACAGGGGACAGTCTGAAATGAGACACAGAATCTAGAGAAGAAAGAGATTATTTACCTAGAGTGATGTTTAGGCATCAAGGAGAATACAGAATGAGAATTATTCAAAAAAATTAACTTCAAAGCTGGGAGACAACAATAACAAAGGAGGAAGAAGTCACTTATCTAGGACAGTCAATCTAGTTCCTTGACCAAACACCCAACACTGTGGTATATACTCATGTAAAAACCCTGCATGCACCTTATTCTTCAGTTGCATCTGTGATGTGTGCAGGTGGTGATGATTCTAAGATGGTGGTGACATCACTGTAATATCCTTCTTTCCAGGTTTCATGTGTCCTCTTGGCCAGCCTTGCCAGAAAAATCATCCATGATTTTCCTATACGCTGTATAGAGAAGCTCTTCACAGCATAAGAAGGAATAGAGAAGAGCCCTCAGTGACAGCTTGAGGAGACCACCAGCTGCATGAAGTCTGTGTACAATCTTGAGACCACTAGCTGAATCTCTGCATCTCATTCCTGGCAAAGAGCAAAGAGAAACGTCTGAGGCACTTTAGGAGAGAACAGATGGAGAATACACACAACCATCCGTATCAGTCCACAGTTCATCTTCCTACACATGGTAGAACCATCACCAATAATATTATACTAAACACTGTGGGATCATGATGCATAGCCATTTGATGACTATTTTATGAAGAAAGAGAAGCAACCAATAACTTCTTTTGAGGTTATTTCCTAGGCATTCTCTTTTTGATCTCAGATGTATAATTTTAGCTAAAAGGATATGAGTTCTGGAGTGGGCTGTCTTAACAAAATACAGGGGAAAATTTCCCATTATATTTAAAGTTATAATCATATTACATAGTTATAATTGTGTAGTTATAGTTAGCTGTAGTTATAGTTGTGAATCAAAATCTACGTAAAATGTGTGTTAGAGTCTGCTTGGTGAGGATAGATATGGGGACATTATTATTTCTATGTCTCCTATTTTTTCTGTTCAAACTTGTCAGTGCAAACTTGACTGAAAACTTGAAACAAGACTATGAGTCTCTGAGAAATAGATGGGTATGGGATAAGTATTGGCCTTGTTCCCAGCAAGGAACATTACTATGAGGGTACCCAGGATTTTTACTTCCAACTTTTAGGCACAGATTTTATCATGGCCTACCATTACAAAGGGGATGTAGGGCACAGATCCCAAAAGTTCCTCCTATCTCAGAAACTGGGAATTTGGCTAAGATCTTTGCCTAAGATCAAGGTCTATTTTGACAACTGTTACTCTGCCTCATTGTTGAAGAATATTTTTGATTTTGAAGACTATGCTATGGGACTGTATGATTCACCAAAGAATTCCGAATGTACTCAGTGACCATATTGCTTATGAGCTGTAGAGGATGATGTCTTTAAACCCTGAATACTAATTACATATTGACCTGGATATAGGCTGGAGCACATAAGGCTGAATGTCAATTTCAAAGACTGTAGTTGGCATCACTGTAAAGTGTACACTGGTGTGCTGATGCACATGAGAGAACTTGGGTCAGTAAAATGGGTGTCTGTTACACCTAAGCTTACCCAAGCAATTACTTTAATTTAACTCTCAGGTCACACTCAGTCTTTTTTAACCTCCTCAGTTGACATGACCTTTAGTAGTCTTGTCTTTGACTCTAAAATCACTTTCTATGCACAATTATTTGATACCCCTTCTGGGATCAGGTTGGATATATTTCTCACTAGATACAACTATTATGCCTGAGTGTCTATCCCATCACCTATCTCAGTATTAATGACCATGAACACCAATGGTCCGAAGCATATAATAAAATTCTCTAAGTTTTTTGCAAGAACTCACACATGTGGGGACTTTCTATATAACAAATTAATTGTTTAACTCTGAAACATAATATCTTTCCTGAGATGCATTCTAAATGGATGTCCCTGCATGGCAAGGCTCTGAGAACAGTACAGAACAGGAAAAAGTCACTGTTTGGGTGATATTCTCAATATGTTTCAAATGTAAACTAATTTCTCATTGGAAACCATGATCCTACCTCCCCACATTGTAGATTCAAAGGTTGAAAATTAAATATATAATGAGAACAAATGGGACAAAATAGTACTTCTGATTAATTAATGATATTTTATTTAATAGTCAGTGGGCAAGAGAGAAAGGTTAAGATGACTAGTATAGAGAAGAGACCCCACTCAGGGTCCTAGAGCTGCAGGGTTCCCAGGCTAAGGAGAAACCTGGGCTTCTACAGACATTCTGCAGGAGACAGACTCTTCTCCACAGTATCTCCGTCATGTGTAACTTGGCAGGTAAATCTGTTGTGAGATTTCCACTGGTCTGGTGTCAAATTTAAGAAGCTGCTGGCCATGTACTTGTTGCCCTCTTTGGTGGGATTTGCAGTGTTCACACCCTGGGTGATAGGTGTACCATCTGCCTTCCAGGCCACTTCCACAACACTTGGGTAGAAATTGGAAATCAGACACACCAGTGTGGCTTTGTTTTTCTGGAGCTCCTCAGAGGAAGGTGGAAACACTGTGAGTGTGGGAGGGGACTTGGGCTGACCTGTGTAAATAAAAAAAAGGAGATTAATTCAGAAGACAAGATAAAAATATCAAAATCTCAGTGACTACTCAATTTGGTTTTGTCATTTACCTGGCACTTTCTGTTTTTTCTCAACTGTCCCATTGAGCCGGGTTGAGTACGGACAGTCTTCTCACTAGTCTTTCTCAAAACACTCACCTAAGTTACATATCCTTGACTCTTCCTTTCTGCCTCAATTCCACTATCAGCAGATATGCCTTGTGTTCGATCCACTCTCTTGTTTATAATCTAACTTGGAATTTGCACCACATCTGATTACCTTCCCCAGGGCAATTATTTTTCTTTTGTTCCTGTGGTGATCAGAGCTCTCTGGTAAACAGGGCATATCCTACCTTGCTTTGGAGACTACATTTTGATTGAGGATGTTCCTCGCTTTCCCCAGTATCTGGGGACACTGAGCCTCCTGTTACCTCAGAGAGCAAATTCTTTATATCAATTCACTCAGCCTTTCCAATTTGTAGTGAGTTCCATCCAGAAAAGATCTGAGGCTACTCGGGGACTGATGCCTTCTGAAAATTTGATCTGATTACAATACCATTCACTATGTTCTAGAGGTTTCTTTCCTCAGGAGGTAGAGCATAGCAGCCACTTGCTCACTGCAGCAGCATCCTTTCCTAACAGTCAGGTAGTATTTCAAAACCCCCAAGTTTATCCCCCATTCCTGACTTCCTGCATATAATAGGCTATTTGAAGAAAGTAAGAAGCTGGCAATGGAAACATGAAATAGCAAAACCCAGGGTTACAGGGCTTTGTAGACAGAATCCCCGATTATCTCTAGTGATAATTCTGAGATGACCAGGATCTGGTTACTCTACTAGTCAGCGCTGCCTCTGCATTCATAGGACCATAACAGCCCAGTATAAGAACAGATATCTCAACACTATTACAAGACTACTCTACCACTATGCTTCTGTGGATTCCAATTTAGATAACCTCAGTCTCTGTAAGCTGGGCTTACACATCTAGATCCAACCTTCGACAACCTATAAAGATATTGTGGGCTTCATAAAAGTTCTAGTGGCCCCTTGTTGATCTGGCCTAGGGTCCCAAATTATTAATCTTTCTGAGAATGAGGATGAAGCCCTTGAATCTGGCTGAATCCTAACTAATGTCCCTGAGATCACAGTATATCTATAAGAATCCAAGGCCAGCTGGGTCTACAATTCTGATTCTTTCTTCAGGTTACTTCAAAATAGTCCACCTCCCCTAGCCACTGAGGAGAAATTTAAGGATTCAGTCCTTATGTCTGAGGAGAGCAACGAGAAAAGGTTCCCAGAGAGAAAAAAGACACTTGCAAGACAACAAGGGCTGAGATGAATAGGAAGAAGCATTAAAAACCACTTACCTAGGACACTGAGCTTGGTTCCACCACCGAAAATATACCACAGTGACTGAGACCCAACCCAAAACCTGTGGGGCCAGCACCTGTTCTCTGGCAGCTGGGCTGGATCAAACTACTAGCTAGCTATAATGGGTGGAGCTGTGACTTGAGGAGAGGTGGGTAATAATTCTTTTATAAGCTTGTCTTCTTGTCAGGCAGGCACCCCATGGAGTTGATTTAACACCATGTACTCTTACCACTATTTCTGATACTATTGTGCTGACAGCTATACAGCAGATCCCAAACAAATGCAGAATGACACATCATTTCATGTGCCTTTTTGTTGTATGACACATAATTCTATGATTTTGGCTTCATTTTACAGACTGAGAGGTTTTCCCCCCTCACAAACACATTGCCCTATTTGATCACCTTCTTTGGAACTAGGGATGGAGGACTGACCATTCTTGCCTTATGAAGGTTCCACACAGAGAATTCTCTTTGAATCTCAACCCACAGAGATATAGCTTATTTGCACTTCATTTATATGTGTTCTCTCAGAATATAGTATCTGTTTACTATTTTAATTATCTATCTACACATACATACATACATACATACATACATACATACCTATCTTTATATATACATACACCCAACGATGGTCATACATTATCCATCTCTTTGTTTTCCATGTTAGAATATGAGTAGATGACTCTGGCTTTCACCTTCATAGTTTCCTGAAACTTATAATGCAAAAGACACAATTACCCTTCTCTATATTTTGTAGTTCACCAACACCTCATGTGGCTCAAAAAAATATATTTTTCTCATTACTTTTCTCTTCTCTATGTCTGAAACTGCCCACATTCTGACTATTTATTTTTGACTACTCATTCTGACTATTCTGACTATTCATTCTGATTACATCTTTCCTTTTCCTTTGGTTTGCAAATGGCAGTTCATTCTAACACTGCCACCAGGGTGGTGCTCGTCCTATCATCTTCATGCTATTACTATATTTGACTCACATTGTGCACTCTGCAAACCCACAGCTATCCAGAATTCTGTGTACAACCTGTTATTTCTTTTTGGCTCCAGATTCAGGTATATTATTTCTTCTGGAATATTTGATAGTAACTTCAAAGTCAACAATCTCCAATAATTCCCGGAAACTTGATTTTCTACAATGTCTATTTTCAGCAATTTTTCTCTAGTATAGAGCCAGGAGTCATCCCAGAATGTTTTTCACTCACTGAATCAGAATACCTTTCTTGACATTCTACAACACAGCATGCCATTACAATGCTCAAATGATAAAGACTAACATCCAGCTCACACAAAGAGCTCATGATAAGAATCAATAGGTTTTGTTGAAATTTGATTTTATCTTGCAAAATCTATGGGATGACTCACCCTTCATGTGTATGTATGCATGTGAGTTTCTGTATGTGAGTTTAGTGCTCTCAGAGACCAGAAAAGGCTGTCACATCTTCTGGAGATAGATTTATTAAACATTGTTAGATACCAAATATGGGCCCTGGGGACCAAACATGAGTTCTGTGAAAGCAGAACTCCTTTAAACACTGAGCAATCTCTCCAGTTCCCCATGATTATTAATTTACTGTAGGAGATTAATTATTGTATTGAGGCTACCTTGATTTTTCCTTACTTTATTTAAATTTCATCAGTGTGACAACTTGTCATTGGTTAAAGACTTGTAGATAAGGTATTTATAAATATATTAGTAGCATAAACCCAGCCCGTGTTTTATACTAAGTAAAGAAATCATTCTTCTTTTCATTTTAGATGGAAACTTCCTCAATCAGTAATTCTTTCAAAAATTGCAAGATTCTTCTTACTTAAGGCAAAACATTTGAGTCAGAAACAAGTACAATTTGTATCTTATCCTTTTATCATTTACAATATTTCACTCTTCTTGACACTAGAATAGGCTTGGGAACACAAATGCCTCATAAAATACCCACCAATCAACAGAGCAGTCTACAAGAATCAGCTGAGGAGTCATTGAATTAACACAAGAACTAAATGGCTGAATGCAGGAGCAGCCTACAAAGTCTTCAAGATTCTCCTCTGCATGAACAATCCATTCGTGATTAAGTAACATTATAGAAAACACTATAGAAATAAACAACATATAATGTAATAGAAACATAATTTGCTTTGTGAATAGACTGCTTGGCTATTTAACATTAAGGTGAGTTATCAGAGTACATCTTCTTCCTCATTTAAAATGCGGGTCATTGGAAGGTCATTCAAGTTCAAGTTAAGCATACACTGCATCAAATTGCATAACAACAAAAGTAGACTTCTTGAGACACAGGAAATAATTCTAAAATGAAGTAGTAATAATGGTGGAGAATAGGCACATGTAGTTTGATAAATAGTAGTAATGACTAATTATTTTCTTGCTAAATGCATACTATAAAGCTAATATAACCAGAGTAGGGTGGTATGGTGCAACAAAAGAGCAAGTGAACCAAACCGAGAAGGTGGTAAATCACTAGGTCAGCATTAACAAGTGCAACGACTGATTTTCAGTTTGGAAAGTTAAATATTCCAGTGCACACAACATAGTCCAGATAAAGTTATACACACATACTAACAAAACTGCAAAGAATCCAAACAATGAAATTGCCAGCATGAAACATAAGCAAAGAGATTCACAGCATTAAAGTTCAATGACTTTTCTTTACAGGTTTCAAGTTACGTAAACCATACAGAAAACACTAAACCAAACCAACAGATAAAAAGTGTCAGCTGCTTTGTACTTAAACATCCCATAATGTCAGAAAATACAACAGGAACAATCTTGTAACAAAGATACTAAATAAAGTATCTCAGTAAATATAATATTAATATTCTCAGTAAAATTCTGTATATGATAGCACATTTCTATAGTCCTAGCACTTTGGAAAGAGAAGCCAGGAGACAGGTTTCAATTTCAACACTAGCCTGCACTATATCCATGTAAAGTGACTTATGTGTATGTTTTCATGACTGACTGTTTAACACTGGGCAACCAATTAGTGTGCACTTCCCTGAAGAAAATCTCTTTCCTGCTTCAAAATTTACTCAGTTCTTTGTAGTTCTTTGTGTAGGTTTGAGGTCTCATGAGCTTTTTTCCCCACCCAGTTTGGCAGTCTTTAAAACCAAAATTATAGCATCCATCTGGGTGTTTGCCCAAATGTGTGAGAGACATGTGTGTGTGTGTGTGTGTGTGTGTGTGTGTGTGTGTGTGTGTGTTTGCAATAAGACATCAGATAGAATAATGAAAGTATATGGACCAACAGGACAGTGTCCACCTGATCAAAAAATATGGACGGTGGCAAGAGGAAATATTTGCATTTTACTTTTTATATTTCTGTGGTTATGCTAATATATATGCTTATATTAATCATGTATACTTATTTATACAATTAGGTATTGCTTTTTATTAAAGCTATTTTATGCCTTAAAATTAAATATATACTCATATTAACATTTTTACAAAACAATCAAAGATAAAATCAAAATTAAGTAAAATCTTACCAAACAAAGATACACCATTGAAGTCCTTTAGTGTTAGCAACAGGCTTTGAAACTACACCTTTATTAAGAAGGGATTGTTATTCTAATTGAAATACTCATATCTATAGGCTTAAATCTAACATCCACATATAAAAGAAATAATAAAGGGATCTTCCAAGGAGGTGGGAATAAAATAGAGTGTTATAAAGTGATAAAGAGAAAACTGGAAGAGAAATATTAAATGAAGGGTATGGGAAGTCCTGGTAGAGGAAGGAATAAGGAGAAGTATTAACAGTAAAGAGCTTTTGAAAATTCATGTGGAAAATTACTACTGAAGAAATTTCATTAAATATATACACACATGAAATGAATTGAAACAGAATCACCATATAATGGGGTAAACAATGCCCCAACTAGATGTGTAGACATATAATACCACAGAGTCATTGGCCAAATAATTCCTTTAGACTCACAACTCCTACCCCACAAACATCATTGGCCATTGCAAAGGCTATTGGTTCCTCTCCACAACCTGATGGTGAACTCCTATTACTAAAGCCCATGCTGTCTTACATTTTCAAGCACAAAAACGTTGCAATGTTGCCTAACTAGACGTTTCACCTCTACTTAAATAACATCCACTAAGCTGAAATTTACTTTGCATGCTTCCACAGGAGAAAGGTAAACATCAGTATCACTTAACTACAAACTATATGGCCTACAGCCATAACCCTCCTGCATGACAGTGACACGAATGTGATGGGCGATAACCAACTATCGTGGATAGACTGAGGGCCCAGTTTGAGATGGGACCCATATCTGACACTACTAAAATGGACAAGAACCTGAGACTGCATAGACTGGGAACCTAGAAGAAAATATATTACTATTATTTTGCTAAAGGAACAGCATTAAAATGATTCCCAATGGCATATGTCTATACTCACTCTCTTCATGATACCCTTTACTTCAAGGCTTAAGGAATTATGGAGAAGAGACACAACCATTGTTAGAGCCAGAAGTGCTGGATGATTCCAGGGAAAAATCATTCAGACACAACAGGACTGATGTATGTATGAACTCACAGAGACTGTGACAGCATGCAGAAGACCTGTACAAGTTCAAAATACATAAAATTTACACAAAGTTACACCCCTAGTCAAGAAGATATTTGAAACTAATAACCACAGACAAATGGAAAATCAGTTTTCTCCAAGGGAGTGGCAGCTAGCATATCAACCACATTCTAGGGCAAGCCCCGTACAGAATAGTTGGCCAAAACAAAATGAGTTTCCTGTTTTTTTTTTTTTTTGGTAAGCTTTCTCTGGTTTGTTTTGACACTTTTGTGTTAATGATTTATTTGCTTGCTTTGACTTTTGTGTTTCATTTTCTTAGAGAGAAAATAACATGAGACTGAGTGGTCAGGAAGTAGAGAGGATCTGAGAATACTTGGGTTAGGAGAAAGAATATGATCAAAATATATCTAAATAATAAGAAAATAATTAGAAGCATTCAGTATGTTACTATTGTAATTTTAAACATATTTTCTTATGTTTTAGAAATGTTTCTGAAAAATGTAATTATAACAAACCATTGTTTCTATATTTTAATAATAAAAATAACCTTAAATGTGTATTAACATTATGCCACATGTTTTGTGTGAGTAACACTGTAAAGACTTCCATTAAATTGCTCATGGTGGATGTACCATGATGTACTCTTCTGTGGCATTTATATGGTTTTCTATTTTTTGGTTACTATGAATGATTTGAACTCATGTTTTCTATATATAAACATTTGGTTATAGGTTTCACTATGTTCTCTACTTAAGAATAATTCATAGAGTGAAATTATATCCTGAAGATAAACATTACTTTTATACTTCATTGCTGTGGCAGAACTTGTTGTGGGTTTAAATGCTATTAACAGTCCTTGAGAGTGCTAATTCCTTCCACCCAAGTGTTGCTAATTCTTATTTTAATCATTTTAATTCTCATTCCTCAGGAAATTTTTCTTGGGTTTGCTAAGTGTACCCGGGACCCTCCATTTCTCCAGACACAGGCTTTGCTTTGTGCACTACAGTGTCTACCCATTGCTTCTTTGGGTTCTGCTTCCACCCTCATATGTGACCATACAGTTTTCTATTGGAGCCAGATTTTCAAAACACAATTCAACTTTGATGGTCCTTACATAAATCCTTCTGATGCCTCTCCTACACCCCAAAGTCTAGAACATTAGACGTGTTGGTGCCCTAGCTCTCTCAATAGCTCCCTCAGTGTCCCGTTCTCCTCATTGAATCACTGCTGTTTTTTGAGGGGTGTTCCTGTAACCACAAAGTACTCAAAATCTGTGACGCTAGCATTATTTCCACCTTTGTTGCTTCTAAAATGAACAAAGGTTCTTACTTCATCACTGAACAGGCTCTTTTGGTTCAGATACACCTCCTCTGCATTACCAGGCCTTGAACTCTGTAACTGTTTATGAATACCTTAGCGAGTGAAAGTCTTATCCTTGGGGAAAGACCAAGCCTTTTCTTCTCAATAAACTTCCTGTCTTTCCCAATATATAAGAAAGTGCTGATAATATAACTACATGTTAGAGTACATGTTTATTGTATACCATGCTATGGGCTCCATATCAGTCATCTCTCTCACAAAACAGAGAACATATTGACAGAATATTTTTTTTTTTTTGAAATTCTCAGATGTTGAATTCCTTGGAGTAATGGCAGTGCCTAAAGATACAATGACAGCTAAGGTCCTACAGCCCTTGGGACATGAGCAACATGCAGCTATGTGAAGTTTGTTTTGCATTGTTGTTTGGAACCTTTAGCCTAATAGAATCTCTAGCTAGCTGACATAATGATAGTTTATAGCTCAAAACAAATAGGTGAAAGAGAATGGACAAAAGGAAGATAGAGGGGAAGTGTGTGTGATGAGAGAGAGAGAGAGAGAGAGAGAGAGAGAGAGAGAGAGAGAGAGAGAGAGAGAGAACAGGGAGAGGGAAGAGGGAGAGAGGATAAGAAGAAGGAGAGGAGATGGGGAGGAAGGAAGAAAGGCAGTAACACCCCATGCAGCAGTGGACATTATCCCTCTGCTGGTTACTTGGTTCACTCTGTTCTAATATCTCTGGTGAATGAAGTGCTATCCCTGGCTGATGAGACCCAGAAACCAAGATTAATAAATATTACAACATGATAGTGAAAATTAAAATCATTGCAAGCGTATCCACAGTTAACAAAATGCAAACACTATAAGCCAGAGTCTACCCAGATTCACTTCCCAGACTGTCCCCTTTCACTCTGTCTAATGTTTGCCAGACTTCTTTTTCTACACAGCCCACTTGCCTACAATTCAGTGATGCATACCTGTTCTTCAAGCTCTGCAGACTGAGGAAATATCTCCTGCCCATGGTCCTAGGACTGTATTCTGCTCCAAGATGCTGTTATCTGGCACAACAGACCCTAGTTGTCAAGGGTACACTCAGCATCAAAAAGTATTTCTTAGGTTAGGTTAGTGCTTCTGGAGCCTCATTTCCCACTTGCCTTATCATAGGATTCATCTGCCCTCAGGGTTACAGGTTCCTCTGGCTTAACCAGTGGCAAGAATTCTGAAGACATTTCCTCTGGTTTGGTAGTGACTACTACCTTAGTACACAGAGGTCTATGTGGCTCATGGCTCTACACTCAGCCTGCCATTTCAGGCCCTGTGGTTATTATTCTCTGGAGGTCTATCCCAGGGGGCAACATTTACAAACTGCCCTATTGTGGTTGGGATCCAGGTCTGAACTCCCCCAGATTGGTCTTGTCCCTAGGGACTGGTGTAGAACAAATAGATGAGCACAGTTTTATAGTTCCCCAAGGAATAATCTGGAGCTCTGAAGCCTCTCCCAAGGGTCCAGAGGTTCTCATGTGTTCACCCAAGTTGTAAGGAAGACAAGAGCCACAGAAAGCGTGAATTCAGTATCATTGTGTTCATCTGGGTGAGGAACATGGCTTTCCAGCTCAGTCTTTAAAGAGTCCCATGTATGCTGCACTTAGGTCAAATAAGATCAGCTGTTCCTTGGATAGAAAGACAGCCTGTTCAGCTCCTGTCTGGCCCTTTCCTAATTCATTCAAGAGACTCACAAGTTGTGACTCTATATGGCTCACAGAAGTTGTAGTGGTGAGATCATGCTGAGTCTCTCAGGCACGGACTTCAATTTTCTTTTGTGAAATTGTTCTACACCAGGA
>JANHMN010000011.1:4547994-4590494 GCA_030674055.1 Rhabdomys pumilio
GTAGATAGATAGATAAAAGAATTGTGTTGGTTTTGTATGGGAATTTCATTGAATCTGCAAGATTGTTTTTTGTAAAATGGCCATTTTTACTATGTTAATTCTACTGATCCTTGACCATGGGAGATCTCTCTATTTTCTAATATCTTCTTCAATTTTTTTCTACAAAGACTTTAAGTTCTTGTCATACAGGTCTTTTGCTTTCTTGGTTAAAGTTACACCAAGATACTTTATATTATTATGGCTATTTGGTGTTATGTTTCCCTAATATTGTTCTCAACTCGTTTACCATTTGTAGAAAGCAGAGGTACAGATATTTTTTTGAGTTAATTTTATACCCAGCCACCTTGTTGGAGGTGTTTATTACCTGTAAAAATTCCCTGATAAAAATTTTGGGTTCACTTATCTGTACTACTGTTGGGGACCATTTTGCCAACAGAAGCAGATGAAAATAAAGTGAGAAAAAGTCTGCCTGCCAGGCAGAGTCAGAGTAGTTCAGGCCTGCTGGCAGATTTCCAGGCCTACTGAGGTATGGAACGATGAGAATCAGTGTACCTGAAGCTCAAGGCTAGGGGCTGAAGATGGTATTGACCTTAGTGGAAAGAACAGTCTTTTGGGATGGGAAGGAGTATCATGTATACATTTTAGCAAGCTGTTTCTGTTAGCTTATGGCTTTGTTCCCCTCGACACTACAAAGTATATAAAGCCTAAGGGAATTAAACTCAAGACTGCCACAGAATTAACTGGACAGCCCTCTGGATTTCTAACCATTGTCTCTGAGTCTTTCCATCTTTCATATAAGCATCCCCAATGCTTGCTCAGAGGACTGTCCAATCTTGCACTGGAAGTACCAGTGCACATTACCATATCATCTAAGAATTTTACTTCCTCCTTTACAATTTGTATCTGTTATCTCCTTTAGTTTTCTTATTACTCTGGCTAAATCCTCAAGTATTATATTGAACAGATATGTCAAGAACAGTTAGCCTTGTCTTGTCCCTGCTTTTAGATAAATAGCTTTAAGTTTCTCCCGTTTTTAATTTGACTTGGCTGTTGGCTTGTTGTATATTGCCTTTTTTGTGTTTAAGTTTTTGCCTTGTGTCCCTGATCTCTCCAAGACTTTTATCATGAAGGAGTGTTAGAATCTAGTGAAATGGTAATGTGGGTTTGCTTTCTTTCAATGTTTTATATGGGGGATTACATAGATGGATTGTTTTCTATGTTGAACCTGAGTCCCTGGATGAAGCCTGTTGATCCGATGGATGTTGATTTTGATGTGTTACTTGATTTGATTGGTGAGTATTTTGAAGAGTATTGCATCGATATTCACAAGGGAAATTGGTCTAAAAATTCTCCTTTTTGCTGAATCTTTTGAGGATTTGGGTATCATCTCTGAGACTGTAGTCTCAGAGAATGAGTTTGGCAGCATTCTTTCTGTTTCTATTTTGGGGAATTCTTTGAGGGGGATTGGTATTAGTTCTTCTTAAAAAGTCTGGTTGAATTCAGCTTTAAAACCATGTGGCCCTGGACTTATTTTTGGTGGGGAGACTTTTAATGTCTGCTTTTAATTCCTTAGAGGTATAGGTCTATTAAAGTTGTCCACCTGGAGTTGATTCAACTTTGGTAAGTGGCATCTATTAAGAAAACCATCGAGAAATAAAAATGAGGTGGTTCTGGCCTCTCTTAATAAAAACTATTGCTGATAGTCAATTTTTAGCTGATCTCTTTGGCAAATAGATAAACCCTTAATATCCAAGGCCCTTCAAATAAAAATGAGTTGAATTTGCACTATATGATTTCATTCTGAAATACAAGATTAAGAATATTTGAGAAATATATTCTAGATACAACAATAACCAAGCCTTTACTTTCACAGAGCTTTCATGCACTTCAAAACTTAAAATACTGCTTCACATGTATATATTTGCTGAGTTTCAATGCATGCCAAAATATTCAGTCTTTGTCTTACTTATTAGTTATTTTAATATTAAATTTGGTTGTAAATGAAACACACGGGAAAGAAAAATGCAGAAATTTTCTATGCTAACAAATAATTGAAAAGTCATACTTAGTGAGAATTGAAGGCCCCTTCCGATCTTACATTTTTTTTGTAGTTCTCTTTCTTTTTTTTTAAATGCATACATATATACATACACATATAAATGATAATCAAACAATAAAATGCATTCAAAAAGTATGGAGGGGGTTGGGAAGAGTGGGAGGAAGGAGAGAAGGGGGAAAGTTAGTGTTCATATATGAAATTCTCAAAAAGGAATCCAGTTTTTCAAATTGTTCAACAGACCAACCAACACTTCACAATATGAAAGCAAATATGACCTACAACCATGTAGAAGGACACCTCAACTCACTACAAACTTTGATTCAATTTCCATGTGAGTGTGGGCTTTTTCTTGTCTTTGTCATTATTGAAAACCAGCCTTAGACCATGGTGATCTGATAAGATGCAGTGAATTATTTCGATTTTTTTTATATCTGTTGAGGCCCGTTTTGTGACCAATTATATGGTCTATTTTGGAGAAGGTACCATGAGGTGCTGAAAAAAAGGTATATTCTTTTGTTTTAGGATGAAATGTTCTATAAATGTCTGCTAAGTCCATTTTGTTCATAACTTCTGTTAGTTTAACTGTATCTCTGTTTAGTTTCTGATTCGTTGATCTATCCATTGCTGAGAGTGGGGTATTGAAGTCTCCCACAATTATTGTGTGAGGTGCAATGTGTACTTTGAGCTTTAGTAGGGTTTCTTTTATGAAAGTGGGTGCTCTTGTATTTGGCGCATAAATGTTCAGTATTGAGAGTTCATGTTGGTTGACTTTTCCTTTAACAAGTATGAAATGTCCTTCCTTATCCTTTTTGATGTCTTTAAGTTGAAAGTTGATTTTATTCAATATTAGAATGGCTACTCCAGCTTTTTTCTTAGGACCATTTGCTTGAAATATTGTTTACCAGCCTTTTACTCTAAGGTAGTGTCTGTCTTTGTTACTGAGGTGGGTTTCCTGTATGCAGCAAAATGTTGGGTCCTGTTTGTGTATCCAGCCCATTAGCCTATGTCTTTTTATTGGGGAATTAAGACCATTGATGTTAAGAGATATTAAGGAGAGGACATTGTTGCTTCCTGTTATTTTATTAACAGTGGAGGTGTTGTTTGTGTGGTTATTTTCTTTTTGGTTTATTGGAAGAGGCTTACTTTCTTGCTCTTTCTGGGGCATAATTGCCCTCCTTGTATTAGTGCTTTCCTGCTATTATTCTTTGTAGTGCTGGGTTTGTAGAAAGATATTTTGTAAATTTGGTTTTATCATGAAATATCTTGGTTTCTCCATCTATGATAATTGAGAGTTTTGCTGGGTATAGTATCCTGGGCTGGCATTTATGGTCTCTTAAGGTCTGTATGACATCTGTCCATGATCTTCTAGCTTTTAAAGTCTCTGGTGAAAAGTCTGGTGTAATTCTTATAGGTCTGCCTTTATACGTGACTTGTCCTTTTTCTCTTACAGCTTTTAAAATTCTTTCTTTGTTATGTGCATTCTGTGTTTTGATTATTATGTGGCGGGAAGTATTTCTTTTCTGGTCTAGTCTATTTGGCGTTCTGTAGGCTTCTTGTATGTTTATGGGCATCTCATTCTTTAGATTAGGGAAGTTTTCTTCTATAATTTTGTTAAAAATATTTATTGGCCCTTTAAGATGGGAATCCTCACTTTCTTCTATACCTATTATCCTTAGGTTTGGTCTTCTCATTGTGTCCTGAATTTCCTGGATGTTTTGTGTTAAGAACTTTTTGCATTTTGTATTTTCCTTGACAGTTGTGTTAATATTTTCTATGTTATCTTCTGCACCTGAGATTCTCTCTTCTATCTCTTGTATTCTGTTGGTGATGCTTGCATCTATGACTCCTGATTTCTTTCCCAGGTTTTCTATATCCCTGGTAGTTTCCCTTTGTAATTTCTTAATTGTCTCTACTTCCATTTTTATATCCTGGATGGTTTTGTTAAATTCCTTCACCTGTTTGGTTGTGTTCTCTTGTAATTCTTTAAGGGTTTTTTGTGTTTCCTCTTTAAGGGCTTTCACCTGTTTATCTGTTTTCTCCTCCATTTCTTTGAGGGTGTTATTTATGTCCTTCTTAAAATTTTCTATCATCTTCATTAAAAATGATTTTAGATCTAACTCTTGCTTTCCTGGTGATATAGGTAATTCAGGACTTTCTAAGGTGGGAGAACTAGGTTCTAATGAACCCAAGTACCCTGGGTTGTTAATGCTTGTGTTCTTGCGCCTAACTTTAGCCATCTGGATCTCGTTGGTGTTACCTGAGCTGTCTCTGACTGGAGCCTTGTCTTTCCTATTATCTTGGTTGTGTCAGAACTGTTTGGGATTGGTGTTACTGCTGGGGTTAGAGCTGAGGTCCAAGATCTGCTCAGTGAACAAGCAGAAACAGGAAGGAACCAGTGCTCTGGGCCAGGAGTGAATTCCTGGGTCCCTGTGGGTCCTGGTTACTCCCTGTTTGGGTAGAGCACTGCTGTCTCCCGACCTGAGACACTGCCCAGGTTAGAACTCCTGTTTGCTCTACCACCTCTGGGTTTTTCAAGGTTGGGTACAGAGGATCCATTCTGCACGCTCGGGCCCAAATAGGAAGGAACCGGCACTCCTGCCCAGGAGTGAATCCCTGGGTCCTGGTGGGCCCCAGCCACCCTCCACTCGGTGTGAGTGTTGCTGCCTCCTTACCTAAGACACTGCCCGGGTTAAAGCTCCTGAGAGCCGGTTTCCTATGGGTTCTGTGAGATTGGGTGCAGAGCTACCTCCGAGGATCTGCTGAACGCCCTGGGCCAGGAGTGAATTCCTGGGTCTCTGTGTGCCCCGGTTACTCCCTGTTTGGGGCGAACGCTGCTGAGTCCTTACCTTAGATACTGCCCAGGTTAGAGCTCCTAGTAGTCCCGTTTCATATAGGTTTTGTGAGGTTGGGTGCAGAGCTTCCACTGGTGATCCTGCCGGCTAACTACCGCCGGCTAACTACTTAACAACCATTAAGTAAGTTAATGGTTTACTTTTAGTTTCTCAAAAAGGTAACAGCACTGTGATGTTCAAGCTTACTTCTGGAATCCTCTAATAGAAAAATGAAGTAAAAATTTCTGGTTTCATTGGTGGTTCAATTGTGTCATGTAATGTTTTTCTGGAAAATGTGCTTTGAGAGGATATTTTTCCCCCTTTTATGTAGTTGGTTATAATATTTACATTTCAATTTTTATCCTCTTATCCCATTTCCCCCACCACCCAGGAACCCCTTATCCCATCCCCCCTCCTTATATCCCTTCTATGAGGCTGTGCCCGAACCCACCACAAGCCCCACTACCCCCTCCTCACACTCCCCTCCTTCTGTGTTGGTTTTTCATGGGACCAAGAATCTCCTCTCCCACCCATGCCCAACAAGGCCGTCCTCCCCTACATATACCACTAGAGTCGTAGGTCCCTCCCTATGTGCTCCCGGGCTGGTGGTTCAGACCCTGGGGGGCTCTGGATTGTTTGGTATTGTTGCTTTCCTTTTGGGATTACAAACCCTTTCTGCTCCCTCAGTGTTCTAAGTTCTCCCTTGGGAAACCCTTGATCATATCAGTGGTTCACTGTGAGCATCGTCCTCTGAATCAGTCAGTCTCTGGCAGATCTCTAAGGAGACAGCTATAATATGTTCTTGACAGCGTTTATTTCCAGTTTTCTACATCAACATCTAGCTTAGGTGACAGTACATGGGATGGATGTCCAGGTAGAATGGTCTCCTGATTGCTCCTCCTTCAGTTTCTGTCCCAAGTTTTTTTTCCATAATTGATCCCTTGAGTATTTTTGTTACTGGTTCTAAGTAGAACTGAGGCATCCCCTCTTTGTCTTTCTTCTTCATGAGCTTCACATGGTCTGTGGGTTGAGTCTTCGCTATTCTAAGTTTTGGGGCTAACATCCGCTTAACAGTGAGTAAATACCATGTGTGTTCTTTTGTGATTGGGTTAACTCACTCAGGATGGTAATTTCTAGATCCATCCATTTGACTATAAATTTCTCAAATTCATTATTTTTAATAGCTGAGTAATACTCCATTGTATAGATGTACTACATTTTTTGTATCCATTCTTCCATTGAGGGACATCTTGGTTCTTTCCAGCTTATGGTTATTATAAATAAGGTTGCTATGAACATAGTGGAGCATATGTCCTTGTTATATGTTAGAGCTTCTTCTGGGTATATGCCCAGGAGTGGTATAGCTGGATCCTCAGGTAATGCTATGTCCAGTTTTCTGAGGAACCGCCAGACTGATTTCCAGAGTGGTTGTACCAGCTTGCAATCCCACCAACAGTGGAGGAGTGTTCCTATTTCTCCACATCCTCGCCAGCATCTACTATCACCTGAGTTTTTGATCTTAGCCATTCTGACTGGTGTGAGATGGTATCTCAGGGTTGTTTTGATTTGCATTTCCCTGATGACTAAGGATGTTGAGCATTTCTTAAGGTGCTTCTCGGCCATTCGAGTTTCCTCTGTTGAGAATTCTTTGTTTAGCTCTGTTCCCCATTTTTTAATAGGGTTATATGGTTTTCTGAAGTATAACTTCTTGAGTTCTTTGTAAAGCTTAAATATTAGCCCTCTATCGGATGTGGGATTGGTTAAGATCTTTTCCCACTCTGTTGGTTGCTGTTTTGTCTTATTGACAATGTCCTTTGCCTTACAGAAGCTTTGCAATTTTATGAGGTCCCATTTGTCAATTCTTGATCTTAGAGCATAAGTCATTGGTGTTCTGTTCAGAAACTTTTCCCCTGTGCCTAGGTATTCGAGGGTCTTCCCCACCTTCTCTTCTATTTGTTTCAGTGTATCTGGTTTTAAGTGAAGGTCTTTTATCCACTTGAATTTGAGCTTTGTACAAGGAGATAAGCATGGATCGATTTGCATTTTTCTACATATTGACCTCCAGTTGAACCAGCACCATTTGCTAAAAATGCTGTCCTTTTTCCACTGGATGGTTTTAGCTCCTTTGTCAAAGATCAAGTGACCATAGGTATGTGGGCTCATTTCTGGGTCTTCAATTCTATTCCATTGATCTTCCTGCCTGTATCTGTACCAATACCATGCAGTTTTTATTACTATTGCCCTGTAGTACAGTTTGGGGTCAGGGATGGTGATTCCCCCCGAAGTTCTTTTGTTTTTGAGAATAGTTCTCGCAATCCTGGGTTTTTTGTTGTTCCAAATAAATTTGCAAATTGCTCTTTCCATCTCTGTGAAGAATTGATTTAGAATTTTGTTGAGGATTGAATTGAATCTATAGATTGCTTTTGGCAAGATGGCCATTTTAACTAAATTAATCCTGCCAATCCAGGAGCATGGGAGATCTTTCCATCTTCTGAGGTCTTCTTCTATGTCTTTCTTCAGAGACTTGAAGTTCTTGTCAGACAGATCTTTCACTTGCTTGGTTAGGTTCACTCCAAGACATTTTATATTGTTTGTGACTATTGTGAAGGGTGTCATTTCCCTAATTTCTTTCTCAACCTCTTTATCCTTTGAATAGAGGAAGACTACTAATTTATTTGAGTTGATTTTATATCCAGCCACTTTACTGAAGTTGTTTATCAGGTTTAGGAGTTCTCTGATGGAAATTTTAGAGTCACTTAACTATACTATCATATCATCTGCAAATAGAGAAATTTTGACTTCTTCCTTTCCTATTTGTATCCCTTTGACTTCCTTTTGTTGTCTAATCGCTCTAGCTAGGACTTCCAGTACTATATTAAATAGGTAGGGTGAGAGTGGACAGCCTTGTCTAGTTCCTGATCTTAGTGGGATTGCTTCAAGTTTCTCTCCATTTAGTTTGATGTTGGCTACTGGCTTGCTGTATATTGCTTTTACTATGTTTAGGTATGGACCTTGGATTCCTGCTCTTTCCAGGACTTTTAACATGAAGGGATGTTGAATTTTGCCAAATGCTTTCTCAGCATCCAGTGAGATGATCATGTGATTTTTTCTTTGAGTTTATTTATGTAGTTGATTACATTGATGAATTTTCGAATACTGAACCATCCCTGCATTCCTGGGATAAAGCCTACTTGATCATGATGGATGATTGCTTTGATGTGTTCTTGGATTCGGTTTTTGAGAATTTTAATATTTTTGCATCAATATTCATAAGAGAGATTGGTCTGTAGTTCTCTTTTTTGTTGGGTCTTTGTGAGGCTTTGGTATGAGTGTAATTATAGCTTCATAGAACGAATTGGGTATTGTTCCCTCTGTTTCTATTCTGTGGAATAGTTTGAAGAGAATTGCTATTAGGTCTTCCTGGAAGGTCTTGTAGAAGTCTACACTAAAACCATCTGGCCCCGGACTTTTTTTGGTGGGAAGATTTTTGATGACTGCTTCTATTTCTTTAGGGCTTATAGGGCTGTTTAGATGGTTTATCTGCTCCTCGTTTAACTTTCGTACCTGGTATCTATCTAGAAAGCTGTCCATTTCATCCAGATTTTCCAATTTTGTTGAGTATAGGCCTTTGTAGTAAGATCTAACAATTTTTTTAATTTCCTCTCTTTCTGTTGTTATGTCTCCCTTTTCAGTTCTAATTTTATTGATTTGAGTGCTGCCTCTGTGCCCTTTGGTTAGTCTGGCTAAGGGTTTGTCTATCTTGTTGATTTTCTCAAAGAACCAGCTCCTGGTTTTGTTGATATTTTGTATAGTTCTTTTTGTTTCAACTTGGTTGATTTCAGCCCTGAGTTTGACTATTTCCTGCCATCTACTCCTCTTGGGTTCATTAGATTCTTTTTGTTCTAATGCTTTCAGGTGTGCTGTTAAGTTGTTAATGTATGCTCTTTCCATTTTCTTTTGTGGGCACTTAGAGCTATGATTTTTCCTCTCAGTACTGCTTTCATGGAGTCCCACAAATTTTGATATGAAGTGTCCTCATTTTCATTTAAATCTAAAAAGTCTTTAATTTCTTTCTTTATTTCTTCCTTGACCAAGTTATCATTGAGTAGAGCATTGTTCAGTTTCCATTTGTATGTGGGCTTTCCTTTGTTTTTGTCCATGTCAAAGATAAGTCTTAGTCCATGGTGGTCTGATAGGGTACAGGGGATTATTTCAATCTTTTTGTATCTGTTGAGGCCTGTTTTGTGACCAATTATATGGTCTATTTTGGAGAAGGTACCATGAGGTGCTGAGAGAAAGGTATATTCTTTTGTTTTAGGATGAAATGTTCTATAGATGTCAGTTAAGTCCAATTGCTTCATAACTTCTTTGAATTTCATTGTGTCTCGATTTAGTTTCTGTTTCCATGATCTGTCCACAGCTGAGAGTGGGGTGTTGAAATCTCCCACTATTATTGTGTGGGGTGTAATATATGCTTTAAATTTTAGTAAAGCTTCTTTTATGTATGTGGATGCCCTTGCGTTTGGAGCATAGATGTTCAGAATTGCAAGCTCCTCTTGGTACACTTTTCCTTTGATGAATATGAAGTGTCCTTCTTTATTTTTTTTGATTACTATTGGTTGAAAATTGATTTTATTTGATATTAGAATGGCTACTCCAGCTTATTTCTTGGGAACATTTGCTTGTAAGATTGTATTCCATCCTTTTACTCTGAGGTAGTGTTTGTCTTTTTCACAGAGATGCGTTTCCTGTATGAAGCAAAATTCTGGGTTGTGTTTATGTATCCAGTCTGATAGTCTATGTCTTTTTATTGGAGAGTGGAGTCCATTGATATTAAGAGATATTAAGGAATAATGAATGTTGTTTCCTGTTATTTTTGTTATTATTGGCATTGGAGTTATGTTTGTGTAGGGATCTTCTTTTAGGGTTGTTGGAAGATTACTTTCTTGCTTTTTCTAGGTTGTAGTTTCCCTCCTTGTGCTGGAGTTTTCCCCCAATTATCCTTTGGAGTGCTGGATTTGTGGTAAGATATTGTGCAAATTTTATTTTATCATGGAATATTTTGGTTTCTCCATCAATATTGATTGAAAATTTTGCTGGGTATAGTAGTCTGGACTGGCATTTGTGTTCTCTTAGGGTCTGTATGATATCCGTCCAGGATCTTCTGGCTTTTATAGTCTCTGGTGAGAAGTGTGGTGTAATTCTTATAGGTCGTCCTTTATATGTTACTTTACCTTTTTCCCTTACTGCTTTTAGTATTTTTTCTTTGCTTTGTACATTTGATGTTTTGATTATTATGTGACAGGAGGTATTTCTCTTCTGGTTTAAAGTATTTGGAGTTCTGTAGGCTTCTTGTATATTTATGGACATCTCTTTCTGTAGGTTAGGAAAGTTTTCCTCTATAATTTTGTTGAAGATATTTACTGGCCCTTTAAGTTGGGAGTCTTCTCCCTCATCTATACCTATTATCCTTAGGTTTGGTCTTCTCATTGTGTCCTGGATTTCCTGTATGTTTTGGGTTAGTAGCTTTTTGCATTTTTCATTTTCTTTGACAGTTGTGTCAATGTTTTCCATGGTATCTTCTGCACATGAGATTCTCTCTTCTATCTCTTGTATTCTGTTGGTGATACTTGTGACTATGACTCCTTATCCTTTTTTTAGGTTTTCTATCTCCAGGGTAGTCTCCCTTTGTAATTTCTTTATTGTTTCTACTTCTGTTTTTAAATCTTGAGAGGTTTTGTTTGATTCCTTCTGCTGTTTGGTTATTTTTTCTTCCAATTCCCTAAGGGACTTTTGTGTTTCCTCTTTAAGGGCTTCCATCTGTCTGTCTGTGTTCTCCTTAATTTCTTTGAGAGTGTTATTTATGTCCTTCTTAAAGTCCTCTAGCATCATCATGAGAAGAGATTTTAATTCTGAGTCCTGCTTTTCTGGTGTGATGGGGTGTTCAGGGCTTGCTATAATGGGGGAACTGGGTTCTGATGTTTCCATGTAACTTTGGATTTTGTTGCTTACGTTCTTGCGCTTGCCTTTTGCCATTTGATTAATGCTAGTGCTCCCTGTACTTTCTGTCTCTGATTGAGGCCTTCCTTTCCAGTTATCTTGCTTGTTTCTGATCTCCTTGGGGTCCCAATATCTCTGTGATCTTCTCTAACTGCTCTGAGTACGATGATAGCTCTAGGATAACTCAGAATATGGTGTCTCCTAGGTAGCAGTCCAGCTAGGTGTCCACTGTTCTGGGTGTAATGTCTCTTCTAGGATGTCTCAGGCTAATGTGTTCACTGCTCTGAGTGCTGTGGCTCCTCTATTATGTCTCGTGATATGTTGTATGCCACTCTGAGTTGCTTTGGTTCTCTGCCACTCTGGGTTCAGTAGTCTGGGAGAAAGGTGGAATGGGTGCGCTATTCCGCAGGGGCGGGGTTTGGGGTTCTGCTGGAATCTGAGTGCTCCCTGCCCTCAGCTCTGGGCCTAGGGCAGTGAACGGGTCTTCTTACCTACTGCTCTGTGTTCCTTGCACCCTCAAGGATGGGTCAGGAGGGATCTGGTGCCCTCAGAAGCAGACCCGAAATAATTATCTCTTTGAAAAACTTTTTCTAACTGTATAGTGGACTACGTTAACTGCTTGCTATCTCTAGAGATCCATTAGAGGTCCATTTTTTTATAACATCGCCAACTTCTGCTCTTGTCTGGCCATTCCCCAATTTATGCTGGTGCTCATGTCTTGAGCCTTCATGGTAATTTTATCTTTCACTCATAATTCTTGTGCTCTGTAAAGGCAAGGACACATTTGTGAAGTGCAGTGGATATGGAACAATGTATAGACTCATTATAATGCACACATTTATATTCTTCCATGAACTGACAAAAAGTGATGATGAAACATAGTATAAGACATTTTCCCAACATTAACCTGCTCACTTTGAGCACTTTTAATTACTTTGCTTCTTTCTTTTTATTCATTCCTTTACATAGGTCTGTATATTTCAATTTTCCTCACTATGAGTAGGAAAACATTCAGTGGAGCATGATTTTCATTGTTGTTGTCCATAGAAAACACTAAAGAGTAGATGTGTGTGGCTCTAGAAAAATACAAGCAGATGAAGTATAATGATCCTGACCTGTTTTTATTAACATGTAATTAGTACTTGCATCAAATAAGTAGCTTTCAGCTGACAACTTATAATTAACCTGGCAGTAGAGCTTATTTGCATTAAGAGACCCACTCTACAACCATGTTAGGAATTATAATAAGCCTGTGGTATTGCCTGCTATTGGGCAATCTTGAAAAGAACAGATCTGAACTATGAGTCATGTCCTGGACATATCTTTTGATCATAATTCTTGTACTCTGTAAAGATGAGGACACATTTTTGAGGTGCAGTGGATATGGAACAATGTATATCTTTTCTCTGCTATGCTATTGACCAGTGAACTTCTCATCTGTTTGCAGGAGCCATGTCCCAGACTGTTTTGACTCAGGAATCTTCACTCACTGAATCTCTGGGAGAGACAGTCACATTCACCTGTGGTTCAAGTACTGGGCCTGTTACTACGAACTATGCCAAATGGATTCATAAAACTTCACCAAGTATACAATGGTCTGATAGGTGATACCATCAACTGAGTCCCTGGTGTTCCTGCTTGATTCTCAGAGTCCCTGCTTAGAGACAAGCTGCCCTCATCATCACAAGGGCCCAGACTGAGGATGAGGCTGTATATTATTGTATAGTAACTATATCCACAGTGGCACATGCAGATAGGGAAGTAGAACACAAACTGTGTGGTACAACTTCACAACTACTGTCTTCTCTCAATATGAATACAACTCCTCAGGCTAGAAGTGTCTGTTCTCTGTTGCTGTCTAGAAGGCCATAAAAGCCCTTGTTTGAATCTATAAAATGTTTTATTTCAACAAATTTTGTGTTTGTCTAACAGAAACTTTTAAAGCCTAAAGGACCTGGAGAGCTGTAGTCAATATCCTAAAACATGAAAGTTTCTAATCTATATTATTCTATTTAAAAAAAAAACCTACACATTAAACTGGAAGAAATACCAAATGACTTGTATAATCAAAAGAGATTAAAAGGGTTAATGACCACTAAGTCAGATATATTTCAGTCTCACTGGGAAAATGAAAATACTTTAGGTCACCTGAATTCACACAAGCTAACAGAAACCTCAAAAGGCTGGGAGAGATAATCCAAGGTTTTTTAACAAAAATAAATCACAAAAATGAAAGGAATTAAAATATGTCTTTGATAATTCAGAATATCAACAGTTCAATTTTACAATAAATAACACATACTGGCAGATTATATTAAAAAACTGAATAAGTCTCATTTTTTTGGTCCCAAGAAATGCAAGTCATCATTAATGATGGATACAACCTTAGGGTAAGAGGAAGGAAAATAGTTCCATATTCTGAGAAAATGGAACTAACAACAAGTCAACATCATTATTTCTGTATGTGTCAAAATTGTAATAGTCAGAAGAAATAGTAATACTTATCAAATGAATCATGGCAAAGAGGATATAACAACTTTTAATTATACAGACCAAACGTACTCTACTCAATTTCATAAATGAAATAATCCTAGACACAAGTTCACATGTAAGCCCCAATACCCAAATACTAGGTAAGTATAGCATCTCACCCTTTGCAATAGGTCATCAAGAAAAACTTAAACAGAAAAAATATTACAGTTAAATGACATCACAGATCAAATGAAACCAATAGATGTTCCTAAAGAAATATGAGTCTTACACATAGCTCATGGAATTATTCTCCAAAACTTATGTTAAAAAAACAAACTAAATTTTAATCAATAAAGGAAAACTAAATGCCATCATAAATTCTATGTGACCACAGTGGAATACAGTTAGGCATCAAGAACAAAATAACTTACAGAAATTACCTAAACTAATTTTTATTTTTTTGTTTGGATACTAAACAAAAAGTACTGAATTACAAGCATATCAAGGAAGAAATTTTAAAAAAGAATTTTATGGAACTGAATCAAGGTAGGTATAATGAAGGTATTTCTAAGTGAGATATTAATAGAGTCTAAATACAAAAATTAAAACTATTTCATTTATACTTGAGATTATAAATATATCATTTCTCCCTTTCTATTTCTCCCTTCAAATTATCCTTTATATTTCTTCTTGTTCTTCTTCAAACTCATTGCATCTCTTCCTTCTCATTATTTGTTATTTCACATACACACACACACACACACACACACACACACATATACACAAACATACACACATACAGAGAGAGAAAGTATAGATAGATAGCAGATAGATGTAGAGATGGATATAGAAAGAGATAGATTGATGACAGATAGATGGATAGATAGCTATATAGCTAGACATTTTTAAACATATAAACACAACCACATCAGTATTTATATTATTGCATGTAATATATAACACTTTTAAAAATATCTAGAAATATTAAGGTATATAAAAGTTTAAACAGAGATCTCCAATTAATATGGTAATGTTATACTTTAATTCCTTCACAAACAAAAAATAGAAAAGGAAACAAATTTCAACAATATTAGATGTGATGAAGTAATCAAAACCAGAGCTAAATTATTGAAATAGAAATAAAAAATGTTAAGTGTCACTTAAACAAGTTGGTCTTTCAAAAGGTAAGTTGTTGAAGTTCATTCTATTGCTATGTATTGTAATGCTAAACTACACCCAAAGATCCAGGCCTATGAGTGACTTTTGTTCAAATTGGCTTCTGTTTTGTGATAAAAGGATGAGCAGTGTGTGTGTGTGTGTGTGTGTGTGTGTGTGTGTGTGTGTGTAAATGACCATTACACAAAAAGACTGAAAAACAGAAATTATGTGACAATATCAATAAACACATAAAATACTGAGTTCTGATAATTTTAGTAGCATAGCACATACACATACTATGTAAACAAGCATACACACATACACATACACAGACACACACACACACACAAAACACACAAATTCCAGTGGCTTTGCTATATGCCAAAACATTAAAAAATGGGGAAAATACATCATAGACAATGATAAAACAATACAAAACAGTAGAAAATTTAAACCACTCAACACAAAAGTAAAACAAAACAAAATGAAATCCTCAAAATAAGTAATAATGCAAGAGATATCATTTCAATTATCTAGAATTGTAGTATGAGACCACAGTAATAAAAAAGTGTAGTGCGTGTTATACAGCCATTTAAATGAGTGAAATGAAATTTAAAACTCACACGTAATTCCACACAATTAAAGCTAACTAAACCTTGACAAAAATTCCAAAAGTACACAGAGAAAACAGGCAATATTAGCAAATGTTGCTTGGAAACATAACTGTTAAAATGCTAAAAAATAAAACAAGACATTTATCTCATATTCTGCTTGAAACACAATTACAATGGATCAAGGACCTCATTATAAAATCTGATACTCTTAAACTTTCAAAGAAAAACTGTGATGTATATGTTAATATATAAGCAAAATCCAGACTTTCTAAATGAGACTCAGGAATCTCATAAAAGCAGACTGACAATTGTCAACTTGGATACCATAAAAGTAAAATATTTTAGGCAAAGGAAATGATAAGTTGAGTGCAAAGGCAGCCTATAGAGTAGACTAAACTATTTCCCAGCTGACAAAAGACTAGTATTTAGAATATACAAATTACTTAAAAACCTATGTAGCAAAAAAAAAAAAAAAAAAAAAAAAACTTGAAAATAGTGTGTGGATCCTAGCAGAAAGTTATGAGAATAAATGTAAGTGGTTTTAACTTTTTATTTTATTCCTGTCAGAATGGTCATTGCCAGGAATCCAAATGACACCTGCTGGCATAAATATGCATAAAAGATAATGCTTATATAGAGTTGGCTTATACACTGTCTTTAGAAATAAGTTATAGATGTTTTACAATAAACAAATGTAGATCTTTTATAATATCCATTTACAGATCCTGAGCATACCCAAAGGACTCCGCATCTTACTACACAGATACTTGCACATACAAGTAAGGTTTTTTTCTGGATTCACCATAACTAGAAAATGAAATCAACTAATATTTACAGAACCTTTTATTTTTTTGTCTTTTTTCTTTTTTTTCCTTTTTTTAATTTTTTTTATATATTTTATTTACATTTCCTATGCCATTCTCTTTCCCCATTTCCCCTCCCTAGAAAACCCCTATCCCGTGCCCCCTTTTCCTTTTTGTTTTTATACAATTTTTTAAAATGTTAGTCAAAGGCTTTATAAGTTTGGTAATGCTCAATCAGAAGTGTAACCCAATACCCAACTTAGATATATAAACTGTCTTTGACTGGTGGAGACACGTGAACATCTGCCTTCATGCCCCCTCTCTTTCTCTCTCTTTTTCTCTCTCATCACCTAGCTCCTCCTCTTCTCCTCCTCTCCTTACTCCATCTCTTCCTCTCAGTACTCCTTCCCCCTTAGCTCCTCCTACATATCACCCTTCCTGTTAAAATAAAACTTTTTTCTCAAAATACAATTAGAGCATAATTATTCCTATTTGTACCAGTGAGGTACAAGATAATCCTAATACCCAGTCCATCATTTTGTCAACTAACCAGAGCCTCTGTCATCTCTCCTAAAACATTTAGTTTTGAACTTGGCTGTTTTTCTTGGCTTTAGAATGAATGTCAGCTGAAAACCATCCACTCAAATCTTTTCTCTCAAAGTAAATAGCCAGGATTGGCTATGAGACTATAGGTCTTCAACCCCATCAGAAATACAGAATGACTGAGTTAACTGAAATTATGGGAAGCACAAAGCATAGCTTCTAAAACTTAGCCAATTTATAGAGACCACTGAACACCTGGACAGTCCCTATACTGCAGAACATTGGAGCATCAAGTCTTCAGCCTTCTGGCCCAGAATCATACAGAACCTTTTATATAACATAGAAAGTTATTCAGTTTTACAACAAAATTAAATAATGAACTTTCCAATAACATTGATGCAAGTAGAAAAATTATATTGCGTGAAGCAACCCTAGACCACATAAACAATGATGTGTTTCCTGTATACCTGGATTCTCTTAGTTACTGTACTATGCTGTGAAAAGACACCAATACCAAACCAAATCTTTTGAAAGAAAGTTTATTTACAATTTTAGGCTAGTTCATTATCATTAAGGTTGGGAGTATGATGCTGGCAGACAGACATGCTGCTGAAGTCATAGTTGAGCATTTTAATTCAGGTCCACAGGCAGTAGACAGAGATATAATAGGCCTGGAATGGGCATTTGAAACCTCAAACTCTTCCCCAGAAATAGTTATGAGATTTCCTTGAGATTCAAAAAAGACTTCTGGATTTAAATAGTATTGGGATTGTTAAAAAACAAGAGAGTTTTTGACATAGTAATGAATGCAATTTGTGTTATGACCTGGCGAAAACTTACATAGATGGGGGATGAATTGGGATAGTTTAAATGAGAATGGCACCCACAGACTCATATAGATGAATGTTTTGTTCTTACTTGATGGATTGCTTTTAAAAATTAGAAAATATGTCCTTGTTGTGGGAGGTGAGTCACTGGGGGTATGCCATGAGATTTCAAAAGCCAATTCTAGGACCAGTCTCTTTCTGACTGCAAATTTCAGATCAGTTATGAACTCTCAGGTACTTCTCCAGTTCCATGCATGCCTACTTGTTGACATTCCACCAACATGATTGGGTGAACTCCGTGAAATTGAAATAAATTTCCACTTAAATAGTTTTATTAATAAACATCTTGGTCATGGTATTTCTTCACAGCAACTGGACAGTAACTAGGACATCATTTAGACATAAATATATTATTTGACTGTGTATAATAATTGTATACATAAAAATAAAAGAATAAATTTGGATTAATAAAGTAAACCATTTTTACATTCCTTTTAAATTTTTAGTTTTTCAGGGTAAGAAATGCTGGATAACTAAGTTTACAATCTGTAGTTTACCTCTGCTTTCTATTGATTATTGATATACAAAATGTATTTTTGAGAAAGTACATTTCTCATTCTGTTTTTTTCAAGTAATACCTTAATTCTACCACCATTAAGCCCCCTCCACAATTTTAAATATTCTATTTTTAAATCTGACAGAGACAATTAATTGGCTGTCAGCATAAATTTTAGTGTTTTTTACTGAAGCATAAGTCCTCAATGGACAAATCCCTGAAACAATAACTGATTCTTTTCTTCCCAGCAACTATCTGTTGCCAATATTTCTGAAGCTAGTTGTGGGACAACCTGAAATTCTATGCTTAGAATTTATTATACTTGACCTTTTGCCTGTAGTCACATCCTTTGTCATTTCGTATGTGCAAATGCCTAGAAAGCACTGTTTTTCTATAGTGATACATTGTTTCTGGTTCTTACATTCTTTTCATGTTTTTTTGCAGCAATTATACATGAACATGAAGAAAGTATGTTCAAGTGTATGTGTATGGGGGGGTGACCTGCCCATTTACAGCTGATAACTCTACAATTTCTTATTCCTTATATAGTGACCATTTGTGAGGCTTTGTGCTTATTATCTATGGCAAGAAGAATATTCTCTCTAAAAGATTTTAAAACACACTTATCTGGCCTCAGTTTCATGGTTACCTTAATGATTCTAGTGAAGCTGGCCTCAATTCTAATCAGAGTTGCTCCCATAACTTTTGTGCCACTATTTCACCCATTCACTAATCTTGACTAGCCATTCATAATTTTTGCTTATGTAGTTTGAAGCTGGATAAGCTTAATGATAACCTAACTCATACCAGTACTATGAAAAATAAGCTGTAGGGTTGAAGCTTCCATGCAAGTACCAGGTTGATTTCTCAGTTTTCTAAGACTCAAGCAACTGGTGTCTTCAGCAGTAGGTCTATCATCAAATTCTGGGAGAAAATCAAGAGAAATGATAATAAACTATAATGTTTAAGATTCTATTGGCATGCATAAACTAATACCTTCAAAAGAGGTAGTCCTTTCCTAACATTGAGATTTTATATTAAAGTTAAATTTGTTTGTAGATGAGGCGTTATCCCCAGGATATAGTAGTTTCAATTGAACTCTTTTCATAATTGTACATATGCATATTTTAGTACTCCCCTCTATAATATATTTCTATTTGTTTATTCAAGATTTTCCATCCCCTACACTTCTTTGCTTTCCCCCATCCACTAACACTCTTTATTTGTTCCATTATTCTCCAATCCCTCTTTATATCACTTACATTCTATTAGGCCTCTTTTTAAAGTTCTCTTTCCTTGGATCTTAATAAATTTTATTTTATTATTATTTTTATATTTCTACATTACTTCAACTTAAAAACAGAGATCCAAAGATTCAAAGCCAGGATTCCCATATGAGATTGATTATGAGGATGTTTGTATTTTTAGGTCTGGGTTACCTAACTCAGAGAAATTGTTTCTATCCATCAATTTACATGAAAATTTATAATTTTAGAATTCTAAACAGCAGAGTAATTATCCATTGTGTAAATGTAACATATTTTATTTTCCATTCATCAGCTCATAAACATCTAGCCAGTTTCCAGAGCCTAATTGTTATAAATAGAGCAGCAATGAATGTGGATAATCAGCTATTTCAATAGTAGGATAGTCACTTTGATTATATCCCCAGGGGTACTATAGCAGGGTCAAATGGTAGTACTGTTTTGAACATTAATAGGAGTCATCATACAGATTTATGTAGTGGCTTCAACTGTTTGTATTCTTACAAGCAGCAAATAGTGGTTTCCCTTCTGTCATACTCACACCAGAATTAGTTGTCATTTATTATTCTTAACTTAGCCTTTCTTGACTGATATAAGTTGAAATCTCAATGTACTTATAATTTTCATTTCCTTATTATTAAGAATGATAAATACTTTTTAAAAGGACAGAGCAACTTGAGTGTCATTTTTGTGAATTCAAATATAGCTCCATGTCCCAATTTTAATTGTGTTGTTTTTCTCATGTTTAGATATTGCACAATGTTGTAAATTCTAGACACCAACACTTTTTCAGATATACATCAGAGAAAAGATTTTTTTCATTACACAAGCTGGCTCTTTTTTTTTTTTTACACAGTATTGTTCTTTGCTTTACAGAATCTTCTTAGTTTTGAGGTCTCACTTGTTATTTGTTTCTTTAAAGCCCATGGTACTGGGTTCCTGTTCAGAATATGTGTTTCTTGAACTATAAGTGTTTCCTACTATTTCTTTAGGTGATTTAGGGTATTAGATATAATGTTGAGGTGCTTGATATCTTTGGAGTTGATATTTTACAGGCTAATAGATAGGGGAGTCTTTTTATTCTTCTACACCTAACTTTTAAGTTTAACCAAAATTAAATTCTTTTTATAATTTTGTCCTTTTTAAAATGTGTATTTTTCAACTCTTTATAAACTATCGAGCGGCTGTAGGAGCATGGGATTGTATATGGATCTTAATTTTTATTCTATACACCAGTGTCAGCAGAGTCCTTAGTGACCTATACTGAGATAATAGGGAGTGCTGAATACATGTTCTTTTAGAAGTCAGCCATTTCTTGCTCTGAAAGAACCTAACACTCATAGTCTAGAACAGAAGTGTGAACCCAGTATGTTCTGCCTAGCTCCAATAAAAGAAGACTAAAAATACAAGGTGAAGCCTTCTGGGGAGGGGAAATTTGTATGGGAAGTTTCTCAGTCCTATTTAGGGGGACATGGGTACAGAGACACTGGGTGTTTTGATCTATTTTGCACTGTGTGTATGTGTGTGTACAGCATTATGTCCTTTGGAACTAGCACTCAGCAAACCCCCACCATGGCCAGGATACCCCTTCTTTTTATCCTCCTTACTCTTTGCTCAGGTGATGGTTTGTAAAAAACAAAAATGCTGTAGGAATTGAAGAATCACTAAAAATATAACTTTCTCCTATTTTGAGAGTAAACTTACCTCATTGTTTCTCCAATTCATCTATTCCAGGGTCCATGGCAGAGTCTCTGCTGAGTCAAGAAGCCTCAGTGTTTTGATCTGTTGGACAAGAAGTCACATTAGTCTGTACTGGAACTGGTGGTGATGTTGGAGAATATCCTGGCACAAAGAAATTCCTGATGATGTCACCAAATTTGTGACAGTTGGCTATTCCCGGACTTTTAGCAATACCTATTACTTAACTATAACAGAACTCCAGGCTGAAGATGAGGCCAGTTATTACTGCTCAACATGGGACAGCCTTACAAATACTCACTCTATGATCCATATGCATAAGAAACTGAGACAAAAATAATCCCCTGATGTTTACCAGCCTGATCATCACATGACAACCTGTAGCATTTAAAGTGGGTGACTGTGATGACCAGTTTCCTCCTCGTGTCTGGTTCTTAAAGAACAGATCATTAAGTGGTAGTGATATTAGCTACCCAATGCATGACTGAATTTTAACTGCTTTACTGAGATATACTTTGCAAGCCACCAAATAAATGTGCAGTATAATTATACTTTATATAATTATAATTATATCTGCAGAGTGGTGCAACTTTCACATTATACAAATCTAGAATAAAATGCCCTAAAAAGAAATCATTATTAGTTAGAAGGACAGTAAAGAATTGTAACTTAGAAAATGGAGAGATCTCCCATGCTCATGGATTGGTAGAAATAACACAATAGAAATGGCCATCCTACCAAAACAAATCTACAGATTTAACACAATCACCAACAGTATTATCATTCTTTAGAGGAAATATTGGGTATTATGAGCTTTGGGGCTAATATTCACTTATCTGTGAGTGTGTACCATGTATGTTCTTTTGTGATTGAGTTACCTTACTCAGGATGATTTTTTCTAGTTTCATCCATTTGCCTGAGTATTTCATGAATTCATTGTTTTTTAATATCTGAGTAATACTCCATTGTGTAAATGTACCACATTTTCTGTATCCATTCCTCTGTTGAAGGTCATCTGGGTTCTTTCCAGCTTCTGGTGATCAAATTCTTTAGTATATTCAGAACTATATTGACAGTCATGCTAAATAATAAAAACAGAAGAAATGTCGAAGTCAAATACTAGCCCTCAAATCTATCAACGATTTGGTGAATATGGTAGTTAAAATGCTTAAACTTACTATGAAAGACAGAGACTCCCATAACTAATAGTGACATACAAGGTCTCCAAGAAGACAAGGAAGGAGCATGGCAACAAAGAGCTCCACCTGGATTATGGTAAAGCTAACCACTGGAATAAATTACCCCATTCCACCACTCAATGAGATGATAAGTTCCAGCCTGAACTGGGGATAAGCAAGACACCACAGATTTGATTACCCCACTTTGCCTAGACAAGTCGAAGTTACTTTCTCTCATGTTCCTAATCCACTAAAAAGCCTCTCATCTTCTGAGGCTGACAGCAAAAGGCTGCCTCTGCCTCAGGTGCTATGGAGACCACTGGGGTCTGTTACAACAGTCTACATAGTAGACTATGAACTAGTCTCTGTTATTTTAATAAATAAAGGGCTATTTGAACTATAATTTCTCCATCTCAGGTCTAAGATTACATTAACAACTAGGCTAACTGTAACAGCTTATCAGTTAGGAAACAATAAGCAACTAGCTCCTTACCACTAAATTAAAAAAAAAAAAACATATATTGTGTTAGTTCATTAATCAGTTCATTGGTTCATTTTTTATTTTTATTTAATATTAAATTTACATTTCAGATGTTATCCCCTTACCCCATTCTCCCCCCGCCTAGGAACCCCCTATACGTCCCCCTCCTCCTGCTTACATGAGGATGTGCCCCCACATACCCATTAAACTTCCACCTCCCCACACCTAAATTCCCCACCCACTCAGTGTCCAGCCTTCATGGGACCAAGGATCTCCTCACCCATCTATGCCCAACAAGGTCATCCTCCTCTACAAATACAAATGGAGTCATGGGTCCCTCCTTATGTGCTCCCAGGCTGGTGGTTTAAATCCTGGGGAGGTCTGGTTAGTTTGTATTGTTGCTCTCCTCATGGAGCCACAGACTCTTCTCTCTAACTTCTACATTGGGAACCTCTTGATCAGATCAATGGATACCTGTGAGCATACGCCTCTGAATATGTCAGACTCTGTCAGACTTCTAAGGAGACAGCTATATCAGGCTCCTCTCAGCATGCACTTCCTGACATTCACATCAGCATCAACCTTTGGTGACTGCATATGGGATGAATTGAATACCCAGGAGGATTGGTCTCCAGAGGGCCCCTCCTTCAGTTTCTGTCCTACATTTTGTCTCCATATTTGCTCTCTTGAGTATTTTGTTACTTCTTCTAAGAAGGACTGAAGCACCCACACTTGTTCTTTCTTCTTTATGAGCTTCATGTGGTCTGTGAGTTGAATCTTGGGTATTTCAAGCTTCTGGGCTAATATCCAATTATCAGTGAGTGAATACCATGTATGTTCTTTTGTGATTGGGTTAACTCACTCAGGATGATTTTTTTAGTTCCAATCATTTACCTAAGAATTTCTCAAACTCATTGTTTTTAATAGCTGAGTAATATTCCATTGTGTAAATGTACCACAATTTTTTTATCCATTTCTCTGTTTAAGAATGTCTGGGTTCTTTCCAGCTTCTGGCTATTATAAATAAGGCTGCTATGAACATAATGAAGCATATGTCCTTGTTATATGTTGGAGCATCTTCGAGGTATATGCCCAGGAGTGGTATAGCTGGGTCCTCAGGTAATGCTATGTATAATTTTCTGAGGAATCACCAGACTTATTTACAGAGTGGTTGTACCAGTTTGCAATCCCACCAACAATAGAGGTGTTCCTCTTTCTCTACATCCTCACCAACATCTGCTATCACCTGAGTTTTTTAACTTAGCCATTCTGACTGGTGTGAGGTGGTATCTCAGGGTTGTTTTGATTGGTATTTCCATGATGACTACGAATGCTGAACATTTCTTAAGGTGCTTCTCGGCCATTTGAGTATCCTCAGTTGAGAATTCTTTGTTTAGCTTTTTACCCCATTTTTAATAGGGTTATTTGGTTGTCTAGAGTCTAATTTCTTGAGTTCTATGTATATATTGGATATTAGCCCTCTATTGGATCTAGGATTTGTAAATATCTCTTCCCAATCTGTTGGTTGCTGTTTTGTCCTATTAATAGTGTCCTTTGCCTTACAGAAGCTTTGCAATTTTATGAGGTCCCATTTGTCAATTGTTGATCTTGGAACATAAACCATTGGTATTCTGTTCATGAACTTTTCTCCTGTGCCTAGTTATTCAAGGGTCTTCCTCACCTTCTCTTCTATTACTTTAAGTGTATCTGGTTTCATGTGAAGGTCCTTTATCCACTTAGACTTGAGCTTTGTACAAGGGGATAAGAATGGATTGATTTGCATTCTTCTACATGCTGACCTCCAGTTGAACCAGCACCACTTGCTGAAAATGCTGTTCTTTTTCCACTGGATGGTTTTAGCTCCTTTGTCAAAGGTCAAGTGATCATAGGTGTGTGAGTTCATTTCTGGATCTTCAGTTCTATTCCATTGATCTTCCTGCCTGTCTCTGTACCAATACCATGCAGTTTTTTATCACTGTTGTTCTGTAGTACAGTTTGAGGTCAGGGAAGGTGATTCCCCCCAAAGTTCTTTTATTGTTGAGAATAGTTTTTGCTATCCTGGGTTTTTTTGTTATTCCAAATGAATTTGAAAATTGTTCTTTCTATCTCTATGAAGAATAGAGTGGGAATTTTGATGGGGAATACATTGAATCTGTAGATTGCTTTTGGCAAAATGGCCATTTTTACTAAATTAATCCTGTCAATCCATGAGCATGAGAGATGTTTCCATCTTCTGAGATCTTCTTTGATTTCTTTCTTCAGAGACTTGAAGTTCTTGTCATACAGATCTTTCACTTGCTTGGTTAAATTCACTCCAAGAAAGTTTATATTATTTGTGACTATTGTGAAGGGTGTCTTTTCCCTAATTTCTTTTTCAGCCTGTTTATCCTTTGAGTGAAAGAAGGCTACTGATTTGTTTGAGTTGATTTTATATCCAGCCACTTTACTGAACTTGTTTATCAGGTTTAGAAGTTCTCTGATGAAAGTTGTAGGGTCACTTATTTATACCATCATATCATCTGCAAATCGTGAAATTTTGACTTCTTCCTTTCCTATTTGTATCCCTTTGACTTTCTTTTGTTGCCTAATTGCTCTGACTAGGACTTCCAGTACTATATTGAATAGGTAGGGGGAAAATGGGCAGCCTTGTCTAGTCCCTGATATTAGTTGAATTTCTTCAAGATTCTCTCCATTTAGTTTGATGTTGGCTACTGGTTTGCTGCATATTGCTTTTACTATGTTTAGGTATGGACACTGAATTCCTGATCTTTCCAAGACTTTTAACATGAAGGGATGTTGAATTTTGTCAGATACTTTCTCAACATCTAGTGAGATAATCGTGTGGGTTTTTTTCTTTGAGTTTGTTTATATAGCATTGATGGATTTCTGAATATTGAACTATCCCTGCATTTCTGGGATAAAGCCTACTTGATCATGATAGATGGTTGTTTTGATGTGTTCCAGGATTTGGCTTGTGAGAATTTTATTGAGTATTTTTGTATCAATATTTATAAGGGAGATTTGTCTGAAATTCTCTTTCTTTGTTAGGTCTTTGTGAGGTTCAAGTATGAGTGTGATTGTAGCTTCATAGAATGAATTGCAAGGTGTTTTGTTTGTTTCTATTCTATGGAATAGCTTAAAGAGAATTGGTATTAGGTCTTCTTTGAAGTTCTGACAGAATTCTACACTAAAACCATCTGGTCCTGGGTTTTTGTGTGTGGGGGGGGGAACGTTTAATGACTCCTGCTATTTCTTTAGGAATTATGGGACTGTTTAGATGATTTATCTGCTCCTGTTTTAATTTTGGTACCTGGTATCTGTCTAGAAAATTGTCCATTTCATTCAAATTTTCCAATTTTGTTGAGTATAGGCCTTTGCAGTAGGATCTGATGATATTTTTAATTTCCTCATTTTCTGTCTTTATGTCTTCTTTTTCAATTCTGATTTTACTAATTTGGTTATTGTCTCTGTGCCTTCTGGTTAGTCGGCTAAGGGTTTATCTATCTTGTTGATTTTCTCAAAGAAGCAGCTCCTGACTTTGATGATATTTTGTAGAGTTCTTTCTGTTTCTACTTGGTTGATTTCAGCCCTGAGTTTGATTATTTCCTGCCATCTACTCCTCTTGGGTATATTTGCTTCTTTTTCTTCTGAAGCTTTCAGGTGTGCTGTCAAGTTGTTAGTGTATGCTCTCTCCAGTTTCTTTTTGTAAGCACTTAGATCTATGAGTTTTTCTCTTAGCACTGCTTTCATGAAGTCCCACAAGTTTTGGTATGATGTGTCTTCGTTTTCATTAAATTCTAAAAAGTCTTTAATTTCTCTTTTTATTTCTTCATTGACCAAGTCATTAAGTAGAGCATTGTTCAGTTTCCATTTGTATGTGGGCTTTCCATTGTTTTTGTCATTACTAACGACCAGCCTTAATCCATGGTGGTCTGATAGGGTACAAGGGATTATTTCACTCCTTTTGTATCTGTTGAAGCATGTTTTGTGACCAATGATATGGTCTATTTTGGAGAAGGTACTATGAGGTGCTGAGAAAAAGGTATATTCTTTTGTTTTAGGATGAAATGTTCTATAGATATCAGGTAAATCAACTTGATTCATAACTTCTGTTAGTTTCATTGTGTCTCTGTTTAGTTTTTGTTTACATTATCTGTCCATTGCTGAGAGTGGGATGTTGAAATCCCCCACTATTATTGTGTGAGGTGCAATGTGTGCTTTGAGTTTTAGTAAAGTGTCTCTTATACATGTGGGTACCCTTGCATTTGGAGCATAGATGTTCAGAATTGAGAGTTCATCTTGGTAGATTTTTCCTTTGAAGAGTATGAAGTGTCCTTACTTATCTTTTTTGATTACTTTTGGTTGAAAAATGATTTTATTTGATATTAGAATTGCTACCACATTTGTTTCTTGTGACCATTTGCTTGGAAGATTGTTTTCCATCCTTTTACTCTGAGGTAGTGTCTGTTGTTTTCACTAAGGTACATTTCCTGTATGCAGCAATATTCTGGGTCCTGTTTATGTATCCAGTCTGATAGTCTATGTCTTTTTATTGGAAAATTGAGTCCATTGATATTAAGAGATATTAAGGAAAATGATTGTTTCTTCTTGTTATTTTTGTTATTAGAGGTGGAATTATGTTTGTGTAACTATCTTCTTTTTGGGGTTATTGGAAGATTACTTTCTTGTTTTTTCTTGGTTGTAGTTTCCCTCGTTGTGTTAAAGTTTTCCATCACTTATCCTTTGAAGTAGTGGATTTATGGTGATTGAGAGTTTTGCAGCATATAGTAGTCCTGGGCTGGCATTTGTGTTTTCTTAGGGTCTGTATGACATCTGTCCAGGATCTTCTGGCTTTTATAGTCTCTGGTGAGAAGTCTGGTGTAATTCTGACAGGTCTGCATTTTTATGTTATTTGACCTTTTTCCCTTACTGCTTTTAGTATTTTTTCTTTGTTTTGTGCATTTGATATTTTGATTATTATGTGACAGGAAGAATGTCTTTTCTTGTCTAGTCTATTTGGAGTTCTATAGCCTTCTCATATGTTCATCAGCATCTCTTTCTTTAGGTTAGGGAAGTTTTTCTCTATAATTTTGTTGAAGATATTTACTGGCCCTTTGAGTTGGGAATCTTCACTCTTATCTATACCTATTATCCTTAGGTTTGGTCTTCTAATTGTGTCCTGGATTTCCTGGATGTTTTGGGTTAGCTTTTTGCATTTTGCATTTTCTTTGATAGTTGTGTCAATGTTTTCCATGGTGTCTTCTGCACATGAGATTCTCTCTTCTATCTCTTGTATTCTGTTGGTGATACTTGCATCTATGACTCCTGATGTCTTTCCTAGGTTTTTTATCTCCCTTCCAAAGGTAGTCTCCCTTTGTAATTTTTTTATTGTTTCTACTTTCATTTTTAGATCCTGAATAGTTTTTGTTCAATTCCTTCACCTGTTTGGTTGTGTTTTCTTGCAATTCTTTAAGGGATTTTTCTGTTTTCTCTTTAAGGGCTTCTATCTGTTTACCTGTGTTCTCCTGTACTTCTTTAATGAAGTTATTTATATTCATCTTAATGTCTTCTATCATCCTTATGAGAACTGATTTTAATTCTGAATCCTGCTTTCCTGGTGTGATGCAGTGTCCAGGACTTGCTTTGGTAGGAGAACTGGGTTCTGATGATGCCAAGTAACTTTGGTTTCTGTTGCTTACATCCTTTCGCTTGCCTTTTCCATCTGGTTAGCTCTAGTGCTACCTGTGCTCACTGTCTCTGACTGAAGCTTGTCTTCCCAGTTATCTTGCTTGTGTCAGAACTCCTCAGGGTCCACATGTCTCAGTGATCCTGTGATCCTGTGATCCTGTGATCCTGTGATCCTGTGATCCTGTGATCCTGTGATCCTGTGATCCTGAGCTCCTGAGCTCCTGCTGATCTGAGTCCAGTGGCTCCTCTAGAATGTCTCAGGATATGGTGTCTTCACGGGAGCAGACCAGCTAGGTGTCTGCCCCAGCCACAAGGACCAAACAAGGGGTAGAAGGGGAGTGGTATTCTTCAGGGGCAGATTTTGGTTGCCTGATGGGTCCTGAGTGCCCCCTGCTCACAGTTGTAGTGCTGGGGTGTAGGGTAGTGGGAAAGGGTTCTTACCTGCTGCTCTTAATGCAGTGGCTCCTCTAGAATGTCTCAGGATATGGTGTCTTCACGGGAGCAGACTAGCTAGGTGTCTGCCTCAGCCACAAGGACTAAGCAAGGGTTGAAAAGAGCAGTTCATTAGCTTATTAAAGTACTAGTTCTCTTACCAAAAGAGGACAGAGTGCTTTGCTTTGCTCACAGGACTCATGTTAAAGAATAAACAGGTTTTAGGCACAACACTCCACTAAAATAGATTTATATTTATAGTTACTTATTATATTTTAATTCATGTTTTACAATAAGTGCTCTCAATAATAACAATTCATGTTTTGGTAAATTATTAGACAAAAATATAATTTATACATAAATATAAAATGTATTTTTATTTATATGTTATATTTTTGTCTGTCATCAACTAACTATTTTTGGTAAAGGCTGAGCCAAACCTGGGCATAAGGGTTCTCTCATGCCAGCAACATGAGCACCTGCTTAGTAATTGCTTGGGACTGGATCTGCTGTCTGTGAAAATGACAAAAAAAGATCAATCCTGCTGCAGTTGCCCCAAAGGCTAAGACTCCCAAAGACAAGGACCCAGCTTACCCTTTAAGGAGTCTTCCAGCCAGCTTGAGTCCTGCTAAAAACTTCTCCAAAGAGAGGGGCCACACACAAGTATCACTAATACTCTAAATGGAAATAGATAACTGTTGAGTAAAATTAAGAAATTGTTGATTTCTCAAAATTAGCTGAAGCTTTTCCATAGTCCTGTTGGTGGAAACTATGATCAGGCAGGTTGATCTACTTATCCCCATTGACATTAGAACTGGGGGGCTCTTCACAGAGCTCTAGTAGATCTCTGACTGGGCGAGGATCCATAGTGACAGGGCACACACAACTCTCAGGAATCCAATCAGGACTTTCAGCATCTTTAGGAAAAACACAAATAGAACCTCTTACCCTGACTAATACAGGGTCAAGGCCTTTCCATACACCTGATGACAATTCTTTCCATTTCACTAAGCCCAGTGCCTTCTGGGCTCATTTACAATATCTGTCTATGGCAGACAATGCATCCTTCTCTACAAATAAAAAATTTTAAATATATAAAATAAAGGATAATCTTGCATGAAGTGAGATAAATACCCTTTTTTTTTTCAAGATAATTTTCAAAGTTAAATGTGCTCTTTCCACTATAGCCTGGGCTTTAATGGCTGAGTCATCTCTCCAGCCCCTGAGTTACCAGTTAAGCCAACTTTCTATTACCAAAGTTGCAAATTTTTAATCATACCCAATAACTTATAGGCCAATAATCTTTAACCAAGACAAGCAAAACATATTTATACTTTTAAAACCAGAAAGAAACAAAAATGAAGTAGATGTACATCTTATATATTTAGACAAAGAGAATTTTCTTACTTTTTCTAGCTGTAATTTCAAAAGAAAAGCACCTTGTTACTTGTTGAACTTAATAAACACTTTTTTGAACACGAAACATAGAACAACAATCATTCAAACAATGAAACAAAAACAGACAATTAACACACGTGGACAGATTGGCACGCCAAGAACAGACAATAGACAGAAAAAGCAGAATTAAGGATTTCTCCAGTTGAAGCCAGAGAGAAAGCAGGATGTCTCCTGATTTTATCCTGCTCCTAGGAGGGCTCTGAAACAGCCTTTTTCCCCTCTTTTGCCAACATGGCTGGAGAGAGGACAACTGCTTTTCTGAAATCCTTTCTCTCCCTCATTTTACACTTTCCACAGAACAGAAACTAAAATAACCTGTTATACAATTAGTCACAAATACAGTCCTGAAGTTTTTGCCCATGCACATGAGTATTGTCTAAAACATGTCTTCTTTGTAGCAGCTAGGCCCTGTGACCACTGTGCTTGGCTGACTTCACAAATCTATTCTAATCTGTAGCTTCCCTGTCACTGCTCTGGCTCTCCTGTCCTGATAAGCTTTGTTTCCTGGTTGCAATTAGAACCTCCTGCCACTGCCATAGCTACTGCTGCTGCTGCTGGAACCTCCATACCAACCTTGGTTTTATGGTTTAGAAAACTACTGGCCTCCACCACCATAAGGGCCAGAGTGCCTGCCTCCAAAGTTCCCTCGCTTCATCAGTCCAAAATTTGAAGACAAATTGTAATTGCCAAAATCATTGTAGCTTCCACTACTTCCAAAATTGCTTCTGCCATTGCCAAGTCCATTATAGTCATCCCCAATGCAACCATATCTGCCACCACCACAACTGTCATCAAAGCCACCACAACCACTGAAGTTCTCTCCTCAACAAAATTGTCATTGCCATCAAAACTGCCTCCACGACCACCACCAAAGTTTCTAGAACTACTTTGATCTCTCTTTTTTAGTACCTGGGGATTCACTTTGGCTAGATTTTCTATTTTAACCCATGCTTCTTCTCGCTTTTTCATTTTTATCTTCTTTTTAAGTTTCTCTGCTTTGAACTGCTGAGTGCAGTCATCGAAGAGTTTCTGGTTCATCTCCATGAAGAGTTTCAGAGCATTGTATATCATAACCTGTATTGTCTGGTTCCAGTGGGTCTTTGAGTTGTGGTGTAAGGACAGAAACATGATGGGCAGAATCTTCTCTGCATTGTCACTGATCAGACTCATGATGTATTCATTATTCCAGTAATAGAACACCTGCTCTGCCACCTGGAAGTAAGGGTTAAAAACACATTTGGCTAATGATTGGGAAAGAGGCTCCATGATCTTCACAAATTCTGATGATTCAATTACATCTGAAATTTCTTCTAATTCATTTAAGAACATTACTTCTTTTGGACTGTGAGTCTTTGGCCAGTATTTGAGAAGTGTAAAGGTGCTGTCCTTCTCTAAAAACTTCATAACACAATACACCAGCTGGGAATGGTAGACACACAGAGACTTCACTTTCTGCAAGGGCAGCAACACCTTCAACAGAAAAGTTTTGTGCTCTTCCTTTAGTGGTAAGGCAAATCCATTAATTATACTTCCCAGGATATCCAGTAACTCTGTTATGCCATTGTGGTGCTCTGTTTCATAGATAAACCTATAAAATATATTATTGATCTGTTTCCTGATGTAAGCACGCAAGCCTAAGAACTCCTATAGATTCTCGGCAGGGTCCTTTTTAGAAAATCACTCTCCTGAGGATCCTCACTGTCATCTGGAGACTCTAAAAATCTTAAGAAATATTCATAAACAAGCTGCAGATGAGGCCAGAATGCTTCTAATGTTGGTTCATCTTCTTCTTGGTCGAATTCTGTTCCCATAAGATTGGAGGAAGGTGGCAAGGTCTAAAACATGTTAACTGTAAACATGTAGATGGCCTTGGGGTAAATGTGCTCTGTGATCACATTCCAATTATGGGTGATATACTCCACCATCTTGCTTGTCACAGCTTGCTTTACTTCCTTCCACTTTGGGTCACTCGGTGGGTCAGAAAGAAAGTCAAAGAGGAAACAACATTGAAGTAGCTTCTGGATAAAAAGCTTTTCTTGATCTGCAGGAAGAACATCTTTTAAAGATGGGAAGTTTTGCAGTTCTCTATTGTTGCTGGCATTAAACCATGAAGAATTCTGCCATTTGTCTTTTTTATGGGGACAACAATGGGCTGAGGGTCTGGTGTTTTTATTTTAGTAGATGTCAAAGACTGGACAGCTGCAAGGCTGTTTTTCCTGCTGGCTATCTCTGCTTCTGTATCTTGTCCTTCTTTTGAACATTTTCCAATTTTTACCAGTTTTGGTAGTTCCTTCTCCTTCTTGTTTTTATTTGGCATGGCTAGTGCAAGCAACTGCCACCCACACTGATGCCACCAACACCACTCTGCAGCAGCAGAAGAACCCCCAGCCTTTCACTTCCCCTTTTCCAGTGTTTCTTTCCAATTTTTGGACCTTGCATTTCTTCAATTTTTCCTTTAAATCAGCTACTTCGTTTTCTAAAGTTTCTTCCTCATCCTCAGAATTAGAGCTATTCTCTGCCTCATGCAAGGGGTTTTTTTAGATGCATCATCCTGTGCCACTTCTTCTAGGGAGAAACTCATAGTCCCCATGCTTCAATCAAAACTCACTTAGCACCACTTACTTTCAGTTTGATCCCACACCGCTTCTCTGATACATTCCACTCACTATGCTGGCTAGCTTCTTTCAGGAAGGATCCCACCAAGTTCCTCTCACTTTTCTGATCTCAATGGGACCTCCACTTGATGGTACCAGTGCCTACAGGGTACTGAGCTTGGGTTTAGGCCAGAGGGATTAAAGGAAGACACAGACTCAGGTCATTTGTCAAAAAGGAATGCCAAAGCTTTTACTGAGCAGGTTCAATATATACACCAAACTGGGGAGGGAAAATCATAACTGGGGAGCAATGGTCTGTCAAAGTCCCTGCCTGGTGCATCACACCTACACCAGGATGTTCTCCCACAGAATGGACAGTTGTTACAAGAGCTGTAAAAAAGTACTTTGCAGACAGCAGCACATGGAAAGTTTCACAATAAACCAGTGTAGCTGATGTGATTTCTCCCTCTCTTTAAACTGGATCAGCAAATCAGATACTCCTGATAAATTCTATATTGCTCAGCCTTTGAATAGCTTTTCAGCCTTTCTGAGCCATGATAACCACATCTTAATATCATCTGGAAAGTAGTTACAGAACAGAATACATTGTCCATTGTCCCAACAAATAGGACAAAAAGCTAAATCAAAAGGAAACTCCCTGGAAGATGGTACCAATGATATTAACTAAAGTAATTCTACAAATATGATAGCATACTGGACTTGGCTTATGCAGAGCAAAAACATATATATATATATATATATGTATATATATATATATATATGTAATTTCTATATCATTTCCAAGCTACTTCTAGATAATAACTCTGATAGTTATTAAATATAATAATGCCCATTATAGAGTCAAAAATTTGACTCAGTATGCAAATGCAGGAGTTAATATAATGCACCAAAATTAAACTATAAACACTACTTGCTCAGGAACCAGGTTACTTTATGGAATTCTAGCAATAACATTCATAGAAAATAACAGTTTCTCATGGTAAAGTATGCTGGTATACAAGTTTGTCTTTATATGCTGCTGCAACATGTGGCTCAAGTTCATTGCAACTGTTAAATTACAACAAATGTCCCTGGCCAAATTATATTTTAATTTTTTTTACTTTTATGGTTTTACAGTCCAGTAATCATCCCAGCCCCAGTCTGCCCTCCCTCAGTTCCTCATCCCATTCCACCTTCCCCCACCTCCAAAAGAATGTCCCCACCATGATGCCCCCACCAGACCTCCCCACTCCTTAGGTCCTCAAGTCTCTCAAGGTTAGGTATGTCTTCTTTCACTGAGGCCAGAGCAGGCAGTTCTCTGCTGTATATGTATTGAGAGTCTTAGACCAGGTAGTCTATGCTACTGGGTTGGTGGCTCAGAGTTTGAGACATCTCAGGGGTCCAGGTTAGTTTCAACTGCTGGTCTTCCTATGGGGTCACTCTCCTCCTCAGCTTCTTCCCTAATTCAACCACAGGAGTTTCTATTGGTTAGATGTAAGTTTCTGTGTCTGTCTCAGGCAGCTGTTTGTTGGGCCTCTCTGAGGACAGGAATGTTTGTTAAGCTCCTGTCTGTAAGCAAATCATAGCATTAGTAATAGTGTCAGGCTTTGGAGCCTCCCCTTGAGATGGATTCCAGTCACTGGACCTCCTTTCCCTCAGTCTCTTCATTTTTGTCACTGGAGTTCTTTTAGACAGGGACAACTCTGGGTCAGAGTTTTTGACTGTGGTATGATAAACCCATTCCTCAAATTTCTTTCTACTGGAAGTGGACTTCACAAATTACCTCCCCAACTGTTGGACATTTTATCTAAGGTCCCTCCCTTTGAGTCCTGAGAGTCTTTCACATTCCAGGTCTCTGATACATTCTAGATGGTCTCCCCACCTTCCACCTTCTGAGGCTGCATGTTTCCATTCATTCTGCTGGCCCTCAGGGCTTCTCTCTTCTCCCCCTGCCCAATTCCTGATAATGTTCCTCTTTTACACTTCCTGTCCCATCTCCCATCAAAGTTTCTCCCTTCCTCTGCCTCCCATTATTGCTTTCTTCTTCCCAAATGGGATTGATCATCCTCATTTGGGCCTTTCAGTTTGTTAACCTTTTTGAGTTCTGTTGATTGTGTCATAGGTATTCAGTACTTTTTGGCTAATATTCACTTATTACTGAGTGCATACCATGCATGTCTTTTGGGGTCTGAGTTACCTCACTCAAAATGATATGTTTTACTTTGATCCATTTGCCTGAAAAACTCATAATGTCTTTGTTCTTACTAGCTGAATAGCATTCTATTGTGTAAATGAACCACATTTTCTGTATTAGTTCTTCAATTGTAGGACATCTGAATTGTTTCCAGGTTCTGACAATCACAGATAAGGCCACTATGAATTTAGTGGACCATGTGCCTCATGGTATGGCATACTTTAGGTATATGTCTAAGAGTTGTATACGTGGGTCTTTCGGTAGATCTATTTCCAAATTTCTGAGGCACCTCCAGATTGATTTCCAGAGTGGTTGTACCGGTTTGCAATCCCACTGGCAATGGAGAAGTGTTCATCTTTCTCCACATCTTCAATAACATGTGCCGTCACCTAAAGTTTTTATTTTAGCCATTCTATTTGGTATAAGGTGGAATCTCAGGGTCATTTAGATTTGCATTTATTGGATCATTAAGGACTTTGAATATTTCAAGTACTTCTTAGCCATTTGAGATTCTTCTGTTGTGCATTCTCTGTTTACCTCTATACCCCATTTTTTAATTGGGTTGGTTGTTTTTTTAGAGGGTAGCTTCTTCAGCTCCTTATATATTTTGGATATTATTAGCCCTCTATCAGATGTAAGGCTAGGGAAGGTTTTATTTCTCAATGTATAAGTTGCTAATTTGACCAGTTGACTATATTCTTTGTCTTACAGAAGATTTTCAGTTTAATGAGGTTCCATTTAGAATACATGATCCTAGAGCATGAACCACTAGACTTCTGTTTTGGAAATTTCCCCCCATGCCAATAAATTATAGGCATTTTCCAACTTTCTCTTCTATTAGATTCAACATATCTGGTTTTAACTTGAGGTCCTTGATCCATATGGACTTGAGCTTTGTGTAAGGTGACAATCTATTTTCATTTTTCTACATATTGATGAACAGTTAGACTAACACCATTTATTAAAGATGCTTTCTTTTATCCATTGTAAACATTTTGCTGATTTATCAAAGATCAAGTGGACATAAGTGTGTGGTTTTATTTCTGGGTCCTCAATTCTATTCCAGTGATAAACCTTTCTGTCTCTGTAACAATACTATGTGATTGTTATCAATATTCCTGTAGTATGGCTTGAGATCAGAGGTGTTATTTCCCCAGAAGTTCTTTTATTGTTAAGAACTACTTTCCCTATACTGGGATTTTTGTTTATCCTTTTAAACATTTTTTGTTTAATTAAACATTACACATTAATTAAACATTATTTTTGTTTAATTGAGAATTTATTTTTATATGTCTTTGAAGAATTGTGTTGGAATTTTGATGAGGATTACATTTTTACTACATTAATCCTGCAAATCCATGAGAATGTGAGATCTTTCCATCTTTGGAGGTCTTTGATTTCTTTCTTGAGAGACATGAAGTTCTTTTCATATAGATCTTTCACTTCTTTGGTTAGAGTTATCCCAAGATATTTTATATTATTCAAGACTACTGTGAAAGGTGTTGTTTCCCCAATTTCTTTGTCATCACACATTCATCATTTGTATAAAGAAAGGATACTAGTTTGTTTGAGTAATTTTATATCCATCAACCTTGCCTAAATTTTTTATAAGCTGTAGAACTTCTCTGATGAAATTTGGGGGTTAAAAATGTATATTATAATATCATCTTCAAATAGTGATACCTTGACTTCTTCTTTGCCAATTTGTATCCCCTTGATCTTTATTTGTTGTCTTATGGCTTTAGCTAGAACTTCTAGCACTATATTGAGCAGATAAGGGGACAGTAGGCAGTTTCATATTGTCCCTAATTTTAGTAGAATAGATTCAAGAATGTCACCATTTAATTTAATATTGACTTTTGGTTTGCTGTATACTGATTTTCTTATGTTTAGATATGTGCTTTGAAATTTGGATTTCTCCATTACTTTTTTTTTTAGTGGAGAATTGTTTTTTGTTTTGTTTTGTTTTGTTTTATTTTTTTATTGGATATTTTATTTACATTTCAGATGCCATCGCCTTTCCCAGTTTCCCCTCGCTAAAAAACCCCTATCCCATGTCACCTTTTCCATTTTGCTTTTATACAATTTTTTTAAATGTTAATCAAAGGCTTTATAAGTATGGTAATGCTCAATCAGAAGTGTAACCTAATATCCAACCTAGCTTTTTAAACTATCTTTGACTGATGGAGACATGTGAACTTCTGCCTCCATGCCCCCTCTCTCTTTCTCTATCTTTCTCTCTCTCATTACCTAGTTTCTCATCTACTTCACCTTCTCCTCTCCTTACTGCATCTTTTCCTCTCAGTGCTCCTTCCCCCTTAGCTCCTCCTACATACTACCCTTCGTGTTAAAATAAAACTTTTCTCTCAAACTACAATTAGAGCATAATTATTCTTGTTTGTACCAGTGAGGTACAAGATAGTCTTAATACCCAGTCCATCCTTTTGTTGACTAACCAGAACGTGTGTTGTCTCTCTTGACTAAAACACTTAGTTTTGAACCTGGCTTTTTCTTGGCTTTAGAATGAATGTCAGCTGAAAAACATCCACTCAGATATTTTCTCTCAAGGAAAATAGCCAGGATTGGCTATGAGACTATAGGTCTTCAACACCATCAGAAATCCAGAATGACTAAGTTAACTGAAGTTATAAGAAGCACTAAGCATAGCTTCTAAAACTTAGCCAATTTATAAAGACCGCTGAACACCTGGACAGCCCCTATACTACCGAACGTTGGAGCATCAAATCTTCAGTCTTCTAGCCCAAACTCATCTGACAGACCTTAGTGATGCAGAATTATTAAGGGCTGATTACTCTGTCTAGGCAGATATAATCAGTCGACTATTCTACAAGTGTGCCCTTTTCTGGACAGTAATTTGTCTGTAGATGGAGAGAGGCATTTCTTGCCTAGTGGTTGTCACACCACAACTGGAGTAACACCAAGGATGCTCAATTTCATCTTAGAATCCAAGACAGGAAGCTGTCAGGAGCAGACAGGTCTCTAATCAAAATGAACATTAATATAGAAATATTTGTGACGTCAATTCTATGGATTTCTGACGTTTTGAAATCCAACTATTCATGTAAGGTAACCTGGACTGTTGTCTGTTAACTCCTCTCAGCTATTTCTAAATAAAATATGGAAAATACCCTAAAAATAAACTCAAAGTCATGAATTTGCTATAGTCCCTTAACTCACAGGCTAACCATCCCAAATCAGTTAAAAAACTTAAAGAAGGACTGGGTCTAAGCCTTGTATTTCTAAATGTGTTATACAGGCACAATGCCCATGAGAGTACCAATATTCATTTCACTTTCATATCGATGAGAAGCTCATACCAATGAAAACCTTAAATTTGAAATCCAAGTGAATTTTGTACCATTTAAAAATTATAACTTCACCTTGATACTAAATTATACAGATTTCTACCAATAGGTTATGGTTATGCCATAAATCCTAGCTAATCCTCCCTGTTCCAACAAAACCACTACTTTTCCCCACAGACAGCCTAATATTAACCACCATAGTCCCCAAGCCCAGGGAATAGGGGCGATGACTCTTCTTTAACTTCTTCAAGCTGATTATGGGCATTGAGATATTAGAAGAGGGGTGGGGGGGGAGAGTAAATTGATAAGTTTCTGACACTGTGTCTTCACTGCATCCAGATAGAATTCCCGGACACCAGAGGTTTGAATAGGTCTGCTCGTTTTGCATGATGAGTAGATACACCAAGGCTGTGTATTTTGTAATATACAATTCTCTGGACAAGTTTTAGTATCAAGAAAAAAAAATGTTTTTCCTAGAGGGTTGACATTTTTTTTAAAGATGTTGGTTGTAACAACTTTTTTCCCTTTTATGTAGTTGGTTATAATATTTACATTTCAAGTTTTATCCTCTTATTCCGTTTCCCCCACCACCCAGGAATTCCTTATCCCATCCCCCCTCCTTATATCCTTTCTATGAGGCTGTGCCCGTACCTACCCCCCGATCCCCACTACCCCTTCCTCATCCTTACATTCCCCACCCATTCTGTGTTCGTTTTTTATGGGACCAAGAATCTCCTCTCCCACCTATGCCCCAAAAGGCCGTCCTTCCCTACTTGTACCGCTAAAGTCGTACGGCCCTCCCTATGTGCTCCCAGGTTGTTGGTTTAGACCCTGGGGGGCTCTGGTTGTTTGGTATTGTTGCTTTCCTCTTGGGGTCACAAACCATTCCTACTCCTTCAGTTTTCTAAGTTCTCCATTGGGAAACCCTTGATCATATCAGTGGTTAGCTGTGAGCATCGTCCACTGAATGTGTCAGTCTCTGGCAGATCTCTAAGGAGACAGCTATATCATGTTCTTGACAGCATGAACTTCCAGTCATCCACATCAGTGGCTAGCTTAGGTGACTGTACATGGGGTGAATGCCCAGGTAGAATGGTCTCCTGATGGCTCCTCCTTCAGTTTCTGTTCCATGTTTTGTTTCCATAATATCTCCCTTGAATATTTGAATCCCCTCTTGGTCTTTCTTCTTCATGAGCTTCATGTGGTCTGTGGGTTGAATCTTTGCTATTCTAAGTTTTGGGGCTAACATCTGCTTAACAGTGAGTAAATACCATGTGTGTACTTTTGTGATTGGGTTAACTCACTCAGGATGGTAATTTCTAGATCCATCCATTTGACTATAAATTTCTCAAATTCATGATTTTTCATAGCTGAGTATTGCTCCATTGTGTAGATGTACCACATTTTTTGTATCCATTCCTCCGTTGAGGGACATCTTGGTTCTTTCCAGCTTCTGGCTATTATAAATAAGTTTGCTAATAACATAGTGGAACATTTGTCCTTCTTATATGTTGAAGAGTCTTCTGGGTATATGCCCAGTAGTGGTATAGCTGGATCCAATTTTCTGAGGAACCACCAGACTGATTTCCAGAGTGGTTGTACCAGCTTGCAATCCCACCAACAGTGGACGAGTGTTCCTCTTTCTCCACATCCTCGCCAGCATCTACTATCACCTGAGTTTTTGACCTTAGCCATTCTGACTGGTGTGAGATGGTATCTCAGGGTTGTTTTGATTTGCATTTCCCTGATGACTAAGGATGTTGAGCATTTCTTAAGGTGCTTCTCAGCCATTCGAGTTTCCTCTGTTGAGAATTCTTTGTTTAGCTCTGTTCCCCATTTTTTAATAGGGTTATATGGTTTTCTGAAGTATAATTTCTTGAGTTCTTTGTAAATCTTGGATATTAGCCCTCTATCAGATGTGGGATTGGTTAAGATCTTTTCCCAATATATTGGTTGCTGTTTTGTCTTATTGACAATGTCCTTTGCCTTACAGAAGCTTTGCAATTTTATGAGGTCCCATTTGTCAATTCTTGATCTTAGAGCATAAGCCATTGGTGTTCTGTTCAGAAACTTTTCCCCTGTGCCTAGGTATTTGAGGGTCTTCCCCACCTTCTCTTCTATTAGTTTCAGTGTATCTGGTTTTAAGTGAAGGTCTTTTATCCACTTGAATTTGAGCTTTGTACAAGGAGATAAGCATGGATCGATTTGCATTTTTCTACATATTGACCTCCAGTTGAACCAGCACCATTTGCTAAAAATGCTGTCCTTTTTCCACTGGATGGTTTTAGCTCCTTTGTCAAAGATCAAGTGACCATAGGTATGTGGGCTCATTTCTGGGTCTTCAATTCTATTCCATTGATCTTCTTGCCTGTATCTGTACCAATACCATGCAGTTTTTATTACTATTGCCCTGTAGTACAGTTTGAGGTCAGGGATGGTGATTCCCCCAGAAGTTCTTTTGTTGTTGAGAATAGTTCTCGCAATCCTGGGTTTTTTGTTGTTCCAAATAAATTTGCAAATTGATCTTTCTATCTCTGTGAAGAATTGATTTGGAATTTTGATGGGGATTGCATTGAATCTATAGATTGCTTTTGGCAAGATGGCCATTTTTTACTAGACTAATCTTGCCAATCCAGGAGCATGGGAGATCTTTCCATCTTCTGAGGTCTTCTTCTATTTCTTTCTTCAGAGACTTGAAGTTCTTGTCATACAGATCTTTCACTTGCTTGGTTAGGTTCACTCCAAGATATTTTATATTGTTTGTGACTATTGTGAAGGGTGTCATTGCCCTAATTTCTTTCTCAACCTCTTTATTCTTTGAATAGAGGAAGACTACTAATTTATTTGAGTTGATTTTATATCCAGCCACTTTACTGAAGTTGTTAATCAGGTTTAGGAGTTCTCTGATGGAATTTTTAGGGTCCCTTAAGTATACTATCGTATCATCTGAAAATAGAGAAATTTTGACTTCTTCCTTTCCTATTTGTATCCCTTTGACTTCCTTTTGTTGTCTAATCGCTCTAGCTAGGACTTCCAGTACTATATTAAATAGGTAGGGTGAGAGTGGACAGCCTTGTCCAGTTCCTGTTCTTAGTGGGATTGCTTCAAGTTTCTCTCCATTTAGTTTGATGTTGGCTACTGGCTTGCTGTATATTGCTTTTACTATGTTTAGGTATGGAACTTGAATTCCTGCTCTTTCCAGGACTTTTAACATGAAGGGATGATGAATTTTGTCAAATGCTTTCTCAGCATCTAGTGAGATGATCATGTGGTTTTCCTCTTTGAGTTTATTTATGTAGTTGATTACATTGATGGATTTTCAAATATTGAACCAACCCTGCATTCCTGGGATAAAGCCTACTTGATCATGATGGATGATTGCTTTGATGTGTTCTTGGATTCGGTTTGTGAGAATTTTATTGAGTATTTTTGCATCAATATTCATAAGAGAGATTGGTCTGTAGTTCTCTTTCTTTGTTGGGTCTTTGTGAGGCTTTAGTATGAGCGTAATTATAGCTTCGTAGAACGAATTGGGTGTTGTTCCTTCTGTTTCTATTCTGTAGAATAGTTTGAAGAGAATTGGTATTAGGTCTTCTTTGAAGGTCTGATAGAATTCTGCACTAAAACCATCTGGCCACGGACTTTTTTTGTTGGGGAGATTTTTGATGACTGCTTCTATTTCTTTAGGGGTTATAGGGCTGTTTAGGTGGTTTATCTGCTCCTCGTTTAACTTTGGTACCTGGTATCTATCTGGAAAACTGTCTAATGATCTTTTTGATTTCCTCTGTTTCTGTTGTTATGTCTCCCTTTTCAGTTCTAATTTTATTGAGTGCTGTCTCTGTGCCCTTTGGTTAGTCTGGCTAAGGGTTTGTCTATCTTGTTGATTTTCTCAAAGAACCAGCTCCTGGTTTTGTTGATATTTTGTATAGTTCTTTTTGTTTCAACTTGGTTGATTTCAGCCCTGAGTTTGAGTATTTCCTGCCATCTACTCCTCTTGGGTATATTAGCTTCTTTTTGTTCTAATGCTTTCAGGTGTGCTGTCAAGTTTTTAATGTATGCTCTTTCCATTTTCTTTTTGTGAGCACTTAGAGCTATGATTTTTCCTCTCAGTACTGCATTCATGGAGTCCCACAAATTTTGATATGATGTGTCCTCATTTTCATTTAAATGTAAAAAGTCTTTAATTTCTTTCTTATTTCTTCCTTGACCAAGTTATTATTGAGTAGAGCATTGTTCAGTTTCCATGTGTATGTGGGCTTTCCATTGTTTTTGTCCATGTCAAAGACGAGTCTTAATCCATGGTCGTCTGATAGGGTACAAGGG
>JANHMN010000011.1:4595494-4610087 GCA_030674055.1 Rhabdomys pumilio
TGAGCAGTCTTCTGCCAATTCCCAGAGTCAGTTTAGAGAGTTGGCAGTTGAGACCTCCTACAGTTACTAAAGCATCATATGAAAAGTGTTAGAAAATACAATCAGACATAGACCAGGCTATCTAGAGGGCCATTACTTCATTTCTTGAGTATTGAGTGTTTGGTATATGGTGCTCATATCTAAGGAAGTGAATCTAAACTACATTTATTGTCATCATTTCTATTTTCTCCAATAGTACTGAGTCACTGCAACATCTGTTTCTAATGCCTTTGTGATCATCAAAGTCAGATGTGCTGCCTGTATGGACCATGGCTTCCAGGTAACTCCACTCTGAATGTGAAACATCATGGTAGATAATTATCATGGTGATGGATCAGTGCTTTTCACAAAGGAAAAGAAAACATGATAGAAAATGGCATTTATCTCTTAGAACTCTCACCATTGCCTTCAAATTCATTGTCATCACTTTGTTGAATGTTCCCTTGGATATTGATCTTTTGTGGTCCTCTTTTATGGGTCAACTGCATGTTTCTTTCATGTGTGGCAGATCACCTATGTGTTCCTCCTCCATTTATGTTCTGATATGATCTATGCCAGTACCATCTCAGACATACTGTGACATGAGAAGTGAAGATTAGTGAATGCCATGAAAAAGGAACTACAGTGGATAGGTGAGCTCCCTGAAGATGATCTATTTTATTGGGAAGTTTTTCTTTAGATCAATATAAAGATGAACTTTCATAAAATAATATTATTTAGATAAATTAATGATTTTACAAAATCCCTGATTTGATTTTAGGATGTTAAAGTAGTCGATATAAAGTTTACAGACATAGTTTAAGTTGTTTGACAGAAAGATATAATAAAGATAGAATTAAAAGTAGAATGTGCCAGCCCTCTTGTAGAACACTGAGGGCTATGTAAGTTAAAAAAAAGAGTACAGTGAAATTTCCTGTGCTATAAGTTTATACTTGTACTAGGAAGAAAAAATGGGCTTGGGACAAGACAAGTTAATGATCAAACAAAACATTTTATTTAGGTTGTATCTCAGTTTCTGGACCTTCTGATTTATGGATGTGACCGCAGGTTTCACTGTGTACCATGAAAAGGAAAGATTTTGAATAATGATGAAATAATTATATCTTGCATATAAGTGTTGTGACCTGAGCTGCCCCATGCTTGGTGCCAAAATATTGTGGCCTGTACTCTGTCTGGCTTGGAGGCCAAAATGTCCCGGCCTGCACTGCTGCTCCGGTCCACGGGTCAGGGTTTAGCAAGAGAGAGAGTAGGGGGAAGAAGGGGAAGAGACACGAGGAATGGAGACAAGACAGAGGGTCCGTAGTCAAGTCTGGTTACTCCTTTATTCCCCTCTTTGACTCCTCTTGACTCCTATTGACTCTTATTGACTCATATAGACTCCTATTTACTCATCTTCTCTTAACACTATTACAAGGAAATCCTGGGTATTTATAAGCACACGCAGGAGAACACAGGTGAAAACATTTTACCACATGCACCATGCAGCTGGGGTCACTAAACAGCAAAAAAAAAAAAAGCTATGTGGGATAAACAAGATATTCGTTAGAGTGTGCTCAGCTGTTGTAGGCTGCTAAAAAACAAGTCTCTATCAGGGTATATGGCTCCAGATGGCTGCAAAGATGATAGCTGCTTTCTAGCCGCTTTCTGCTAAAAGTCAGCTCCCAACATATAAGAATAGAGAATAGAGGATTAGCCAGTTTAGTTGAACAAGACTTCAAAAATAAGACAGAAAATAAATGATCTGGTTTTGATAAATATAAATTATCATCACTAAACAAAAGAAAAAACTTGAAATATAAACTTGGCCTGCTTAAATTTTGTTAATTTATGACAAAAGAATTGTTGCTTAGGTGTTATGATGGACTTGCATAGAGAAAGTAAATAGGAAATGTTTAATTAGGTATGAGTTTTAAAAGAATATATAATCAGTAATCATGTTGTAATTTTTGTAAACCTTTGTATAATTATTTTAATCTATTTTTGAAGAATATTTTTGTGGTGATTGTTTTCAGAGAATATGTAGCTTGTGGCTATATTGTAATCTTTTTCTTCCATGGAGAGCATTGCCTTAGATTGTATAAAAAGCTAAAAGAAAAAAGAAAGTTCTTGAGGCTGCTCATTGTATTTAGCTCTATCCACCAAATGTGTATATATAAGTATGTATACATTGGACCTTTGTCCCCATCAATCAAATATGTGATTATGTATATGTGTATGTACATATGCATGTACGTATGCATGTATGTATGCATGTATGTATGTATGTATGTATGTATGTATGTATGTGTTAAATTGTTGAGGCTGGTCTTGTTTCATTTGCCAACTGTATGTTTATGTGTATTTGGTTGTTTCTTTTCTTTTTTCTTTTTCCTTCTTGCCTGCTCCTAGAACATTTCAAGATTTCAGAAAATTTCTTGCCAGTCAAAGAAAATTCTGGCACCAATGAATCAAACTTTATTCCATCAGAGAAAAGTTTGCTGTGTGATTAATCACTAGCTCTACTGCCTCATCTCAGTTTCCCCTGACATGTACAAACAAGTGTGTGATGTATACCTGCATTATTTCAATGTTGCTGATCCCATATTCCTTTCTTGGATCAAGGAATATACCAGTCAGAGCTAGTCTTAAACAGAGGATCTTGATGGTTTTTAAGTTACATGGAAATTTTAACAACTCTATAGGCACTAAGACTTAAAAATTAAACCTGGTCTTCTCTAATAGGCAGAGTTATTGGAGAGAAAGAATGTCTGAGTGTAGTCTTAGAATATGTACTGATTCTTAGCCTTAGGGTCTGAATATCATATACTAGAGTTAGGAGATCAGCTTGTCAATTCATATATACGGCTTTTTTCTGGCATACTTTCTCAGTCTCATCCATGTGATTATTTATTTATTGATAAGATCTCTATATTTAAAGAGATCAAACTTACTTATCTCAGTACATGTTTAATATTAAGTACAGTATTTAAAAAGTTTATTTTTAAATAAGAAATTTTATAAATTATTACAAATCCTTGTATTTATTTTTTCCTATGTGATTTAATTATTTATTTTTTATTTTTAGTTTATTTTTTGTTTTTTATCAAAATGTAATTTTTACTTTTTCACACAGGGGATATAAACACAAAATGACATGATGTGGGGAAGGAAAGGACACAGGAGCATAGATTTTCAGGGAGAGTACAATATCTTCCAGAACAAGATATTAACTGTGAAAGTTCAGGGGACAGATTATTATGACTCTGCCTATGATTTACTTGTCTTTATCTAAGTTGGTACTATCTGCCAAGGCTACCTACTATAAGGTCTATGACTGCTCAGGGTGGTAAATTTCCACCAAAGCTGCATGTTTAAAATAGCTTATAGCCATCTGTTTCAGTGTTTTTCCACAGAGCCACAATACTTTGTATTAGCAGGCATGTATGTCAGGCCTATTGCTGATTTTAGGCCTATAGCTGATTTTAGACCTTCAGGGCTGCCCCTGACATCTCCTCCCTTCTCCAAGTATAAAAAGGCCATGACGATTCTAATTTTACAAAGTGGGAATAAAAGCCTGACCTCCAGTAATTAAAGGGGACCTTGTAATGGCTCCGGTCTTCCTGTCCTTGTCCAGTGAGGCATGAGGGCCATACACATCCTGATGTCTTTTTTCTGGAGAGGGGATACTTTTGACATCAACCCCTATGCAGTCAGGCTTGTCCCTCAGGGAACCCAGAAACATATTTTTAACTTTTATTTATATTCCCTTGCAGTGCTTAGCCTCACAGCCTAAGCAAGAATGTACATCACCAGTCAGAGGGGGTTCTGGGTGGCCCCTCTCTGCTTGGTCTAGGGGCAGAAGTCCCCTCTTTTAGGTTGGGTGGAGATGGGATTTGGGAACACCCTGGATAGAGTAACAACCTCATCTTGAGTCTTGTGGTTCTCCACAGCTAACTTATGATAATGTATCTGAATAGGTTTTGATACCAAATTATCTATCTGTTGTTTCACAAAATTATTCAGCCTATTTAAGGCCCAGGGGCCAAAAGAAATGAGCAAAAATAAACCAATTAATGGTCCCAAGATGGAAGGAAGCAGGGTTGGCAACCACATAGAGGTTGAAAACCAATGCTTGTACCAGATCTCATCTTTCTCTTTCTCTATCTGCCTTTTCTCAAGGCATTCTTTGACCTTTTTCATGCTCTCTTTAACCATTCCTGTCTTGTCTATGTAAAAGCAACATTCTTCTCTAAGGGCTGTACACAGTCTAGAGCCGTACACAGTCTTTTCTATTGTAAAAGAATAAATCAAGACCTATAAATTTCTTTGCAATTTTTGGAGATTACTTCAGATAGTGAAATGAGGGATTTCTTCAGATTAGTGATGTCAATCACTAATTTTGAGGGGGATTGAATTAAATCTACAGATTTAATTTAATGATTGCTTTTGGCAAGATAGCCATTGTTACTATATTAATGCCTCCAATTCATGAGTATGGGAGATCTTTACATCTTCTGAGATCTGCTTCAGTTTTTTTCTTCAGGGGCTTAAGAAAAAGGTATATTCTTTTGTTTTAGGATGAAGTGTTCTATAGATATTTGTTAAGTCCTTTGGTTCATAACTTCTATTAGTTTCACTGTATCTCTGTTTAGTTTCTGTTTTTATGATCTGTTTATTGCTGAGAGTGGGATGATGAAGTCTCCCACTATTATTGTGTAAGGTTCAATGTGTGCTTTGAGCTTTAGTAAGATTTCTTTTATAAAAGTGGGTGTTCTTGCACTTGGCTGATAGATGTTCAGAATTGAGAGCTCATGTTGGTTGAGTTTTTCTTTGATAAGTATAAAATGTTCTTCCTTATTCTTTTTGCTATCTTTACGTTGAAAGTCGATTTTATTCGATATTAGAATGGTTACTCCAGCTTGTTTCTTAGGACCATTTGCTTGAAAAATTGTTTCCCAGCCTTTTACTCTAAAGTATGTCTGTCTTTGTCACTGAGGTGGGTCTCCTGTATGCAACAAAATGCTGGGTCCTGTTTGCATATCCAGTCCATTAGCCTATGTCTTTTTATTGAGGAATTGAGTCCATTGATGTTAAGAGATATTAAGGAGAAGAGATTGTTGCTTTATGTTATTTTTGTTAACAATGAAGGCATTGTTTGTGTGGCTATCTTCTTTTTGGTTTGTTGGAAGAGGATTACTTTCTTGCTCTTTCTAGGGTATAATTTCTCTCCTTGTATTGATGTGTCACTGCTATTATCCTTTGTAGTGCTGGGTTTGTGGAAAGATATTGTGTAAATTTGGCTTTGTCATGGAATATCTTGGTTTCTCCATCTGTGATAATTGAAAGTTTTGCTGGGTATAGTAGCCTGCACTTGCATTTATGTTCTCTTTATGTATGAACATAAGTAGAAGCCCTTAAAGAGGAAACACAAAAATCCCTTAAAGAATTACAAGAGAACACAACCAAACAGATTATGTTTCTACTTATGTTTAAGGGCTTCTGTTTATGTTCATTTATGTATGACATCTGACCAAGATCTTCTGGCTTTTATAGAACCTGGTAAAAAGTCTGATGTAATTTTGATAGGTCTGCCTTCATATGTTACCTGGCCTTTTTCACTTACTGCTTTTAAAATTCTTTCTTTGTTTTGTGCATTTTGTGTTTTGATTATTATGTGACAGGAGGTATTTCTTTTCTGGTCTAGTCTATTTGGCATTCTGTAGGCTTCTTGAATGATTATGGGCATCTCATTTTTTGCATTAGGGAAGTTTTCCTCTATAATTTTGTTGAAGACATTCACTGGCCCTTTAAGTTGGGAATCTTCACAATATTATCAAGTGTGGTTGCTTAAATGTGAGTGGTCCCCATCCCCTCATATACCTGAATTTTTGGTTTCTAGATAGTAGATTCTTTAGCAAAGCTTAGGAGGTACTGTTGTTGTAGGAGGTATGTCTGGGTTTTGGGCTTTGAGGCCTCAAAACCATATATGAATCCCAGTCTTGCACTCTTTCTCTATTTACAACTTAAAGATATGATGTAAAGGTTCATCTATTTCTCCAATGCCATGTCTACATGTCTGTATGACTCTATGCTTCTATGATGATCATAGACTAACTCTCTAAAACTGTAAACAACTAATATCCACTTATAAATGAGTACATATCATGTGTATTCTTTTGTGACTTGGTTACCTCTCTGTGGATGATATTTTCTAGTTCCATTTATTTGCCTAATATTTTCATGAAGTCATTGTTTTTAATAACTGAGTAGTACTCCATTGTATAAATGTACCACATTTTCTGTATCTATTCCAGTGTTGAAGGAAATCTGGGTTCTTTTCAGCTTCTGGCTGTTATAAATAAGACTGCTATGAACATAGTGGAATATGTGCCCTTGTTATGTGTTGGAGCATATTTTTGGGTATTTGCCTAGAACTAGTATAACTGGGTCTTCAGGTAGAATTATTTCCAGTTTTCTGAGGAATCACTAGACTGTTTTCCAGAGTGAATGTGCCAGCTTGCAATCCTATCAGCAATAAAGAAGTGTTTATCTTTCTCATATCCTGACCAACATCTGCTGTCACCTGAGTTTTTGTACTTAGACATTCTGACTGGTATGAGGTAGAATCTCAGGATCCTTTTGATTTGCATTTCTCTGAAACTAAGGATGTAAAATATTTTAGGTGCTTCTCAGCTATTTGATATTCCTCAGTTAAGAATTCTTTGTTTACATATGTGAGTACACTATAGCTGTCTTCAGACACATCAGAAGAGGGAATCATATCACTTTACAGATTGTTGTGAGCCAACATATGGTTGCTGGGAATTGAACTCAGGTCCTCTGGAAGAGCAATCAGTGCTCTTAACTTTTGAGCCATCTCTCCAGCTCACTAGATGCTCAGAAAGCATTTGAAAAAATTTAATATCCATTCATGGTAAAACTCTTGGAAATATCAGGAATTCAAAGCCCATACCTAAATATAGTAAAAGCAGTATACAGCAAGCCAGTAGCCAATATCAATCTAAATGAAGAGAAACTTGAAACAGTCCCACTAAGATCAAGGACTAGACAAGGCTGCACACTCTCTCCCTACCTATTCAATATAATATTCAAAGTCTTAGCCAGAGCAGTTAGAGAACAAAATAAGCTCTAAGGAATACAGATCAAAGAGGGAAAAGTCAAAATTTCACTATTTGCAGATGATGTAATAGTATACATAACTCTCCCCAAAACTTCCACTAGAGAACTCTTAAACCCGATTAACAATTTGAGCAAAGTGGCTGGATATAAAATTAACACAAACAAATCCACAGCCTTTCACTACTCAAAGGATAAACAGGCTGAGAAAGAAATTTAGGAAATGACACCTTTCACAATAGTCAAAAAGCTTATAAGATATCTTGCTGTGAATCTAATCAAGCAAGTGACAGAACTGTATGACAAGAACTTCAAGTCTCTGAAAAAAATTGAAAAATATCTCAGAAAATGAAAGAAAAGCTCTCCCGTGCTCATACATTGGCAGAATTAGTATAGTAAACATGGCCATCTTGTCGAGAACAATCTACAGATTCAATGCAATTCCAATCAAAATTCCACCTCAATTCTTTATAGAGTTAGAAAAAACAATCTGCAAATTCACCTGGAATAACAATAAAATAAAAATAAACTGGTACAACCACTCTAAAAATCAGTCTGGCAGTTCCTCAGAAAATTGCAAATAGTATTACCTGAGGATCCAGCTATACCACTGTTGGGCATGTACTCTAAAGATGCTATAATAAATAACAAGGACACATGCTCCACTATGTTCCTAACAGCCTTATTTATAACAGCCAGAAGCTGGAAAGAGCCCAGATGAGTAGGTACACTAAGGCTGTGTATTCTGCAATATACAATTCTCAAAACAAATTTTAGTATCAAGATAATTTTTTGTTTTAATTCTGGAATCTAGTATTCTGGCAGCCTGCCTCTGTCATGTCTAATCCATATAATTCTGGGAGGTAGAAATATCTTAATCATCTCGTCTGAAAAAACACAGCCAAAATCTTTTCCCCTAAACAGAATATCCTTGAGCCACTAACCAGAAAATTTTTTGACCTCTTTACTAGAGGAAAAATATAACTGCAAAACTGAAAATCACACCCATCTTCCTTCCCTAATTTGCCAAGCAGGAAATGAACCCAGAATTCCCATGGGGTCTGTGTTAGACAGAATCCGAGCCTCCTGTGAGGCAACATAACTTTATATCATTCAAACACACCCGATTTACATTCTCTTTCTGTTTGGCCTTCTGCCTAGAACAGGTTTTTTTTTATTTATACCATCTATCTGTTTGACTCTGTACTCCAGAGTAGCTTCCACTTGTACACTTGTACACAATTTTCCCTAAGTTCCAAACCATTGGTGATAATCCCCACCTGATTTGGACAAATCTGATTATAAATCTTTCCTAAAAGCAAATAATTCCTATATTTTAACTTTATACTTAAACCAGTAACTGCTCCACAATGGAGGCTTATTTATTTGGCTCTAACTGCAGTAGCCTGCAATTCCTCTCAGGAGAGGACCTGTCTGCCAAGTCTTCTTTGTTCAGGGTTCCTGCGCTGGAGTCATGTGATTCCTATCAGCACCAATCACTCACTTATTTTCTTTTAAAAAAATACAACTTTTACTCTCAGGTGAATAGACTTAATTTTCTAGTGAATTCATTCCAGAAGTTGGTGCACCACTTTGTTGAAGTAATTATTTAAAAGGGGCCTCCAATCAAGCTATCTAAGCTGCAGCAGCTCTGCTGAGCTCAGCTGTCATGTTGTGTGACCAGAGGCCATGTGCATGCCAGCAGCTAGAAACAGCCAGCCACTCAGGCAGATAGAAACATCAGCCCTACCACCCACAAGATGCCAGTGTGTAAGACTGCAGTCTTCCATGATGTCTTGGTAAGGCTTGGCATTGTCCAGACCATCCCACCAACCATGCAGGCTCAGTACAAAGAGACTCTAATGTTTCAATTATCTAAAGGCTTTATATATTTTGGTAATGAATCAATTACAAGATGCATGTGCAATCAGAGGTGTAACCCCACATTTATCCTAGATATACCAACTACCTTTGACCGCCAGAGACAAGCAAACATGTCTGCCTCCATGTCTCCCTCTCTCAATCTCATCTCCCCCTTAGCTCCTCCTCTTCCTCTCTTTACTCCTCCTCTTCCTCTCCTTACTCCTCCCACCTTAGCTCTTCCTGTAGATCTTGAAGGTTCTGCTGGAAATGATTTGCAACAAAGACAGCAAGGTATCTGACAATGGCAGACATTCAACCAACCCATGAAGTAAAGCTATAGTAAGGTGCCTCTATCTGAATCCCAGTCATTATCCTTTGGGCATCTCTTATATAGTCATGTATACTGCATGAGTTGAATTACAAAGAACTAGCTAGCTGTTCTAACTTTTGTTATTCTCACTTCTAGAACTAGATATTTGTGTGGAGGGGAGTTCCCTTCCTTCCTCTATCTCTTATGGTCATTGGGATTCTGAAATAAGTGGTTTTTATTTTGTTTTTATTTTTGTTGCTTTTTTCTCATGTTACATGAGTCAGCCTTACATAGGCATCTAGTAAAATCGTGATCAGAGGAGCACATATATGTGGTTCCATTGGTCAGGAAACACCTAAAAAGCAGTTTTCTAATAATGGTAATTAATTTGTATTCCCACAACAAACTGCCTGGTAGGAACAACTGAAGGTAGATAAGAGGATTTATTTGACTTCACAGATTCAGGTTTTATGTCATCATAGTAGCTGGGAAATGGTATATAAAATTTGTGTATGGTGTGGTAGTGTGATTAAAAAATATCTCACATGTGAGCAGGCCTAGATGCAGGAGTAAGAAGAAGACACACAAATGTAATACATTGATATTACTCAGGTTTGCTTTCAAACAGTTAGCACAAACTGGAACAGAGCATTCAATAGACAAGCATGTTTACACATTTCACATGTAAACCAAAACATTTTCTTTAGGCATGTATCTGGTTCTACCCTCTTCTGAAGGGACTACTATAGAGTAAAAGTGGTGTTTTGGTATGTATAGTAAAGGCCTTGGGGGGAAAAAACAGCAAGGTAAACTGTTCCCTTTGTGAGGCTTTGTCATGTGGAAAAGAATTAATCTCTAAAAGAAATTATGTACTCCCTCTCTATACCATAACTAAGACCACACCACAGTAGAACTCTCCTAAATTTTAATATTTAAACTTCCTACTAATATTGCACATTAGTGAAATCTGTCTAAGAAATGTCCCAGAAAGGAAGAGCAATGTCTTCTGCATGTTCTCTTATGCAGAGTCTTCATTGTTAGTCAGATATGGACTGTGAAAAAGGTTAGAACCAGGCTACTGGCACAGCTGGTTTGTGCCTCACTTTTCTATGTTCACCACATTTTCTGTATCCACTCCACTGTTGAAAGACATCTGGGCTCGAACCTCTGGTATCCTGGAATTTCAGCTGGATGCAGTGAAGACACAGACATCAGAAGCTTATAAATTTACCCTTCCCCCTGCCCGTCTTCTAATATCTCAACACCCATAATCAGCTTGAAGAAGTTAATGAAGAGTCAGGGCCCCTATTCCCTGGGCTTGGGTTAACATTGGGCTGTCTTTCTAGGAAAAAGTAATGGTTTTGTTGGAACATGGAGGAATAGCTAGGAATTATTATTAAGCTGAAGTTAATAGTGTTACTCTCATAGGCATTGTGCCTATGTAACACATTTAGGAATAGACGGCTTACACCCAGTCCTTCTTTAACTTTTTTAAACTGATCTGAGATGGTTAGCCTGTGAGATAAGGGTCTATAGCAAATCCATGGCTCTGAGTTTATTGTTAAGGTGTTTTCTAGATTTTAATTAGAAATAGCTGAGAGAAGTCAACGGACAACAGTCCAGATTGCCTTATATAGGTAGTTGGTTTTCAAAACATCAGAAATTCAGAGAATTGGCATTACAAACATTTCTGTATTAATGTTCATTTTGATTAGAGACCTGTCTGCTCCTGACAGCTTCCCTGTCTTGGATTCTAGAAGAAATTGAGCATCTTTGGAGTTACTCCAGTTGTGGTGAGACAGCCACTAGGCAAGAAAAGACAAATTACTGTCCAGAAAAGGGACACACTTGCGGAATAGTTGACTGATTATATCTGCCAAGACAGAATGATCAGCCCTTAAAAATTCTACATTTTCCTGGCCAATAGAGTGAGTTCCAGAACAGCCAAGGTTACACAGAGAAACCCTGTCTCGAAAAAAAAATTTTTTACATTACTATGTCTGTCAGATGATTCTGGGCCAGAAGGCTGAAGACTAGATGCTCCAGTGTTTTGAAGTAAGGGACTGTTCAGGTAATCAGCGGCCTATATAAATTGGCTAAGTTTTAGAAGCCATAGTTTGTGCTTCCTATATCTTCAGTTAATTTATTCATTCTGAATTTCTGATGGAATTGAAGACTTATAGTCTCACAGCCAACCCAGGCTCTTTACTTTGAAAGGATGGTTTTCACATGAAATCCATTCTAAAGACAGGACATAAGCCAGGTTCAGAACTAAGTCTTTTAGTTAGGAGAGATGACAGAGGTTCTGTTTAGTCAACAAAATGATGGGCTGGGTATTAAGTCTATTTTGTACTTTACTGATACAAATTGGTATGGTTATGCTTTAATTGTATTTTGAGAGAAAAGTTTCTTTTTTTAATTTAAACGGGAAGGATGATATGTAAGAGGAGATAATGTGGGAGGAGTAAGGAAAAGAAAAAGAGGAGTAAAGAGAGGAAGAGGAGGGGTTGGTATCAGGCTCCGAACCCAGTGACATCACATCTAGGCAACCCCCACATCGTTACCAAGGCAACTGCCATACACTCCCAGAATCCACCTGGCTACTTCACCTTTACCTGAGAGATACTTCGTCACCGCTCATTTAAAACAGGCAGGACCCTCTGACCTCACTCTCTTATTCTTCCATCTTTTTCCCCCCACCTTTGCCCTATCTCCTGAATAAACCTCCCCCTCCCCTTGGAAGTTTGTGGTCTGGAGTGGTCTGTTTGCTGCGGTCGGGTGTCTGAGTTAACAACTAACAATGGTGTGTTGGACTGAGATTGAATACTTCAGGAACCACTGTGCTGCTGGCAGGACCAAAGCCACGTGGCCTGCCTCTATTACCACTGCAACCGCCTCTATACCAAGTGGACTCCATCACTGCTACCTGCCATCACAGACTGCATGAATTTCCACCATTTCCACTGCTGCTACAGATCAACTCCGGCTGCAGCCCACCACATGGTACTCCACCACATGAGTTAGGCAGACAGACAGACCCACACAGACCTCGTGGTTCCATTTTCCTGATACCAGACTGCAGAATCCTACAAACACACACTGACATATTGACTGGTAAGGAGATTCCAGTTCCCAGGAGGGCCCCTAGACACCCAAATAAGGCCTGATCATCCTTCCCTGGACTAAGAGGTGTTGGCATTTCACTGCTCCAGTCCATATGACTGGCTTCCTAGCTGAACTACTACTTAGGACATTGGCTGCTGGGCGACTCCCTGCCACCCCAAAGCAGTTTACAGTCTCCTCCCAAGTTCTTGTAGCTGCCAGAAATCCTGGTACCAGGTTGAACTGCTTTCATGGATCTCCAGGAGTTTGCTGAGGCCCCTAGGTAACTGTGTGATAACCTGATTATCTAGGCTATTGCCTGATTTATTACCAACTTTTCTATTGGGATGCTGATATGAATAGCTAGGTAAGCCCCCCCATCACCCAGTGGGCACTACACTGTCTTCAGCTGCACCCCCAGACACCCCACTGGGTTGTCTCCTGAAAAACCTCAAATCTCTAAAGTTAACACCTGATTTGAGGCCATCCAAATCGATATACCTCTGCAATAAACTCTGGATTCAGTATCCTCTAAATAATGGTTTAAAATGGTCACCTAATGGCACACTAGAACAAGTCATTTTAAAGGGTCTTCATATATACATACAGCAGTCTGGTAAATGGAAAGAGGTTCCCTATATTCAATCATTCATCTACCTTCGCTCTAATCCCTTCATGTGTTCTGCCTGTTCCCCATCCCAGGTCCTTTTAGCCATGGAACCTACTCAACTCCCATTAGACAACACAACACTCTTAGATCCAGCTGATGAGCCCCCACTTGCTTCTGTCGTAGACCTGCTTCCATGCTGCAAAAAACCCAAACTGCTGCCTCAGTTTCTTCGCACCAAGATACCTCAGAGTCTACCAGCTCAACCTTTCCAGACCCTTCCCCTTCTTCTGTGCCAGGTGCAGGCCATGCTAATTGCCCTGTGTTGGCTCTGACCTTTACCCCTCCTATCACATGTTTTAAGGCCACAGGCAAACCTCCAATTCCTTCTCCTCCAGGGACACCTAAGCCAGCATCTGTCCTTCCCTTGAGGGAGGTGGCTGGGGTAGATGACCTTGTTAGAGTACATGTTCCTTTCTCAGTAAGTGAACTCTCTCAAATAGAGAGCAGATTGGGTTCCTATACCTCTAACTCCTCCGCCTTTATTAAGAGTTCCAGTACATCACTCAATCTTGTAGTTTGTCTTTCCATGATGTTCATATGATTCTCACTAACAATTTACTTCCTGATGAATGCAGGCAAGTTTGGGAAGAGGCAAAATCACATGCAGATCAGATTCATCAGACAGAGAGAACATATCCAATCGGATCTGAGACTGTTCCTGACCAGGACCCTCAATGTAATTATAATTCTACAGTTGGTATCTTAGCTACAGATAGATTTATAACATGCCTTTTGTCAGGCCTAAGAAAGACTGCCTTAAAGCCAGTAAACTTTGAGAAACTCCAAGAGGTTGTCCAGGACAAACAGGAAAACCCATCTCAGGTTTTAGAACGCCTTACAAAGGCTTTATTGCAGTTTGCTAATCTGGACCCTGAAAACTAAGAAGGTAAGCAACTTCTGATGACCTACTTTTTTCCCAGAGCTACCCTGACATAAAAGCTAAAGCCACGTCACCGTCCATATAAAACAGGCAGAACCCCCTACATCACTGTCAATATAAAACAGGCAGAACCCCCTACATCACAGTCCATATAAAACAGGCAGAATCCCCTGACCTCTCCTCCTCCTCCTCCTCCTCCTCCTCCTCCCTCTCCCCTCCCCCTCCCCTTGCCCTTCCCCTTCTCCTTCCCTTCCCCTTCTCCTCCATCTTCCTCTTCTTCTCTCCCACCCTCCATCCTTGCCCTATCTCCTGAATAAACCCCACATGGAACCCTTTGGTCTGGTGTGGTCTGTTCTAAGCTGAGCGTGGATGTATACCATTGGTGCATTGGGCCAAGAACAGAAGACTTTGGGAACCGCGACCTGTGCAGCCACCACCAACTGCCGCTGTCACTGGCTGCTGTGACCGTGCAGGACTGGCATGTGGACCACCGCCACTATCACTGCCGCTACTTGTTACACCATGTGGACTGCATCCTCCACTACCTGCTGTAACCAACCACTTGAATTTCCACTGCTGCTGCAGACCAACTCCACCCGCCACTGCAAGGCTC
>JANHMN010000011.1:4610187-4635454 GCA_030674055.1 Rhabdomys pumilio
GCAAGGCTCATGGAACTTCCACCACTGTGTGCTCTGACACATGGGCTAGGCAACCAGGCAGGCCTACACATACTTCACATTTCCACCTTTCCTGATACCACACTGCAGAAGTCCACAAACACACACCAGCATATTGATTGGTAAGAAGCTTCCAATTGGCGGGAGGAATCCTAAATGCCCAGATAGCACCTCGCCAGACTTTCCTGGGCTGAGGGGTTGGCGTTTCAATGTTCCAGTTCATATGACTGGCCTCCTGGCTGACCTAGGACTTAGGACTTAGGCCATTGGGTGACTTCTCTCCTTGAAAGCTGTTCATAAATCCCCCAAGCTTTGCAGCAGCCGATAAATCCCTGGCACAAGGTTGAGCTGCTTTCTGGTGATCTCTGAGAGACTACCACCGCTGGGGCCCCTAGATATTCTCATGAGGACCTGATATCTAGCCTGCCTGCCTGATTCTTTGAAAACTTTTCTCTTGGGATGCCAATGCAAATAGTTCAGTAGTAGCCTCCTCATCACCCAATGGGCACTAAATTGTCTTCAACTGTACCCTCAGACACCCCACTGGGTTGTCTTCTGAAAAACCTCAAATCTCTAAACTTAATGCCTGGTTTGAGACCTCCCAAACTGATACACCTCTGCAATAAGATATGGATTCAGTACCCCCTAGATAATGGTTCAAAATGTCCACCTCATGACATTCTAGACCCAATCATTTTAAAGGATCTTCATACATACTGCCAGCAATCTGGTAAATGGAAAGAGGTTCCCTATATCCAAGCATTCATCTACCTTCGCTCTAATCCCTCTATGTGTTCTGCCTGTTCCCTACCCCAGCTTCTTTTAGCCATGAAACCTACTCAACTACCTTTAGATGACACTACACCCTTAGGTCCAGCTGACAAACTGCTTACCTTCCATTGCAGACCTGTTTCCATGCCGCCAAAAACTCAAACTGCTGACTCAGTTTCTTCTTCTTGCCTGGATACCCCAGAGTCTACTAGCCCGACCTCTTCAGACCCCTCCCTTCCATCTGTGCCAGCTTCAGGCCACTCTAATCGCCCTGCATTGGCACCAACCTTTACTCCTCATATCATGGGTTCTAAGGTCATAGCCAACCCTTCAATTCCTTCTCTTTTAGTGACACCTAAACCAGCATCTGTCCTTCTTATAAGGAAAGTGGCTGGAGTTGATAGTCTGGCCAGAGTACATGTCCCTTTCTCACTGAGTGAATTTTCTCAAATAAAGAGCAGACTGGGTTCCTATACCTCTAACTCCTCTGCCTTTATTAAAGAGTTCCAGTACATTACTCAGTTTTATAACTTGACTTTCCATCATGTTCATATGATTCTCACTAACAATTTACTTCCTGATGAAAGCAGACAAGTTTGGGAATTGGCAAAATCACATGCAGATCAGATTCATCAAATAGAGGGAACATATCCAATCATATCTGAGACAGTTCCTGACCAGGATCCTCAATGGAATTATAATTATAATTTCACAGGTGGTATCTTAGCTACAGATAGATTTATAACATGTCTTTTGGCAGGCCTAAAAAAGGCAGCCTTAAAGCTATTAAACTTTGAGAAACTACAAGAGGTTGTTCAGGACAAACAGAAAAGCCTGTCTCAGTTTATAGAATGCCTTACAAAGGCTGTATTGCAGTATACCAATCTGGACCCTGAAAACCCAGAAGGTAAGCAACTTCTGATGACCTAATTTTTTTCCAGAGCTATCCCAACAGAAAAGCTAAACTTAGGTGATTGGAGAAGAGACCCCTAATTCCACATGCAGAAGTCTTGGCACTGGCCTTCAAGGTGTACCATGAGAGAGATGAGAAAGCCAGAAAACAGAAATAGCACATGCTGGCAAAGGCTATCCGACCAGCCTCAGTTGCTACCCCAGACTCCTGGTCATTGAAGACTCAGGAATCACTAGGCCTCTGCTATAAATGTGGTCAACAAGATCATTAGGCGAGTGCTTGCCCCAATCCCAGAAAGCCAAGGAGACCATTTTCTAGGTGCCATCAGAAGGGACATTGAGCTGTCAATTGCCCTCATGTTGCCCAGAACAGAGGGACATCGCTCCCAGAGAATCCTTCCACTGACCTTCTAGGATTGGTTTTGAAGGACTGACAGGGTCCGAGCTCTCTCGACCTGACCACATCATTTGACCCTATCACTAGCAGGGAGCCCTGGGTAGCTATTATGATATGTGGAAGACCCATCTTCTTCCTCTTGGACACTGGGGCCACTTACTCGGTCCTGATGGAGTTTTGGGGACCCACTTTCCTTTGCATTTTCCTGTTGTCAGGGTAGGAGGACAACCTTACCTTCCTTACCAGACCCTCCCCCCACTTAGTTGCATTTTTAGGGGTAAACCTCTCACCCATTCCTTTTTGGTAGTGCCTACATGTCCCATCCCCTTATTGGGAATGGATAGTTTAGCTAAGTTGAGAGCCTCTATTTCCTTTGCTCCCCTGATTCGCCTAAACCCAAGCTCACCAGCAGTTCCTCTTTTCCAGTCAACGTACCAACACTAACATGTTATTTCTCTTAGCAGCTTCTCAGGTGGACCCCTGAGTTTGGGACTTCCAGAACCCCTCTGTTGCTAAACATCATTCTCCTGTTGTCATCCAGTTACTGGACTCTACCAGGTACATCACTCAAGCTCAATACCCTCTTTCTTTTCAGAGCCTCAGTGAACTTAAGCCTATCATTTTTGACCTCTTAAGGAAAAAATTCCTTTGCCCTACCTCTTCCCCCTTTAAAACCCCAATACTAGCAGTTAAGAAACCTAATGGTACCTATCACCTGGTTCAAGACCTCAGACACATTAATTCTGCAATGGTTCCCCTCCATCCTGTTGTGGCTAACCCTTGCACGCTTGTTTCCACAGGGACTTCTCATTTTTCAGTCCTAGATCTCAAAGATGCATTTTTTCTATCTCTCTAGATGCCCAGTTACAAGACATATTTGCCTTTACCTGGACAGATTCTGATACCCATTTCTCTACCCAACTTATCTGGACAGTTCTACCTCAGGGATTCCAGGACAACCCACACCTATTTGGCCAGGCCCTGGCTTCTGGCTTGCTCTCTTTATCTCTCCCTAGATCTAAGATTGTACTTTATGTAGATGATGTCCTTCTCTGTATCCCCTCTCTAGAGAATAGCCAAGCTGACACTTCTGCTCTTCTAAATTTCCTTTCCAGTCGGAGCTACAGGGTCTCACCTTCTAGAGTCCAACTGTCCACTCCTCAGGTCACCTATTTAGGACTAACCATTGTCCCAACACACAAGGCTATACCTTAGATAGAAAGAATTTGATTCAGTCTCTAACTGTTCCTTCTACAAAGGAAGAAATTTTATCATTCCTAGAAATGGCTAGCTTTTGCATTCCTAGGTTCCTTCCTTTTTCCTACTTTCTCTTCCCTTATATAAAGCAGTGTTAGGCCCCACCCATGAACCTTTTCTCAAACTGGTTACCAAGCTCTTTCAAAGGCTCCAACAGGCTCTTCTTAAGGCCACAGCCTTACATCTCCCTGACCTGACTCATCCTTTTTCCCTCTATGTAACTGAAAAGGAGGTATTTGTACTTGGAGTCTTAGGTCACGAACTTGGACCATCTTTTACATCTGTAGCATACTTGTCATAAAGACCAGATCTAACCATCTAGAGTTGGGCACCTTGTATTCATACCTTAGCAGCTGTTGAACTCCTTATTCAAGAGTCAAAGAAACTAACCTTGGTATCGCCTATATCTGTCCTCTCTTCTCACAACTTGTCACAGCTCCTTACTTATAAAGGCTTACAAACTCTACCTCCCTCCAAGGTTCTTTCTCTTCAGGTAACTCTAATAGAAAACTCCACTCTCACCTTTCAATTATGTCCACCTCTTAATACTTCCAACTTTCTTCCTCAACTTAATACTAACTACTCCCTATCTCACTCCTGCACTGAAACTTTAGAGGAACTATTACCTTATCCTTCACACATACAGGAGGGCACATTGCCTCAAGCCATATATACCTGGTATACAAGCTGGAAGCACCTTGATCAAGGTGGTCAAGGCACAGGGCTTTTCTGCCCATACCACCAACCAACAGGCTGAACTAATAACTCTTACCCATGCTTTCCAGTGGGCACAGGGACAATACCTCAACATCTACACAGATTCCAAATATGCTTTCCACATCCTCCTGTCCTATGCTGCTATCTGGAAGGAACATGGGTAACTAACCACAAAAGGAGGATCAATAACTAAAGTAAACCAAATTATGGCCATGCTAAAGACCTCCCATCTCCCCACAGCTATTGGGATTGTCCACTGCAGATTCAACCGGACACGCGACTCTATTGTCTCCAAGGGAAACAATTGAACTGATGAGGCAGGTAGAGATGCAGCCCTTAGGGGGTCTAGACTCATCTCACCCTCCCCAAGACATTCTTACACTGCAACCCACATCCCCACCTACACCCTCTGACACTTCTCAAACTCTGTCCTATCTTCACTTTCATCCTAACACCCAAGCATTGTCTTATTTTGTTAAGACTCACCTACAGCCTACTTCTGAGAACTTAAGTTTCTTAAAATCTATCACTGCTTCTTGCAGAATCTGTCAGATGTCAGATTCCAACTCCAGGTACCATAGCACCCCTTTTCCTACCCACCAGGCTAGAGGTTCTCTTCCTGGAACTGACTGGCAACCTGACTTTACCCACTTGCCTGCTGTCAAATGAGTCAAGTACCTCCTGGTCTTGGTGGGTAGAGGCTTTTCCCACAACTAACAGAAGGGCTCAGACAGTCTCTGATCTCCTCCTCTGAGAGATCATCCCCCGATTTGGTGTCCTAGCCTCCCTCCAGTCAGACAATGGTCCTGAATTTACTTCCCAGGTTTCTCAAATTCTATCTAAGGCCCTAGACATCCCCTGACATTTTCACATTCCCTACAATCCTCAATATTCAGGTAAGGTAGAAAGAACTAACTGCTCTTTAAAAACCACCCTTGTTAAGCTTTCACAGGAACTTCATCTTAACTGGGTAAAACTCCTACCTCTGGCTTTTTTCAGGCTACGAGCTCTCCCCAAGCAGCCTCTCTTCATCTCACCCTTTGAACTCATGTATGGACGTCCAGTCCTAACTCCTGGTCTTTCACCTAAATGCTCTCCCCTCCCAGACCATCTACTCACCCCATTACTTTGCCACCTCTGTTCTCTCTTGTGGAACTTTGCTGACCACCATCTACCTCAACCACACAGTTTCCTGTCCACTTGGGTCCATTTGTCCTACCTCAAGCCTTTCATCCCCCCACCTAAAATCGACTCTTCATACACGTCGACCCTAACGGGACCATGCTCTATTAAGCTCCAGAGGACTTCAAAATCACCCACCTTGTCCTCAATCCCAGAACCAAGACTCTACTCTGGCAGCCAAGCTCAACCTCACTGGACTAGACATGGGTTTCTTGCCCTCCACCTGCTGCTTGTTTCTATCCAGGTCAGACCTTACATCTGGAGGTTCGAGAGTCAAGAGACCCCCACAGATAACAAACAGTCTTTCCAAACAGGGTCTGAAACTGCTCCATAGTCGGATGCCAAGAACCAGTCCAAATTGCTATCATCTCTATATCTGGTGTCTCATCTAAATATTATGTTCTCTATACTTGCTTTCTCTTTGACCAGATAGAAGATTATTGTAGAAACTGGCCAGACGATTATGGGGGCTGCCCATATTGGTCTTGTCACATATATATGCTAGATCACAGACCAACCACTTCTACCAACACCACAAGACACTCTTTTCTACATACAAGACCCACAGGATTCCAGCTGTGGTGCTTCAGAACCAATGGGGGCCAGATGTCCTGACAGCTAAAGAAAATGGTCTTCGCCAGCTCCTCCAAGAAGAATGCTGTTTTTAAGGAACATGAGACCTCCAGTTCTGAGATTTTATTTAAAAAATCCCATATAAAAATAGATACTCTCTTTTATAACACCCCTTTTTCTCATCCTCCTGGTGTTATTATTTCTAACCAAACTATTAATCAGTTCCTGTTACAGGATTACCAGCCACTGTCCACAGAGGAACCTGATACACATATCTACCAAGTGGACCCCGATGGTGAAAGCCAGCTACTCCCAGCCAGCTACACCCCACAATGGATTACCCCCATACACAGTAGGAAGTAGTTTAAGAGACATTGTGCCCCAACTCCCCTTTCACCATCGGCTTCTCCTCCACTTCTTCTCTTTATAATAAGAAAAAGGGAGGTATGTTGGTATCAGGCTCCGAACCCAGTGACATAACATCTAGGTGACCCCCACATCATTGCCAAGGCAACCGCCATACACTCCCAGAATCCACCTGGCTACCTCACCTTTACCTGGGAGATACTACATTACCACCCATATAAAACAGGCAGGACCCCCTGACCTCGCTCTCTTATTCTTCCATCTTCTTCCCCCCACCTCTGCCCTATCTCCTGAATAAACCTCCCCCCCCCCCTTGGAACCCTGTGGTCTGGAGTGGTCTCTCTGCTGCAGTTGGACATCTGAGATAACAACTAACAGGAGGAGCTAAGGGAGAGACAAGGACGAGAGGGAAGGGGACATGGAGGGGGATGTTCAATTGTTTCCGGCAGTCAAAGGTAGTTGGTATATCTAGGTTGGGTGTTGGGTTATACCTCTGATTGTATGGGCATCTTGTTATTAATTCATGGCAGAGCCATCTCCCATGCTGGCATCTCGTGGGTGGCAGGGCTGGTGTTTCTGATTGCCTGAGCTGCTGGTCATTTCTAGCTGTGGGTGAATGTGTGGCCTCTGGACATACAACATGGTGGCTGAGCTCAGCATAGCTGCTGCAGCTTAGATAGTTGGCTTGACCAAAGGCTGCTTTTAAATAATTACTTCAACAAAAATCCATTTTTCTTCTTCTTGGAGACTTTAGATTATATTCATTACATCTTTCCTCACTTAGCCCTCTACCCTTACTTTCCTTTCTACCAAGGTCTTTTCTATATATACCAAAAAACCACTTTTACTGCACTCTAGGCCCTTCAGAAGAGAGTAAACCAAGAGTCATGTCTAAAGCAAAATCAACAGATATTTGGCATCTCCCACAAATTGTCAATTCCAAAAATAGCATTGACAAGCTTTTTTATATGCTGTTTTTAATTTCCAATTTTATTTTAATTTTGGTTGTTATTAGTAATTCCATTTCTGTATTAAAGTCTATTTTCTGTTTTTCGACATACACAGTATTTTTTTTAAATATACTTCTTGAAAAAAAGAATACCTTAAAGTCCTAAATTCCATGTAAATCAGATTATTTTAGTAAATATGACAGTGAAAAAAATCAGAAAGGCAGGATTTAAGTAATCTCAGGAAAAGAGCAGAAGCATACGTATGTCTTCATATAAGAAAACAATCATAAAAATATAAAAGGCAAAGAAATTTCATGTAGAAGAATATATTTCAGAATCCCAACTGTAGGTACTTTATTTAAAAAAGTCTACCCTAAACACATAGACACTCTTACTCCTGATGTATGCTTTGATCAGTGGACAACTCATTCACATGGAGGGAAGTGGCAGCACTTTAGTTGCATAACAGTAGTGCTCACTGGCACTAAAGTGGAGGGCAGGGGAGCTCATTTCTGGCTTCAACTATGAGCAACAGAATTTTTCTGCTGCTAAAACTGCTGGGAAAAGAGGTTGCAAGCTTTAACTCTTCCAGAGAAACACAAACCTTAAATATTTCTTGTTTATACAAAACTGTGAAAACCATGACAAATGACAACAGACATTAGTTTTTATATACACAGTTTTCTAATGAAGCTACTTGGTGGGCATATTCCAATTATGTAGGTTTCACTATAGACTGAAACTAGCAAGGTGTAATGTGATGCTAGCAGGATAAGATCAGTGTCAGTTGGGATGTTCTATCCTATGTTTGGCTGAAAGTATTTGAAAGCAATTAGGTGAAAAATAACGATAGTCACATTCATAATAATTGTTTTCAAAATATATCTTCACATATCAGATATCTACAACTGAAAAGTGTCAGACACACTGTGGGGGCAAAATAAATACTTAATTGATGGCTGACCACTTAATATATACCATTTAAGAAAATGTGGGGCTGGAGCACTGAGCAGATCTTGGGCAGCCGCTCTGCCCCCACTCTCACAGAACCCAGAGGAAGTGGGCCGTCCAGGAGCCCTAAGCCAGGCAGTACCTTAGGTAAGGAGAAAGCAACACCAACCCCAAACAAGGAGTAACTGGGACCCACTAGGACCCAGGAAGTCACTCCTGGCCTGGAGTACTGGTTCCTTCCAGTCTGGACCCTAGCACTGAGCAGATACCAGGCGGCAGCTCTGCCCCAGAGGAAGCGAGCCTCTTAGGAGCTCTAACCCAGGAAGTATCTTAGGTAAGAAGAAACCAACACTGGCCCCAAACAGGGAGTAATTGTGACCCACTAGGACCCAGGAAGTCATTCCTGGCCCAGAGCATTAGTTTCTTCCAGTTTGGGCTTGAGCACTGTGCAGATCTTGGGCCCCCACCTCTAACCCCAGTAGTAACACCCAAACCACACATTTCTGATACAACCAAAATAATAGGAAAGACAGGCTCCAGTCAGAGATAGGGCAGGTAGCACTAAGGAGATCCAGATGGTGAAGGGTAAGTGCAAGAACATAAGCATCAGCAACTCAGGGTACTTGGCATCATTAGAACCTAGGTCTCCCACACAAGAAAGTCCTGAAATCCCCATACCACTGGAAAAGCAAGATTCAGATCTAAAATCTCTTCTAATGATGATGATAGAGGACTTTAAGAAGGACATAAATAACACCCTCAAAGAAGTTGAGAAGAACACAGGTAAACAGGTAGCAGCCCTTAAAGAGGAAACACAAAAATCTCTTAAAGAATTACAAAAGAACACAACCAAACAGGTAAAGGAATTGAACAAAACCATCCAGGGCATAAAAATGGAAGTAGAAACAATAAAGAAATTACAAAGGGAGACTACCCTGGAGATAGAAAACCTAGGAAAGAAATCAGGAGTCATAGATGCAAGCGTCACCAACAGAATACAAGAGATAGAAGAGATAATCTCAGGTGCAGAAGATACCATAGAAAATATTGACACAACTGTCAAAAAATGCAAAATGCAAAGAGTTCTTAACACAAAACACCAAGGAAATCTAGGACACAATAAGAAGACCAAAATTAAAGATAATCGGTGTAGATGAGAGTGAAGATTCCCAACTTAAAGGGCCAATAAATATCTTCAACAAAATTATAGAAGAAAATTTCCCTAATCTAAAGAATGAGATGCTGATGAACATACGAGAAGCCTATAGAACTCCAAATAGACTAGACCAGAAAAGAAATACCTCCTGTTACATAATAATCAAAACATCAAGTGCACAAAAAAAAAGAAAGAAAGAAAGAAAGGAGATTAAATGCAGTAAGAGAAAAAGGCCAAGTAACACATAAAGGCAGACCTATCAGAATTACAACAGACTTCTCACCAGATACTATAAAAGCTAGAAGATGCTGGACAGATGTCATACAGACCCTAAGATCACAAATGCCAGCCCAGGCTACTATACCCAGCAAAACTCTCAGTTACCATAGTTGGAGAAACCAAGATATTCCATGACAAAACCAAATTTACACAGTGTCTTTCCACAAACCCAGCACTACAAAGAATAATAGCAGGAAAGCTCCAATACAAGGAGGGCACTTATAACCCAGAAAGAGCAAGAAAGTAATCCTCTTCCAACAAATCCAAAAGAAGATAGCCACACAAAGATAGTTCTGCCTCTTAATAACAAAAATAACAGGAAGCAACAATCACTGTTCCTTAATATCTCTTAACATCAATGAACTCAATTCCTCAGTTAAAAGATATAGGCTAATTGAATGGATATGTAAACAGGACTCAGCATTTTGCTGCATACAGGAAACCCACCTCAGTGACAAAGACAGACTTTACCTTAGAGTAAAAGGCTGGAAAACAATTTTTTAAGCAAATGGTCCTAAGAAACAAGCTGGAGTAGCCATTCTAAAGTCTCCAGCCCAAAAACACAAAGAGAGGGAATCATGGCTCCACCTGTACAGGTAGTTGAGTATGGACTTGCCAGACATCAGGGGAAATAGACAGCCTTGGTGCCTGAAAGTTTGGATTCTCTAGCATTGAGGAATTCAATAGCAGGGAGGCAGAAATGTGAGGACCGTGGAAGCACACCCTCACAGAAACTCCCAGAATTATATGAATTCGACATGACAGAGGCAAGCTGCCAGAAGACTAGATTCCAGAATTCAAACAAAAAGTTATCTTGATACTAAAATGTGTTTTGAAAATTGTATATTGCATAATACACAGCCTCAGTGTATCTACTCATCAAGTGAGCCGACCTGCTCGAACCTCTGATGTCCTGGAATTCTATCTGGATGCAGTGAAGACACAGTGTCAGAGGCTTATTAATTTACTCTTCCCCTTGCCCCTCTTCTAATATCTCAATGCTCATAATCAGCTTGAAGAAGTTAATGAAGAGTCGGCACCCCTATTCCCTGGGCTTGGGGACTAAGGTGGTTAATATTGGGCTGTCTTTCTAGGGAAAAGTAGTGGTTTTGTTGGAACAGGTAGGATTAGCTAGGATTTATTGCATAGCCATAACCTATTGGTAGAAATATGTATAATTGTTATTAAAATTGTTATAATTTTTTAAATGGTACAAAATTTACTTTGATTTAAAATTTAAGGTTTTTATTGGTATGAGTTTCTTATTAATATAAAAGTGAGATTAATATTGCTACTCTCATAGGCATTGTGTTTATATAACACATTTAGGAATACAAGGCTTACACCCAGTCCTTCTTTAACTTTTCTAACTGATTTGAGATGGTTAGCCTGTGAGATAAGGGTCTATAGCAAATCCATGGCTCTGAGTTTATTGTTAGGGTGTTTTCTGTATTTTATTTAGAAATAGCTGAGAGGAGTTAACAGACAACAGTCCAGATTGCCTTATATAGGTAGTTGGTTTTCAAAACATCAGAAATCCACAGAATTGGCATTACAAACATTTCTGTATTAATGTTCATTTTGATTAGAGACCTGTCTGCTCCTGACAGCTTCTGTTTTGGATTCTAAGAAGAAATTGAGCATCTTTGGAGTTACTCCAGTTGTGGTGAGACAGCCACTAGGCAAGAATTGCCTCTTTTTATCTACAGACGAATCATTGTCCTGAAAAGAACACACTTGCTGAATAGTCAACTGATTATATCTGCCAAGACAGAGTAATCAGCCCTTAATAATCCTGCATCACTAGGTCTGTCAGATGATCCTGGGCCAGAAGACTGAAGATCAGATGCTCCAACGTTTTGTAGTATAGGAACTATCCAGGTGTTCAACAGTCTCTATAAATTGGCTAAGTTTTAGAAGCTATGCTTTGTGCTTCCCATAATTTAAGTTAACTCAGTCATTCTGGATTTCTGATGGGGTTGAACACTTATAGTCTCATAGCCAATCCTGGCTATTTACTTTGAGAGAAAAGATTTGAGAGGATGGTTTTCAGCTGACATTCATTCTAAAGCCAAGAAAAAAAGCCAGGTTCAGGTCTAAGTCCTTTAGTTAGGAGGGATGACAGAGGTTCTGGTTATTCAACAAAATAATGGACTAGTTATTAGGTCTTTCTTTACCTTACTGACACAAATTGGTATAGTTGTGCTCTAATTGTATTTTAAGAGAAAAGTTTTATTTTAACAGGAAGGGTGATATGTAGGAGGAGCTAAAGTAGAAGTAGTAAGGAGAGGAAGAGGAGGAGTAGGGAGAGGAGAAGGAGAAGGAGAGGAGGAGCTAGGTGACGAGAGAAGGGAGGTAACATGGATGTGGATGTTCATGTGTCTCTGCCAGTCAAAGATAGTTGATATATCTAGGTTGAGTATTGGGTTACACTTCTGATTGTATGAGCATCTTGTTATTGAGCATTACCAAACTTATAAAGCCTTTGGTTAACATTTAAAAATTGTATAAAAGCAAAAATGAAAAGGGGGGATGGGATAGGGGTTTTCTAGGGAGAGGAAATGGGAAAAGGGGATGGCATCTGAAATGTAAATAAAATATCCAATAAAAATTTTTTTAAAAAAATGCATTCTCTTTTGAGAGTGCCTGAGCAGCCCACTGAGTGCAGTGGACAGCTAAGAACAGCAAGTAACGCAAACTCCCAACCATCTCTGACTGTGCTGGTCTTTGAGCATTGTTTATGAGTCTGAAAGAGTTTGTGTTGGGAGCTGGAATTCACAAGCAAGAAGAGTTGAATACAAGAAACTTCCAGTTTTACAAAAACAATGTCTGTTACTGACTTTTGCAAAGAAAAAAAAATGTGGGTAACCCAGATGATTTAGAGAAATACATATATGTAACATCTTGCCAACATATATTGTTATGCTTGATGTTGGAGATAAAGCTGTATTATGAAACTAGGACATGTAAACTAGCAATGGAGTTACAATCAAACTTTAAGTAAAAGGCTCCTAAGCTTAAACAAGAGAGTGAACCTTGGGGGTTATTCAAGAGTTAGTTCTCATATTTAAAAATTTTAATGTTGATGTATTACACTTATCCCTTTAAATTTTTATATGATATAGAAATTTACAGAAAATTTTAGATCACTTTACATAGTTAACGGGGAAATACTAAAAGGATTGAGTTATATTATAGCTTTGGGTACATTTTTGATCAAAAATTAAATAACACATCAAAAAATCCAAACACATTTAATAGAAGGACCTAACAAAACTTTATACAGATCTTTTTTGAGCCATGAAAAAAGAATGATTAGTCTTATTTTGGTAAGGCTCTTGGGAAATAAAATACTTTAATTATGAAATAGCAGCTTGATAAGACATTCCTGTATTGGTATTGATAGTTAAGTAGTTGTGTTATCCAAAAAAGATGACAAATTATAACTGGTATGGACAAGATATTATTCATTACTGGATACAGAACTATTTTGAGCATACAGATATTCTGATTTTACACCCACTACATTTCAAAATTCTGTAAACTGAGACATTGGATTTGTATAATGTGGCAGGTCACAGTAAATGTTTCATTATCTTAGTCTGTTCAGTCCTTTTCTTATTAAGCAGGCAAACACAGTCATCACCATCTTTGGCTTCACTTCAACGAGGTCATCAGGCAGCACATATATTCAGGCACTGATCTTCCGAGCAACTGAAATGGCGTATTTAGCATTGTTTAGTTTGTCCCCATTAGTCAAGTGTTCTCTCTTGATCATTTCTTGATGAACTGCATTTGGTGCAATGGCATCTATTAGATCTAAGACAGGCAAACTTGTACTAATAGATTTATCCTTGAAGTTGGAAATAAAAGTAATTTTGTTTGCACTTTTAAGGACCTAATTGACCCATTTAATAATGATATCATCACTGATTTTTTTCACCTTCTCCAAGGTCTGATAACACTTTCAGTGTGTATCTTCTCATCAACTGCCATACCAGTGCCAGGGTAAGTGTTGCATTCCCTTCATTTAAGGCCTGCCCAGTGATGCCAACCAAAGAGAACTTGGCCTCATTCTTCCCAAGCTCAACTGCATAGTTACAGTTTTCAGTCTTCTTCATGTTCCCTCCCTGAGCAGGATAGGGAGGTTTGTTGACATGACACCAGTTGATTGGCTCGTGGATCATCTCATAGAGCTGAAAGATCACCAAAGCGTCTGCAAGGTCACTCTACAGATGATTGATGTACAGGTTCACCCCCAGTGAATTCATCCAGTTCCAAAATGTCCTTTCTTTCTTGCTCTCTCCTTCCAGTAAGTTGAGATCAATGTCATTAGTGTCAGGCTTGTGTAGGCATGGATATGTGTTAAAAAGATTCACTGCAGGAGTGACAAACTGTCTGCAGCCAAGCATATCCACTTCCTGGAGCATGAATCCAGTGCACTTCAGGTCATTTTTCTCGTTAAATCCTGAAAGATCAATGGCTATGGCAGACTCATTGTCTCGGTCACCTTTAGGAGCAATCTGATTAAGCAGGTGAAAATAGGCTTCTGAGTCCTTAATGTCCTGGCTGAAGTTGTTGATGGTGTGCCAGCCTGCATTGGTCAGATAGTAGTTAACCCATTGTAGCAGCAGCTCCTCCTCAGAAGAAAGCTTCACCAGCTCCTCCAGCTCCTCACCTTCTTTTAGCAATAAGATCAAGGCTTCATTCCTGGAAATCTTGATATCAGCAAAAAGACCAAATCTGATGATCTGCCAGAGAAGCCTCAAGATCAGGTGAGGCTTTCCTTCCTTGAGATCCTGAGCACCTATGTTGACCATGGTGCAACCAATGGCTGAGGCAGAATTCAGGGCTAGGTTCAGATTTTCCAACACTGTGAATGGAGTGAGCTTCTTCTTATTGATAGCTCTTTCATCAATCGTATCTGGTTCAGATAAGTTGATCATTTTGCAAAGAAAGATACCATCTGCAAGATATTTGAAAAGACTGCCATTGTTGGTGTTCGTGGGTAGAAGGTGGCTACAGTCTGCATCGGTCTCTAGAGCTTTGTTTATCCAGTTAACAAAATCCACTTTTTCTTCCTCTGAATAAGAATGCTGGGTGCCCTCACTGGAAATGGATGACTTTCCCCCAATAGCAGTGATCCCTTCCCTTTTGTTAATTATTTTTTGGAATGTTTTGCTGATATCTTTGCTTTTTAACTCTTGCATCAGTGACACAAACTCCTCAAAATTGATTTCACCATCTTTGTTGTTGTCAGCAACTACTAAAATTTTGTCCACAATCTCACGCACCTTGTACCCAGGAAGAGGGTACAAGCCTTCCGGCTTGCCTCCTTAAATAGATCCTGAAGTTCATACTCACTAACATACCCACTGTTGTCAATATCTATTTTGTTAAATGCTTCTTGTGGCTCTTCAAGCTCCTCCTGAGAAATGGTGGTGGTACTGTTTTCCATCTTTAGACTGGAAAGGCTACTTCAGGTCTTTATATCTGCGGTGGCCATTCGGCAGCTCCTGCCTGGGATCCCCGGCTGCTGGTCTGCTCTGCTCCCTAAAGTCTATTTTCATATTTCAAATTGTTTGCATCATTTCATTCAATTGGTTATGTTTCCCACTATTCATTAAGGCATTTATTCATAACCTCTGTAAGGTCCTTGGACATAGTCATGATTGACAGTTTGAAGGCCTTGTCTGATGCTTCAACTAAACTGATTTTTCAGGTCCTAAAAAATAGGAATCTTGGCTTCTAAAGTAAGCGTATGGTCTTGGTTGTTTCATGTATTATACTTTGATGCATGAATGTAGGCATCAGGAATTATCATTTTTAACGTGTTTTCATAGACATATCTTGTAACTTTTGTCAGGTGGGTATTCTATTCTTTGGTTACTCTTGCCCACTCTCAGTCCTAGCAACATGTGACATGTGTGGAGCCCTTGAATCCGAGAGAAGTTTGTTGACCTAGTATTCCCTGTTACAGGGTTGTTCTTTCAGTCAATTCAAAGTCACAAAGAATGGAGATGGACTAGAATAAAAGGCTGGAAGAAGAAGCAGAATAGGACTAGAGAGAGCTTCCATCCCACAATAAAGCGCGTTTCAATGGAATATCAATAATCTAGGAGGAAAGACTCACATAGGCAAGCTGCTGTAGGTTTAATGGTAAATATTCAGAGACTAGAATGGAGGATGGGAAGGAGGTAAAGTTCCCCTCTCTTCAGTTACAGATTAATGTGGCAGCTATGGTCCCTTAGTACTGAAACCAACTATGGGCCACTAGAGTCATAGAGGATTAGAAATTGGTTAGAAAAAAAAAAAAAAGAATGAATGGTCTTTTTTTGAATGGTCTGCCAGGCATAACTAAGGAGACTCTGTAAGCAATAGATCAACCTTAAATACCAAGGTCCCCCTTACATTCCTTGTAAATAGTCAGCCTAATCTCCCAGGAGGATCCAGAAACAAGAGCTTTAGAAAAGAAATCATGAAGTCACTTCAGGATTAATTACTTGCAATGTTTGACTTCACATGCTCTAACCTCCCACAAGCCTACAGAGCATTTGTAACCCAGTTACTTTCACTCCCTCCTTGTTACAAAAATTTGCAGATGAGCATGCAAAATGAACATTTAAATAGCAATTTTAATGGTGATAAATAGTTTTCATTCATTTATCCTTTCTTTCTTTTACTTTGGAGCTTTTTTTGAAGGATTTACATTTCAAAAATCCAGCAAAGGAATTTTGAATGAAAATACCAAATACAACAATCTGTATTTGTTTCATTCAATTTCTTTAATGTAAAAATTAGATTCACACATTTATTTTATGGTCATTATTATGTCCTGCCTATTGAAAAGCTTAGAGTCCTGTTGAATACCAGCACACTTCAGGAAATGGGCACCAGACATTTGGTATTTAACAAGATGCGGTGAGCCATGAGTGTGAAGTACAGGGACTTCATCAGAGGGAACATGAGAGACTGGGAATGAAGGTATATTGAGCAACCCTTCACCAGCATTCTTCTGGGCTTGGGCCCTTCAACATCTTTGGAACCACATATAGCTCTATTCTACACATATCCAAAAATCTAACACCAAGGCACAAACTGGGATGTCACTGTGATGATCTGCATCCTCACTATCACCTCATACTTTTCATGATTAACAGAAAATTTCCCAAGGTTTTTCGCCTTTCTAGATCACAGCATGACTTCAAAGTTGACATTAACATTTAAATTATCCGAGGCAATGTTGTTTGGTAGGACCCTCACTATAATTTTTCAAGTCTCTAGAAGCTTCTGGCCTGAAATCTCCTGAAAAGTCAGTTTTCCCTGCATAGCTGATATGTAACACTTATCCTCTGCTTTTTAGGAGAGAGGGTACAGAAATAATGCATAGGATAAAGACAACTTTTGTGATGAGGCAGTTTTTCCTCATTTTTTAGAGAAACTTGAGTTTTCATCATTATCTCTTGTAACATGGGGAAAACTATATTGTAAACTATGTTTACTTTTATAGGACCTAATCTCTGTGCAATTACTCAGTATAATTTTATTCACAATTTTTATAATATCAATTATGTACCATTTATTGTGGAATAATTTCCCATTTTTTTTAAATTTGAAATGCCAACTTTTCCAGTCTGCACTGCTGCCTGGAGCAGTACTAGTATGTCAGCTCTGCAGTCAATCCCCACAAACCCAGAGAAAGCTTAACTCTCAGGAGCTCAAACATACCCAGGATTATAGGTGAGTAGGCCATGACACACCCCCACCCCAAAACAGGGAGAATTGGGACCCTCAGGGACCCAGAAACTCTATCACAGCCAGTGGCACAGGACCCTTCTTGTCTGTGCTGGTGCCCAGAGCAGTCCTAGGGAATCACCCAATCTTCCAAAACCCATAGGATGCTGGACTCCCAGGAGCTATAACATAGGATAGAACATAGGATAATAGGATCTCAGGATCTCATGATCTTGGCCACACCAGGATTTCAGGATCTCAGAAGCAGCCTGACTCCCAAAAGCTATCACAACCAGAATCTCAGGATCACAGGATCACAGAAACATTTAGACTCTGAGGAATCCTGACACAACCAGGATAACAGGGCAGACAGGCTGCAGTCAGAGACAGTGAGTGCAAGTAGCACTAGAGTTAACCAGATGGTGAAAGGCAAGCACAAGAACATAAGCAATAGAAACAAAGGTTCTTGGCATCATCAGAACCTAGTTATCCCACCATAGAAAGTCATGAATACCCAATGACTCCAGAAAAGCGTGATTCAGATTTAAAATCACTTCTCATGATGATGATAGAAGACTTTAAGAAGGACAACACTAACTTCCTCCAAGAAATACAGGAGAACACATGTAAACAGGTAGAAGCCCTTAAAAAGGAAACACAAAAATCACTTAAAGAATTACAAGAAAACACAATCAAACAGGTGAAGAAATTGAACAAAATGATTCAGGACATAAAAGTGGAAGTAAAAACAATAAAAAAAAATTACAAAGGGAGACTACCCAGGAAACAGAAAACCTAAGAAAGAGATCAGGATTCATACATCCAAGCATCACCAACAGAATACAAAAGACAGAAGACAGAACCTCAAGTGCAGAAATACCATGTAAAACATTGACACAACTGTCAAAGATAATACAAATGCAAAAGAAAACTCCTAACCCAAAACATCCAGGATATCCAGGACAAAATGAGAAGAGCAAACCTAAGGATTATAGTTATAGAAGAAAGTGATGATTCCCAACTTAGAGGGCCAGTAAATATCTTCAACAAAATTGTAAAAGAAAATTTCCCTAATTTAAAGAAAGAAATGCTTATGAATGTAGAAGAAGAAGCCTACAGAACTCCAAATATAATAGACCAGAAAAGAAATTCCTCCTGTCACATAATAATCAAAACACCAAATGCACAAAACAAAGAAAGAATATTAAAAGCAGTAAGGGAAAAAGAGAAAGTAACATATAAAGGCAAACATATAAAAATTATACCAGACTTCTCACCAGAGACTAGAAAAGCCAGAAGATCCTGGACAGATGTCATATAGACCCTAAGAGAACAAAAATGACAGCCAAGGCTACTATACCCAGCAAAATTGTCAATTGAAGAAACCTAGATATTCCATGATAAAACCAAATTTATGCAATGTCTTTCCACAAATCCAGCCCTCAAAAGGATAATAGAGTGAAACCTACAGCACAAGGAGGGAAATTATACCCTAGAAAAAGCAAGAAAGTAAATTGCTTCCAGCATACCCAATAGAAGATATCTGGACAACCACAACTCCATATCTAAAAACAAAAATAAGAGGAAGTAGCAATCACTGTTCCTTAATATCTCTTAACATCAATGGACTCAATTCCTCAATAAAATGCATAGACTAACAGACTGGATATATAAACAGGAGTCAACATTTTGCTGCATACAGGAAACACACATCAATGACAAAGATGGATACTTTCTCAGAGTAAAAGACTAGAAAACAATTTGCCAAGCAAATGGTCCTAAGAAACAAGCTGGAGTGTCCATTCTAATATCGAATAAAATTGACTTTCAACAAAAGGTATCAAGAAAGATAAGGATGGACACTTCATACTCATCAAAGGAAAAATCAACCAAGATGAAACCTCAATTCTGAACATCTATGCTCCAGATGCAAGGGCACCCTTTCATAAAAGGATTCATAAAAGAAACTTTACTAAAGCTCTAAGCACACATTGCACCTCACACAATAATACTGGGAGACTTCAACACCACACTCCCATCAATGTACAGATCATGGAAACAGAAACATAAGAGACACAGTGAAACTAACACAAGTTATGAATCAAATGGATATAGCAGATATTTATAGAATATTTCATCCAAAACCAAAAGAGTATACTTTCTTCTCAGCACCTCAGTACCTTCTCCAAAACTGAACATATAATTGGTTATAAAACAGGCTTGAACAGATGCAAAAAAATTAAAACAATACCATGCATCCTATCAGATTACTACAGAGTAAGGTTGGTCGTCAATAATCATAACATCAATGGAAACCACACATACACATGGAAACTGAACAACACTCTACTCAATGAGAACTTGGTCAGGGAAGAAATAAAGAAAGAAATTAAAGACTTTTTAGGATTTAATAAAAATGAGAACACTTCATACCAAAACGTGTGGGACACAATGAAGGCAGTGCTAAGAGGAAAGCACATAGCTCTAAGTGCCTACAAAACAAAACAAAAAAACAAAAACAAACAAACAAACAAACAAACAAACAAAAAACTGGAGCGAGCATACACTAGCAACTTGACAGAACACCTGAAAACCCTTAAACAAAAAGAAGCAAGTGTACACAGGAGGAGTAAATGGGAGGAAATATTCAAACTCAGGGCTGAAATCAACCAAGTATAAACAAAAAACTATACAAAGAATCAACAAAACCAGGAGGTGGTTCTTTGAGAAAATCAACAAGATAGATAAACCCTTACCTAGACTAACCAGAAGGCACGAAGACAGTATCCAAATTAATAAAATCAGAACTTAAAAGAGTGACATAACTACAGAAACTGAAGAAATTAAAAAAATATTATCATATCTTACTACAAAAGCCTATACTCAACAAAACTAGAAAATCGGGATGAAATAGCCAATTTTCCTAGAGAGATACTAGGTACCAAAATTAAATCAGGATCAGATAAACCATCTAAATAGTCTTATGACCCCTAAAGAAATAGAAGCAGTCATTTAAAGTCTCCCCACCAAATAAAGCCCAGTACGAGATGGTTTTAGTGCAGAATTCTATCAGACCTTCCAAAAAGGCCTATTACCAATTCTCTATAAACTATTCGATAAAATAGAAACAGGAAAAACCCTACCAAATTTTGCTATGAAGCCACAATTATGCTCATAGCTAAACCACACAAAGTCCCAGTATGAAATAGAACTTCAAACCAATCTCCCTTATGAATATTGATGCAAAAAAAAACTCAATAAAATTCTTATAAACCGAATCCAAGAACATATCAAAATAATCATCCACCATAAAATAGTAGATTTTATCCCAGGAATGCAGGGATGGTTCAATATTTGGAAAACTATCAATGTAGTGTAATGTATAAACAAACTAAACACACACACACACACACACACACACACACACACACACACACACACATACACACAATCATCTTACTAGATACTGAGAAAGCATTTGACAAAATTCAACAACTCTTCATGGCAAAAGTCTTGGAAAAAACAGGAACTCAAGGCCAATACCTAAACATAGTAAAAGCAATATAGAGCAAAGCAGTAGCCAGCATCAAAGTAAATGGAGAGGAACTTGAAGCAATCTTGCTAAAATCAGAGACTAGAAAAGGCTGCCCACTCTTTCCCTACGTATTCAATATAGTACTTAAATTTCTAGCCAGAGCAATTAGACAACAAAAGGAAGTCAAAGGGAAACAAGTGGGAGAGGAAGAAGTCAACATTTCACTATTTGCAGATGATATGGTAGCATACATAAGTAACCCCAAAACTTCCACCAGAGATCTCCTAAATCTGATAAACAACTTCAGCAAAGTGGCTGGATATAAAATGAACTCAAACAAATCAGTAGCCTTCCTCTACTTATGGGATAAACAGGCTGAGAAAGAAATTAGGGAAATGACACCCTACAGTAGTCACAAATATTATATAATACCTTGGTGTGAACCTAACCAAGCAAGTGACACATCTGTATAACAAAAACTTCAAGACCCTAAAGAAAGAGATCTTAGAATACCTCAGAAGATAGAAAAATATCCCATGTTCTTGGATTAGCAGGATTAATACAGTAAAAATGGTCATCTTCCCAAAAGCAATCTACAGATTCAATGCAATCACCATCCAAATTCCAACTCAACTCTTCACAGAGTTAGAAAAAGCAATTCTCAAATTAATTTGGAATAACAAAACCCCAGGATAGCAAAAACTATTCTCAACAATAAAAGAACTTCTGGGGGAATCACCTCAAACTGTACCACAGAGCAATAGTGATAAAAACTGCATAGTATTGGTACAGAGATAGGCAAGAAGATCAATGGAATAGTATTGACAACCCAGAAATAAATTCACATCCCTATGGCCTCTTGATTTTTGACAAAGGAGCTAAAACCATTCAGTGAAAAAAGGACAACATTGTTAACAAATGGTGCTGGTTGAACTGAATGTCAGCATGTAGAAAAATTCAAATCAATCCATTCTTACCTCCTTGTCCAAAACTCACCTCTATGTGGATCAAGGACCTCCACTTAAAACCATACATACTGCAACTAATAGAAGAGAAAGTGGGGAAAAGCCTCGAACACATGGGCACAGAGAAAAATTTCTTGAAGAGGACACCAATGGCTTATGCTCTAAGAATTAACAAGTGGGACCTCATAAAATTGCAAAGCTTCTGTAAAACAAATGATACTGTCAATAGGACAAAATAGCAACGAGCAGATTGGGAAATGATCGTTACCATTCCTACATCTGATAGAGGGCTAATATTCAAAATATACAAAGAACTCAATAAGTTAGACTCTAGAGAACCAAATAACCGTAATAAAACGAGGTACAGAACTCGACAAAGAATTTTCATCTGAGCAATATCAAATGGCCGAGAAGCACCTACAGAAATGTTCAACATCTTCAGTCATCAGTGAAATGCAATTCAAAACAACCTTGAGAGTCTACCTCTCACCAGTCAGAATGGCTAAGATTAAAAACTCAGATGACAGCACATGCTGGAGAAGAGGTGAAGGAAGAGGAACACTCCTCTATTGTTGGTGGGATTGTAAGGTTGTACAACCACTCTGGATATAAGTCTTGTGGTTTCTCAGAAAATTGGACATAGTATTACCTGAGGACCCAGCTATACCACTCCTGAGCACATACCCGGAAGATGCTCCAACATATAACAAGGACACATGCTCCCTTATGTTCATAGTAGCCTCATTTATAATAGCCAGAAGCTGGAAAGAACCTACATGTCCTTCAACAGAGGATTGGATACAGAAAATGTGGTACATTTACACAATGAAAGACTATTCAGTTATAAAACAATGAATTCATGAAATTCTTAGGCAAATAGATGGATCTAGAAAATATTATCATGAGTGAGGTAACCTAATCACAAGAGAGCACACATGGTATACACTCATTGATAAGTGGCTATTAGCCCCAAATCTCACAATACCCAAGATATAACTCACAGACTACATGAAGCCCAAGAATAACAAAGACCAAAAAGTGGGTGTTTTGGTTCTTTTTAGAAGTAATAATAATAAACACAGAGGAGCAAATGTGAGACAATGTGCTTAGTAGAGTCTGGATGAGGGACCATCTAGAGAGTGCATCACCTGGGGATCCATCCCAGGTACAATCACCATATGTACACACTGTTGTAAATGTCAGGAAGGGCATGCTGATAGGAGCCTGATATAGCTGTCTCCTGAGAGGCTCTGCAAGATCCTGACATAAACAGAGATGGATGCTTGGAGTTAACCATTGACTGATCACAGAGTCCCTAATGGAGTAGTTAGAGAGAAGACTGAAGGAGTTGAAGGGAGTTCACCCACATTGGGAGAGTGACAAAACCAACCAATCAGAGCTCCCAGCATCTAAACAACTAGCCTGGGAACACATATGGAGGGACCCATGGCTCCACCTGTATATATAGTGGAGGATGGCCTTGTCAAGCATTAGTAGGAGAGGAGGGCCTTGGTCCCTTGAAGGTTTGACACAAGGTACAACATTGGCTATCTCTGGAACACAGCTTCTTTTCGCTCTCAAAATACACTTTCTAGAAAATTTCACCTCAGTGACGCTGGTCTCTTCTTAACCACCACTAATTTCTTAGCTCCAGGTAACCAGCATCAATTGTCCCAGTAATTTTCTTCTCCTCTTGAATATGAAGCCAGAGGCACATGGTCAGAGCTGCCAAGTTCTGCTGCTTGCAAGAGCTGGAGCATGGCCCCCTGGCTCTATTACATTATCACTGGCTTCTGCTTTCCAACCCCTTCAATACCTAAACTTGGCTGTCCTGGATCTTGCTTTGTAGATTGACCTTGAACTCAGAGATCTGCATGGTTCTGTCTCCTGTAATGCTGGGATTAAAGGCATGTACCACTATACATGGATTTAAGCTTTTTTTTTTTCACCTAGAACCTGCTTTGTCCCAGGCTGGTCTTGAACTCAGAGATCTCTTTGGCTTTGTCTCCTGGGATTAAAAGTGTGTACCACCATTCCTGGATCTAAAATTAGCTGGGTAGGATCTTGCCACCAAATCCTTTTTCCTTAATTCAATTTAATATCCTTGAACACAGGATTCAGTTCCATTTCACTTCCTGGTGACTCTTTAATACTTGAACCACATATTTTATATTTTACCTTTCTCAGCTTGCTGTGCTAGTTTAAAATGCTCTTCATGAGAGTTAACCAAAGAACAAAGTCTATGATGGGTGTTTTTGAGACTTTCTTTGTCAATACAATTAATCTGCGTCTCTTCATCTTAGTTAGACTCTTCAAACAATGGCAAAAAATAGCCACACTCTTCACCAAAATACCACAAAACAGCCCCTAGGCCACATACAGAAATTCTTCTCCACTGAAACCTCCTGGGCCAGGTCAGCACAATTCAAATCACTCATAGCATCAACATCTCCCATATTCCTCTAGGGTAGCCAAATAAGCCCTACATAAAGCATTTTAATGCTTTCCAAATCCCAAATTTCAAAATCCACATTCTTCCAAACAAAAGCATGGTCAGGCCTATCAAAGCAATACCTGACTCCTGGTACCAACTTTTGTCTTAGTGTTTTACTGATGTGAATAGACACACCATGACCAATGCAACTCTTATAAGAACAACATTTAATTGGGGCTGGCTTACAGGTTCAGAGGTTCAGTCTGTTATCATCAAGGAGAAAACATGGGAGCATCTAGGCAGGCATGGAGCAGGAGGAGCTGTGAGTTCTACATCTTCATCTGAAGGCTGATATCAGAATTAAAGTCTATACCCACAGCGTCATACTTACTCCAGCAGGGTCACACCTTCCAATCCTGCCACTCTTTGGGCCAAGCATCCATCTACAAACCATCATATAGATTAATACAATAAAGACAAATGAATAAAGTACTTAGTTCAGTCCTTCCACTAAACATGCAGAGAACAGAATCAGAGTTTTGGACAGAAAAGAAGCTCTCCTTCCACCCTTCATATTGTAGTAGATGGTTTTTCACTTCAGTTATTTCCAATAACATGAACTCACAGTTTAGTAATGTGAGTTTAGTAATGTTTGGTGAGAACTAAACTCACAGTTCAGTAATGGTGCAAACTCATACATTTTTCCAGAGGGAAAAGATGGCATGTCAGAAATAAAGAAATATAAGCTCAGAAATAAACTTATTGTGTATAGTACTCTGCAGTGACAAGACTTTCTCAGTAATACTCCAACCACCAATTCCTATCTTAAGAAATCTAGAAATTCTGATGAGAAATTAGACAAGGATTTCATGGGGCAGTTGTGAAGAAGCTTCTTCCTTGGAAGGCCTTGAAAAAACAATTCTCAACTTTATATAAAAAAAACCCTCCAGGATACCTAAAACAATCCTGTAAATAAGAGAATTTCTGGAGATATCAGCATTTCATCAAACTGTACTGCAGAGTAATAGGAATAAAAAAAACCTCCTGGTATTGGCATAAAAAACAATCAG
>JANHMN010000011.1:4648659-4661253 GCA_030674055.1 Rhabdomys pumilio
ATTTTTAATGCATCCCCTGCAAAGATTATTGAATGGTATCCAGATGCAGTCGCTCAACTTGCCCTTCGTGGGCTAAAAGCAGCCATTACCCATTTTGGAAGGGATCCTAAGGTTTTAATAGTGCCATATACTGCACATCAGGTTCAAACATTAACTGCTACCTCTGATGTTTGGGCGGTGTTGTTCACTTCCTTTAATGGTCAAATAGATAATCACTATCCTAAGCATCCTATTTTACAATTTGCCTTAACTCAAGCTATTGTGTTTCGGCACATTATATCTCAGAAGCCGCTCCCAGATGGAGTTGTTGTTTACACAGATGGGTCAAAAACAGGTGTGGGTGCCTATGTAGTTAATAATAAAGTCACAGCCAGACAATACCATGAGACTTCACCTTAAGTTGTGGAATGCTTTATAGTATTAGAGGTTCTTGAAACTTTCCCAGGTCCTTTAAATATTGTTTCAGATTCCTTTTATGTAGTAAATGCAGTTAGGGTTCTGGAAGTTGCTGGATTAATTAAGCCCTCTAGTAGACTTACAGACGTTTTTCAAAAGATTCAATTTACCCTAGTCAATAGGAGATCTCCTGTTTTTATTAAACATATCAGGGCTCACTCAGGTCTACCGGGACCAATGTCCCATGGAAATGATCTGGCAGACCGAGCCACAAAGTTAATAGCTTTCATCCTATCTCCAAAGTTGACCTTGGCCAAAGATTTCCATAAAAGATTTCATGTAACCGCTGAGACTTTACGTCGGAGATTTAACATAACCAGAAAAGAGGCTAGGGATATAGTGACTCAATGTCAAAATTGTTGTCAATTCTTACCAGTGCCTCGTGTAGGAATTAATCCATGAGGAATTTGGCAACTACAGATTTGGCAAATGGGTGTTACTCACATCCCATCCTTTGGTAAATTGCAATATTTACATGTTTCCATTGATACTTGTTCTGGAATTATATTTGCTACCCCATTGACCAGAGAAAAGGCGGCCCATGTTATTCAGCATTGCCTCAAGGCATGGAGTGCCTGGAGAAAGCCTAAAATTCTTAAAACTGACAATGGACCAGCTTACACTTCTCAGAAGTTTAGACAATTCTGCCGCCAAACGGAGGTGACCCATCTAACAGGTCTACCATACAATCCTCAAGGACAAGGCATTATAGAACGGGCTCATCACACTCTTAAGTCCTGTTTAATAAAGCAAAAGGGGGGAGTCGAGGAAGCTCTACCCTCAGTGCCACGAGTTACCGTTTCTATGGTACTTTTTACCCTTAATTTTTAAAATCTGGACAGTCAAGGCCACACGGCAGCTGACTGTCATTGTTTAGAGCCTGACAGGCCAAAAGAGATGGTCAAATGGAAGGATGTTTTGACCGGACAGTGGAAAGGCCCGGATCCTATTTTAATAAGATCCAGGGGAGCTGTTTGTGTTTTTCCACAGGAAGAAGATAATCCGTTCTGGCTACCGGAACGCCTAACACGAAGAATCTTGGAATCTCAACTTGATCCTGCCCAGAGACATGAAGACCCTCCTGCTGACGGTGATATTCTGGCTGACACTGCTGACGGTGGGACATGCGGAGCTGAGATGGGAGATCATTCCTTTCTAGATTTTTGCTGCAGATTTGGACCCTAGAGTTCGAGGAAACGTAGAGAGATCTTTGCCCTTTTCCTTCTTTAAAGAATGGGTGGGAGTAGGCCTGTTTGGTATAGCCCTATGCTGGGGATTAGTGTTCATGTTATGGTTGGTCTGCAAACTCAAAACCCAACAGAAGTGTGACATGCGGTGATTGCCCAAGCATTTGCTGCTTTAGAACAAGGTTCCTCCCCTAGAGTCTGGCTGTCTATGCTACAAAAGTAGCTAGCGCTTGAGCCCTCAGCCGATGCACCCCACGGGTTCTATCCCATTGCACTGGGTCGGTGAGGCAAAAGCCCCGCTCTCTGCATGTCTCTGGGTAGAGTGTATACTGTGATATACAGGGGATGTTCCTCAGGGATAGATTCCTCGAAGGCATGTCTGGTTGCATAGAGGTCGAGTTGCCAAATCCTCTCCCTGTCAAAGGCAATGGGATGGGTAGATAAAAGTACACTCGTGGACTCAACGACCAGGGTGGAAATTCTTTACAATATCCCAACATTCTGCACAAGGGACTAGACCTTTACCTTCCTCTACAAGAGAGATGACTTAGAGCCTTGCCAGACGACCTTATGGTTTTATTTAATAAAACTAAAAGGGAGAGATGTGGAGAGCCACAGTGAGTGGTGACAGCATCCGCCATTGGAACATGGCGCTCGTACCTGACACTCGTGGGTAAACAAGTAAAATTGCGCATGTGCAGTGGCAAAGGCCTGCCAAATCAACGCCCAACCTGGGGTGTCATACGGGGTTTGAGCAAGCAGCCAATCAAAAATGTCCACGCCACTCTAGGGTATATATAAAGCAGCGCCATCTTGGCTCCCTCTCTCTCTCTTCCTCCACACATGGTAATAAACAGTTGTTGCAGAAGGATCCTGGTGCCCACATGCGTTCTTGCTGGCAAGACGATTGCGCGGGTCACAACTAGAAGTCTTCCTATATTCTTGGCTCCTGGTGCCTACCTGGCCAGTGGGAATGCAAGTGTTTGCTAGGTATTTTTTGGGCAGAGCCTAACGGAATTACTAACATTGGACATATCTGTTCACATATAAACTGTGTCCATTCCCCATTCCATGGTGTTGTAGATATTTCTGTTCTTACTTAAGCCATGTCCCAGTCCCATACAAAGGCAGGATGTGTGTCATGTTCACAAGTGAGCTGTATCTCAGTGCTATGTTATGATAACGTGGGCAAGTATGCTCACATAGGAGCAACATCACAGTGCCATCCCGAAGGAGCATAGGCACATCTGTGTACAAATTAGCCAGGATCCTGTGGCAGCATAGGTACCACCTGTTCATATGTGAGAAAAATTCCTGTACAGTCTCTTTAAGTGAACATTTTCAACTGTGCTGACAATGCTCCCTCCGAAAACCAAGGACTAACTCACAAAAATTCTTATATCAGATATGAAAAGCCCTCTTTGGAATTGTTGTCTAGGGTTACCATGAGATTCCCCAAATGTTATAGGATATTGCCATTGGATTTAGTTTTCCTCGGAGGAGTAAGATAAGTCCCTGTTTCTGAAGATACTATGAACTGACTTAGGATACGAGACCCAGAGGTCCCTGAGCTGGATCTGACCTGAAAGTATCCTCCTAAAGATTAGCTTTTATAGTAACAAAAGCTGCCATGAAAATTTCCAAAGAAGAGAAGCACCCAACAAACATACCCAGCTATGACATGTATGAACAACAGCAATGACCAGCATGACATGGTAACCCTAAAAGTGGAACTGTAGCATGCATATGTTAACACAAACTCCTGAAAATCAGGTATGTCTGCAGAGACTAGTTGAGTGATTAGAATTTCAGTTCAGATTGGAATATTACAGGTCCAAAAGCTTTATTTTAGTTTCCTTATCTTAGACTAGTCATAGCCCTTTGGAGCAGCCATTCTTTGTCCTTCCCTGTCATAATTAACGCATTGTGACTAATCATTAAAAACCTTATGGAATCCATTAGCTTTTCAGGTACATAGCTTCTACCAAACAAAAAAACTCAGATGGCATCTTGTGCTTATAGAAAAATCCTCATCTTGCTGTACATGCCTCTCTGATACACCCAGTTATTTTTAAATTTGCTGGGAATTATAACTTTCTTTGATTTCTAAGGCTGAAAAACCTCATCAAACAACTTCAATACTGAAACATGGAGTTTGAGGTAATCTAAATCTGTGTCCCCACGCCATGGTCACTGAAATGGACTCCAGAATAAACTATCTCTTTAAGTTGAGAGCTGTTGCTTGTCTACCAACCTAGTTATTTTTTGTAACCAATATTCCTCTATTTGGACATAACAAAGTGCTGCTCAATAGTAGTGCAACCACTCATGGTACTAAAATCCTAGTCAACTACTCAGGGCTAGCTAAATTACAGATCTTGGAGGAAAACCCACAAAGACTAATTTACTAAACCAGAAAAACCTCTAACTACATTTTAAATACTTGCCCTTATACTCACAGGTAACTGTAGTCCTTATCCCTCATCAAAGTTAAGAACTTTGTAACAGAGAGAAATCATTACAGAAACTCACAAACAAAATGCAATGTTGTGGAACCCAGTACCAAAGAACACATCCACAAACAACTGAATCTAAGATTCAGGGAACACTGTGGAAGAGAACACAGAGTGTAAGAGCATGAAGATCCAGGAGTTTCCTGTGAGACTGTAAGAACTACACCCAGAAAGTCTCACTAACATGACTGCCTATACATGAGTCTGACAAGGATGACACAAATAGACATGCTAAAATGTATGAGTAAACCCCAAGAGGCCTCACTCCTACACAAAGAACTACAGGCAACTGAGAATTGCTGGGAGTAGGAGAAGTTATATTATTTTTCTGGGAGGAGCTCACTAATTAGTCATCCAATATGAAATTTTCAGTCTTGAAAAAATTACAAATAATATTATACAGACTGAGCTAGTTATATTTAGGAGTATAGATGCTCTTTCATAAGATGTCATGTATTTAAAAGAGAGCAAAGTAGGTATAATGAGAAGTTTTGAATGAAGGAAATGTTTGAAATGGTTTGAGAGAGATCAGGATACCTTGACCCCTGTACCTTCTCCTTTCTGCAGCCTCATCAGAAGTGTAAGTAAATGTTGCCTCCTGTCTTTTAGAAAAATGGTATTCTTTCCAGGCTGAGAGAGGATCTTGATAGTGTTCCACAAGAGAAATGATTTTTTTTGTTGTTTACATAGCAAAGGGGCTCATATTCTCTGCTGAGAAAATGCATAGAATAAAAAACAAAACAAAACAAAACAAAACAAAACAAAACAAAACAAAACAAATCAAATGCCCAACCAACCAACCAACCAACCAACCAACCAACCAACCAACCAACCAAAATCCCCTCCGCCTGCATCTGGTGTAATGTGACTGATACTTTTTACATGTATTGTTTTCCTTTGATTTTTTTAATGTATTTTTCCTTATTTTTCTTCCCCAATTCCACCTTTGTCTTATTTTTAAAGAAAGCAACCTCCCTATATGGATATAAGTCCCCCAACCCTTGCACATCAAGTTGCTGAGGGATTAGGCACATCCTTTCCTCTAGGTTAGACAAAGCTGCTCAATTAGGAACATGTGATCCACAAGAATCCAAGCAGCAGGCTTTGGGACTACCCCTGCTCCAGTCATTGGGGATCTTAATGAAGATCTTAATGTGCTCATCTGCTACATTTGTGGAGGGGACATAGATCCAATCTGTGATTGCTTTTGGCTGGTGATTCTGTTTCTGGGAGCACCCAAGGGTCAAGCTTAGTTGACTCTGTTAGAGTCCCTGACCTCTTTCAACCCCTGAATATCTCTCCAAACTCTTTTGTAAGCCAACCTGAGCTTCATCTAATATTTGTGTGTGAGTCTCTGAATCTCTTACCATTGGCTGCTGTGTGGAGCCTCTCAGATGATGATTATTGTAGCCACCCAATGGCCATGGACAAACTGAGTTCACCTGAAAGGGAGTCTAGAAATGAAAAAGAGTTTGAAGGCAGGGCCCCCAAGAAAAATGTGGAGTCAAGACAAAGTTCTTTGATCAAGGTTCAAAATTTAATTTTCAGCACTTGTATATTTAGGGGAAGCCCATGGAACTCACCCTCTGTTTCATCTGGATTATGTTGCAAGGCAAACTCATTTCTAGGTTGAGGAACTAGCAATGCAAATAGTCAAGGAACAAGCAAAGCAATAAACAAAGCCCCCAGATCACTCTCATGATCACAGTTTCTAAGGTGCTAATCAGATTGATCAAGATATCTGAGCCTTTTCCCCTGTCCTAGCCCAAAGTCATATTTATGCCTGAAGCCTACTTTGTTCTGGCCTAAGATTTAGATTTGTGCCTGAAATTAGTTCCTTGTCATGGCCCAATGTCAGATTCCTGCCAAGTATCCCCAAAAGCTCTCCAATCCCCCATTTTTATTCCATAAACAAGACTGAACCCATCTTAGGTTATTCTAACAAGAATGCCTTCCTTACCCATCATGGAACATGCTTTATCTCTTAATATGACAACATAACTATAGTTTGTAAAATAACTACAATCAAATGCCCAAACCCAAGGAATCGGGATGACAACTCCCTATAACTTCTTTCTACTGAATAGAGATGGCATAAAATTCTTTAAAGGGATGAGGAGGGGTAGAAAAATTAGAAATTTTGGTTAGACTTAAGAAAACTAGCTAAAAGAAAAGATAACTAGCTTTAGCCTCTGTTATCCCATCTCTGCATATTTGGAAGGTTCAGAGCCTGATGGAAATTCTGACCAGATATGTTTGAAAGGTTGGATTAGGCAAAATGACCTGGAATCAGAGGCAATCTCCAAAGCTGTTTTAGGCAGCAACTTGAAGCAGGGGTTAAACAGGTCAGTTTAGCATCTCTGAGAATGAGTCTTGCCAAAGCAGTACATTCTGTAATATATGAATCTCATAACCAAAATTTTAGCACCATTAAAATATTTGTATGAATTTTTTAGGTTTTACAGATCAGTTCAGAATGAAATTTTACTCCTTGTGTGAGTAGGTGAAAGACAACTGTCTTTTTTTTATGGTTAATTTTATTAACAACCATTTGCAATAAGTCTTTATTCCCACCAAGTAAAGCATGGCATGAAGAATCATTACCTGTCCTGTTTGATTGTCTGGAAAATTTTCTAGTTCTTCAGGGGGGCTTCCCTTGTCATATTTGATTTGTCAGACTCTGAAGGGGTCCAAAGCATCTTTTCATTTTCTGTCAAAACAAATGTAGAGACTTTCTTTGAAAATAACAAATCCTTGGTCTAGTAACTAGAAATCATTAAACATTTAGCTTGACCTCTTTTCTAGAGGAATTTTAATATGACTACCAAACTCATAACTACAATCCTTTTTGATAAATTCAAACCAAATAAAGCAATGTGAACAAATATTAACTGATGAGACATTGTTTCTGTTGTCTTCTTTTCCAATCTTCATGAGATCAAGACCTAAATTTCTTAGTATCTCTGTCTACTTACTGTATGGTCCTCTTTCCAGGTCCTCTCTTTATATAATTCTCAAGGCCTGAATTTCTACTGTCTTACATAGGCTAGGTGACCTACCCCCTTCCATTGATCTAATTGTTAAAATTGAATGTTTCAATGGCTTATTATTTATGTCTACTTACTGTATTAGTCTATTTCTAGGCTCTATTTTTGTCCTATCAGGGAAAGAAATTCTCAAAATCCCATGAGTAAACCATGTTTAATGATCCAGAGAAATTGTCCTGGCAAGACTTTTTCAAATCTAAAGAATTTTGTTTTTCTAAATTTAATCCCCCTAACTTCTTCCTTCTATAGAGCTTTATATTTGTAGTGTCTACCAACTGGCTCTCTGCCTTTCATCTTAAACTCTTTGTATCAGTTTTGAATCACAGGAAGAAATCCCCATGTGGCTCAGGCAAAATCTGTATCCCCTTCAATTCTTAAAACTAGTTAAATTAAAATTAAAAAATTTATCCTTTGATTACTTGCCTGTAGGAAGCAGGCAGCTTTTATCATCTGGCTTCCTGCCTCAGAGCAGCCATCCTGTCTCTTAGCACAGCAGGGAATCTCATCATCTCTGAGCTGAGGCCCTTTCTGTGTTCCTTAGTTTTAGTTTTGTATGTGTACTGGAGCCATGTGACTTGCTCCACTTTGCTCACTGAGAAACCAAGGCTTCCTAGACTTGTATTACTGTGTGTGCATAGAGAATTCCTAAATTCATAATGGATTCTCACCCATCTTAGGCTCCATCTGTTGTGTGTAGCTCTTGCTATATGACCTAAGCTCCAGGAAGACAGCACTACCAGCCCCCTCCCAGAGAATATAGGATCCATGGATAAAAACACAGACACACACACTGCTCAATTTCATCTTGCTTTATTGGCTCAATTATTGGGTGCTTCCAATCTACCCCAGCTGGTGACCCTTTCCCAATACTCTTAGCTTATCACCTCTCAACCTGCTATAGCTTCAGTTGCTCAGTTGCCTTTAGTTCTAGCTTAAACCCCAACCTCCTGCCTGGAGAAGCAGCCTATGGCTGCTCTGACTGAGATCTCACATGGCTTATTGGCTTTTTTTCCCTTAGAAGCATGGCAAAACACTCTCTTCTTTTCTCCCTGCATATCCTAGCTGGCCTTTGTGGACTTGGAAGTCCTGACTATTCTGCCCAGCAAATAGCCACTAGCATCTTCATTGGTGGATCAAGAACCAATTGGGGAACAAGACCTTAGTATAAGAACCACTCCTGTAACTAAGGATGTTGAACATTTCTTGAGGTATTTCTCAGACATTTGAGCTTCTTCTGTTGAGAATTTTCTGTTTAGCTCTGTACCTCATTTTAAAAAATTGATTATCTGGATTGTTGTTGTCCAACTTCTTTAGTTCTCTAAATATTTTTGATATCAGCCTTATTTTGGATGTAGGGTTGGTAAAGATCTTTTCCCAGTCTGTAGGCTGTCATTTTGTCCTAGTGATAGAATCTTTTGACTTACAGAAGCCTTTCAGTTTAATGAGGTCCCATTTATTAATTCTTGACCTTAGTGCCTGAGTCATTGGCGTTCTGTTTAGGAAGTTGTCTTCTGCACTGGTGAGTTCAAGGCTATTACCCACTTTCTGTTCTACTAGACAAGCAAATGTGTCCCATTTTATGTCGATCCATTTGAACTTGAGTTTTGTACAGTGCAATAAATATAGATTTATTTTTATTCTGCTACATGCAGAATCCAGTTAGACCTGCACCATTTGTAGAAGATGCTCTCATTTTCCCTGGTATGTTTTTGGCTTCTTTGTCAAAAATTCATTGGTGTATAGATTCATTTTTGAGTCTTTCATTTGGTTCCTTTAAAACACTTGTATGTTTCTACACAAATGCCGTTCAGTTTTATTACTATTGATCTACAGTACAGCTTGAAATCAGGAAGAGTGATACCTTCAGAAGTTCTTTTAACTGTTAAGGATTTTTTGGGTATCCTGTTTTCTGTTGTTGTTGTTTTATTTTTCCATATGAAACTGAAAGTTGTTCTTTAAAGATATATAAAAATGTGTTGAAATTTTGATGGGGATTCCATTGAATATGTAGACTGCTTTTGATAAGATGACTATTTTTACTATGTTAATCCTACCAGTACATGAGTATGGGAGCTCTTCCTTACTTTTTCCCTTCAGAGATTTGAAATTCTTGTCAAACAGGGTTATTACTTGTTTAATTAGAGTTACAAGATATTTTATATTTTTTGTGAAGTGTCTTTCTCACCTCTGTATCAGCCAATTGCTCTTAGAGAAGAGTGATACTGATTTCTTTGAAGTATTTTTTTTATCCAGTCAATTTGTTGAAGGTGTTTATGAGCTGTAGGTCTTCTCTGCTAGAATTTTTTGAGTCAGTTATGTATACTATCATATCATCTGCAAATAGTGATACTTTGACTTCTTCCTTTCTGATTTGTGTACCCTTTACCTCCTTTAGTTGTCATATTGCACTAGCTAGAACTTTGAGTACTATGTTGAATAGATATAGGAGAGTGGCAACCTTGTCATTGAATTCTAGAAAGTCCCCAATTTTAGTGGAAATGGTTAAGTTTTTCTCCATTTAATTTGATGTTGGCTATTGGCTTGCTGTATATTGCCTTTATAGTGTTTAGCTGTGCCCCTTGTATCCCTGCTGTCTTCAAGAATTTTATCATTAAGTGTTGTTTAATTTTCTCAAACACTTTTTCTGCATTTATTGAGTTGATCATGTGGGGTTTTTCCCCTTTCAGTTTGTTTATATGGTGTATCACATTAATGGAGTTTTGTATATTGAACCACACCTGCATCCCTGGAATGAAGCCTACTTGATAATGATGGATGATATGTTCAATGTGTTCTTGGATTTGGTTCATGCATATTTTATAGAGTATTTCTGCATCATTGTTTATAAAGGATATTGGTCTGAAATTCTCTTTCTTTGTTAAGTCTTTGTGTGGTTGAAGTACCAACACAAAGGTGATTGTGGCTTCATAGAATGAGTTTGGCAGTGTTCTTTCTGTTTATAATTTGTAGAATAGATTGAGAAGTGTTATTTGGTATTAGCTCTTCTTTGAAAGTCTGGGAGAATTCTGTACTAAAACCATCTAGCCCTGGGATTTGTTTGTTTGTTTGTTTGGAAGACTTTTAATGACTGCTTCTATTTCTTTAGGGGTTATAGGATTGTTTAGCTAGATTACCTGATCTTGATTTAGCTTTGGGTAATTGGTAACTCTCTAGAAAATCATCTATTTTTTTTATATTTTTCAATTTCGTGGAGTATAGGCTTTTTAAGTAAGATCAAATGATTTTTTGAATTTCTTCAGCATCCAGTTTTATGTCTCCATTGTCTTTTCTGATATTCTTGATTTGGATAGTGTCTGTCTTTTGGTTAGTTTGGCTAAGTTTTTTTCTATCTTATTGATTTTCTCAAAGAACAGCTCTTGGTTTCATTGATTCTTTGTACTGTTCTTTTTGTTTCTAATTTATTGATTTCAGCCCTGAGTTTATTTCCTGTCATCTGCTCCTTTCTGGATGTGTTTGCTTCATTTTTTCCTAGAGCCCTCATATGTACATTTAATCTGTTAGTTGGAGAACTCTCAAATTTATTTATTAGGGCACTTAGTGCTATGAGCTTTCCTCTTAGTACTATTTTCTGAGTGTTCATAAGTTTGGGTATGGTACGCCTTCATTTTCATTGAATTCTAGAAAGTCTTTAATTTCTTTCTTCCTTGATGCAATGGTTACTGAGTAGAGAGTTGGTCAATTTCCATGAATATGTAGGCTTTCTGTTGATTTTGTTGTTGTTGAAATCAAGCTTTAATCTCTGCTGACTTAATAAGATACATGGGGTCATTTCAATCTTCTTATATCTGTTGAAGTTTGCTTTGTGACCAATTCTACAGACAAATTGGAGAAGTTTCCATGAGTTACTGAGAAGAAGGAATATTCTTTTGTGTTTGGGTGAAATGTTCTATAGGTATCTGTTAGGTCCATTTGAATCATAATCTCTGTTAGTTTTATTATTTCTCTGTTCAGTTTTTGTCTCAATGACCTGTCAATTACTTAGAGTGGGGTGTTGAAGTTCCCTCCTATTAATGTACGTGGTATGATTTAAGCTTTAGTCTTGTTTCTTTTATGAATCTAGGTGTCATTGCATTTGGGGTATAGATGTTCACAACTGAGGCTTAATCTTGCTGGATTTTTCCTTGGATGAGTATGAAATATCCTTACCTGTCTCTTTCAATTACTGTTGCTTAAAAGTCTATTTTCTTAGATATTAGAATGGCTACTCCAACTTGTTTCTTAGGATCATTTGCTTGGAAAACCTATCTTCAGCCCTTTATACTTCAATAATGATTATCTTTGTTTCTGAAATGTGTGCATTCTGTTTAGGGACATACTCTTAGTCTGCATCATTTTACTGGAGAATTGAGTCCATTGCTGTTGATAGGTATTAATGACCAATGATTATTAATTCTTGTTATTTTGATGTTGTTGTTGTTTGTTGTGTGTGTGTGCATGCGTGTGTGTGTGTGTGTGTGTGTGTGTGTGTATGCATCTTCTCTTGCTTTTAATGTTGTGAAATTATTTATTTCTTGTGTTCTCTTGAGTACAGTTAGCCTCATTTGGTTGAAATTTTCCTTCTAGTACTCTCTGTAGGGCTCAGATATTGAAAAGGCATTGTATAAATTTGTTTTTTCATGGAATATCTTGGTTTCTCCATCTACGGTGATTGAAAGTTTTGCTGCGTATAGTAGTGTGGGCTGACATTGGTGGTCTATTTTGGTCTGCAAGACCTCTGTCAGGTACTTCTAGCTTTTAGAGTCTTAGATAAGAAATTGAGAGTAGTTCTGATAAGTCTGCCTTTATGTGTTACTTGGTAATTTTCCCTGGTGGCTTTTTAAATTTCTTTCTTTGTTTTGTATATTTAGTGTTTTGATTATTCTGTGATGTAAGGATGTTATTTTCTGGTTCTTTCTGTTTGGTGTTCTGTAAGCTTCTTGTGTATTTATAGGCATTTCTCTAGGTTATAGAAATTTTTAATGATTTTGTTGAAAAAGTTTTCTGGGCCTTAGTGCTGGGAATCTTCTTCTTTTATTCCTATTATTATTAGGTTTGATCTTTTCATGGAATTCCTAATTTCCTGGGTGTTTTATGTTGTGAACTTTTTAAATTTTTCATTTTCTTTGACTGATATATTGATTTCTTCTATTATATCTTCTACATCTGAGATTCTCTCTTTTATCTCCTGTATTATGTTGGTGATACTTATGTATGTACTCCTATTGTCTTTCCTTGGTTTTCCAGCTCCAGGATTGCATCAGTTTGTATTTTCTTTATCGCTTCTAGTTCCCTTTTTTAGGTCACTAGGATCATGAAAGGCAGCCTGGTTCCTGGTTGAGCTAAGGTTGGAAACTACAATGACCCTTAGAGATGGCAGGCATTTTGCCTGGT
>JANHMN010000011.1:4661353-4693402 GCA_030674055.1 Rhabdomys pumilio
CAAGCTGTGTCACAGCATTCCTCCTTGGCAACAATGGCAGGTATGTTTCACATGATTGGCTGTGCTCCAAAAATCCCATGTTAGCATAGGCATGAGGAGTCCTTTGTGAGCTCTGTCCTGGAGCACATGGACAACAGACTGTGGCCACACACAAACAAGGGAGGTCCTTGCCACCTCATTCTCTAAAGACCAATCAATTTAAAATATCACATTGTTCTGCAAATCACATTGTGCCTAATGGCTGCTTCCCTAAGAACTGTATAAAAGCTCACTGATTGAGCAGTGTAAGATTCACCTCTCCTTTTGGGATGCAGGATGGCACCAGCATGCTGGAACATTAAAATTCCTCTTGCTTTTTACAGCAATTCTCCTCTCCGTATGGTTTACTCAGGGAGTCTTCAGTAAACTAAAGCTCTGCTCACTTGTCTTACAAAAGGAGGCATGTGTTAAGCCATGGCAAGGCCTTACTCTTGGCAAACACTCATCTTTGGCTCTCCTATCTACTATTCTTCTTTCTGCTAACCTTCCACAATTCACTTGCCAGTTCTCAGAACTTCAAACAAGGTCTCATAGCAACCCACCTTAATAACCCTTCCTCCTGATCTTTAGATTTAGCTAACATCCTGCTAGATAGATGTTTTTGGAACCCCTGGTAATGGCAAGGCTTTGTGAGAACAACAGGTATAACTTAATTAGATCCCACAGCTAGAGCTAGCTTCCTCTACCTGCAAAGCTCTCTTTCCTTTCCTACTCCTCCTCATATCCTGTTTTCAGAGTATATAACCTGTGTGAACAATAAAATTTTTGCCAGCTTGATCAGACTTCTTGACTTGCTGTGCCTTTTTATTTTCTCGTGCATCTCAGTCCTCTCCACAGGGTCTAGGGGTTCCACTTGATTGTCCAGCTGGCCTGGACAAGTGGCACCCATTGTGGGGCTCTGAGACCCCTGGAGGGGACCACCATCCCACCTTCGAGTGGCAGCAGAGCCGGCAATCAGGACTCTGGGAGTTCCTTGATGCTGAGATGGCCATTTAGTGAATAATCAGGTGGTGTATTATATAGACATGGGTCATATATTTCTCAGCAAGATTTATTCATTTCAGGACTTAAGGATTCCCCTAAGGCTCTGGGAGCCAGGGTTGAAGAGAAAGACTTAAAGGGATTTTTTTTTTTTGATTTTCTGGTTTATCTTTGTCCCTGGTTCCCCCAAGAAGGAACTATTAATCAGAAGAAGTGGAAGAGAGTCAGAGATTGTTTACAAGATTATTATAAGACCTTTGGTCCAGAAAAGGTCCCTGTTACAGCCTTTAGTTACTGGAATCTCATTAATAATCTATTAAAGACTCACAATAATTGGCCTGATGTTCAAAATGTCACTGAAGAGGGAGAGAGGGCCCTACATCAGAATTCACACTCTCCCTCTGAATCCACTTTTTGCCACCACCCTCTCAAAATTCCTGTCCCGAGGGTCCCCCAACTTGTAGAAATTTCTCAAAAGGCACCTTCAACTTTGCCCACTAAAACCATTAAAGCCACCCTTCTTTATTTCTCTTTGATTGGACTTGAGGATGAAGGCGGAGAGGAACCCCTTGATGTGGGAGACTCAGCTACCCTTGGCAAGGAGGCTGCTTGATATCACAATCCGGACTGGCCCACTCTTGAGAAAACTGTGGCTCTTTCAACTTCCAAAAACCCGAGCCACTTTCTAATCAACTTCTCCCCACTTTTTATTTCCTGCCACCCTATTAATCTTCTCCTCTTGATCAAGTTTTTCTAATAACCCCGCTTCCTGCAGGCATGCTCCACGGCTACTGCCAACTTGAGTGTCCTCACAAATTTGGTTCGAAATCACCAGGAACAACTTTCACTTTTAAAAACTCTTCACGACCTGGATAAACAATTAGCAGATCTCTCCCTCCCTCCAGGCCAACAACATTCCTTTCATTATGAGCCCCACTCCCTTAAGAAGAAAACTGGAAAGGTCCCTCACACCTCTCTTGCTTTTCCACTTTCACTTCACAGCAGCATGTTTGTTCCCCGAGAAGCAGGTGACAAGCCATCTTCTAGTGAGGCTCACTCTCGTAATCTTAATCCCGATGGGACTATTAGTGAGGATGAAGATGACAGGAATTGTGTGGCCGCAGCTGCCCCCTAGAGGCCGACCCTAGACTGAGATACCCTTGTGTATACTCCTCTTAATTTGTCAATTCTGGAAAAACTTAAGTCAGCCACCACTAAGTATGGTCCAACGGCCCCTTTACTGGCCTTACTGGAGGCCTCTACTGAGGCTTGGTTAACCCCAAATGAATTTTTTCAGCTGGCTCATGGTGCACTAAAGGGAGGAGATTATGTATTATGGAAGGTTGAATTTCAAGAAGCGGCTTGTAACCTGGCCATTCCTAACTGCAAAAATCCTGATACTCATGATTGGACAGCTGCCAAACTTATGGGCGAACCACCTTACAATACACCCGGTGCCCAGAGGCATTATATACCTGGTTTCTAGGCTCAGGTTCGCCAAGTGGCAGTGGGAGCTTGGAGGAAACTCCTGCCTAAGAATACTGCTTCAACAGCATTGACTAAGATCAGACAGGGTCCTGAGAATCCTTATAGTAGTTTTGTTAGCAACTTGGAGGAGACAGCTCACCACCTCCTTGGGCCTCAGGAAGACAATAGCCCTTTAATTAAACAACTTGCTTTTGAAAATGCTAACCCAGCTTGTCAGGATGCCTTGAGACATCATTGCAAGAGTACCCTTTCCGATTACATCTGCCTTTGTTCAGGAGTCTTCCAGCCATATGATAGGACTGGCCCTTCAGAGGGTGGGCATGCAAGGGCAGCCTAATAAAACATGCTTCAACTGCGGCCAGCCTGGTCATTTTGTTTAAGAGTGTCCTCACCCCAGACGAGCTGTGACCCCTAGGCCCCTGCCATTTACCCCTTCATCTGGCACTCCTCTTACTGTCTACAGCTCGCTACTGTTTGTCCCTGATGTAAGTGTGGGTGCCATTGGGCTAATGAGTGCCATTCTCACACTGACCTGCATGGCAATCTACTTCCCTCCTGTGAGTTGGAAAACTTGATCAGGGGTCATCCTCCAGCCCCCAGCTCTCAGATAAGCCCTGGGACAATTGGGTTCATCCCTACCTCCACCCTCCAGGTACATTACAGCACAAAGGGGACAGCAACCCCCTTATTCCTCCCTGTTTATTATTACTTTAAAGATTATTTTTTTAACATTGCTTTACACCCTGATGACTGTGCTCATTTTGCTTTCAGTCTACCACAGCCTAATTTTCAGGCCCCCACACCCTGCTACCATTGGCATGTCCTCCCCCAGGGGATGGCCAATAGCCCCACATTGGCCCAAAAATTTGTGGGACAAGTTATACAACCTGTCAGAGATGCTTGTCCAGATGTATATATCCTCCACTATCCTCCTGGCAGCTGACTGCCAAACTCATCTTTTACCTTGCTTCCAACAATTACAATGTACCCTTTTAACAGCAAATCTTAAGGTAGCTCCAGAAAAATACAGCTTTTGAACCTTTTAGTTATCTGGGATATGAGCTTCACTCTGGCAGGATATTCCTGCCTAGACGAGAGCTCCAAACCTCATCCTTACATGACTTCCAAAGGCTTCTAGGTAATTTTCAATTTTTATGTCCCTATCTTAAGATTTCCCCTGATACAATGCTCCCTCTTTATGATCTACTCAAAGGAGATTCACATCCTTTATCCCCTCGAGAGAGCACCCTTGAGGCCTGCTCCTCACTTCAAAAAATAGAAAATGCCATAAACTTCCAGACTTCTGCCCAAATTCATGACAAGCTCTCCCTGTTTCTTGTTGTTTGTGCTACTCCTCACTCCTCTCTTGGAACATTTTGGCAGAGCCCTGTTATCCCCCGCTCCAAGATAGGGTCCCTCCTTGTTTGAGTCTCTCTCCCCTCTTCCTCCACCAAAGTTCTTGCTACCTATTCCTCTTTAGTCACCCAGTTGGTCTCTAGGGGACACAAACTCTCCCACATGTACTTTGCTAAGGACCCTGATTCTGTCATTGTTACTTTCACTGCTGAACAGGTTGACTGGATTTTCCAGTCCTTAGATGCTTAGACATTGATTTTGCTGAATTTTTCAGGCATTATTGATAATCATTACCCGGAAGATCCCTTACTCTAGTTCTCTTGTATCCGTCCCTTTGTTTTTCCAAAAAAAGATCCCATTAGAGCCACTAAAACAGGTGCAACTTGACTTTACTGATGATTCTGCCAATGGTATTGCTGCCTATATTGTAGATAATGACCTTCATATCTTCCAGACCCCTTATTTTTCTGCCCAACTTGTTGAGTTATATGCCATATTATAAGTTTTTTTTGCTTTTCCCCATAAGGCTCTCAACATTAACACAGATAGTTCTTATGTTGCCCACCCTTTACCTCTCCTTGAGACTGTCCACTATATTAAAGTTTCCTCAGGGTCTTCTCCCCTATTTCTACAGACCCTGATTCATTCCCGCACACTCCTCTTCTTTTTGGCCACCTTCATGCTCATTCTGGCCTCCCCAGGCCACTTTCTGAGGGAAATACCCTTGCTGATCTAGCTACCAGACACAATATTTACCTTGCCTCTTGCCCTGATTCTTTTGAGCTTGCAAGACAGTCTTACTTCCTCCATCACCTCAATACACATTTTCTTCGCCTACTCTTTAAGATCACCGGTGAACAGGCTCGCTATTGTTAAGACCCACCAGGCTGTATTCCTTTTCACTCAGTCACACATTTGGGGGTTAATTCCAGAGTCCTGCTCCCAAATGACCTATGGCAGATGGATGTGACACACGTACCTAGTTTTGGTAAGCTCAAGTATGTTCATGTGTCTATTGATACCTACCATGGCTTCATTTATGTCTCCCCCCCAAGCTGGAGAGGCTTCCAAACATGCTATTTCTCATGTTATAAATTGTTTAGCAGTCATGGGTCAACCTAAGATCATAAAAACAGATAATGGCCCATGGCTACAAAGGATCTAGCTTTAAAACCTTCTGTGCCACATATGGCATTAAACACACCACTGGTATCCCCTATAACCTACAAAGTCAAGGTATTATGGAAGGAGCCCATCAGGCTCTTAAAGTCATGCTCACTAAGTTTGGCCATTCCTCCCCTCCCCTACTTTCTGCACCAGGAGCAATCCTTCACATCAGAACACAGGAGATCATTGAGCATTGTCTTTCCATTGTCTCCACCAAACACATAGATGGCATCCTTATATGCTGTGACTGTGTGTTTGCTGTGCCAGGTGCCCACGAATTGTTGCAGGGCAGGAGTCACTGCCAGTGATGCACTGTTTAGAAGGGTCCAAAGTTGAGCATCAGGTACTCAATACTGTCTGAGCAGCTGTGGTCAAAGTCCACGCTTGGAGACACCTTGGAGAGCACCCCTCCTGTGAAGAACCGGGGCCCAATGGAGCCTCCAGAGCCTCTGGAGCCTCTGGAGCTAGCCATACCAGGTTCAATCCAGATAGGCCACCAGGTTGCAGAATTCATGGCCACTGCCTGGGCCGAGCCAAAGGACCACACTTCCCAGCCAGGAGCCTCAAGCCCCAGCTGAGGATGCTCTCCCTTGTGCTTCTTCCACAGAAAATGCTCCCCCCAAGAATGTTGATCCTGCTGTTGATGGTGATCCTGTTTCTGCCTGGCTCACCCATCAAACTGACACAGCCATTGACTAACATCCATCAACCCTTTGCAGAAAACTCCTCAAAGAAATCCCACATAAGACTTTCTCTGTCGCCATAGGACCTAATCCAGTTTTGGTCCCTCACCAACCTGCTCCACCTTCCAACTCTTGACCACCTCCTCCTCCTCCTCTTCCTCCTCCTCCTCCTCCTCCTCCTCCTCCTCCTCCTCCCCCCCCATTCTCCTTCACAGGATTGTGCCACACCAGAGTCGACTTCCTCATTGACAACAGTTTCTCATTATTCTTCTTTACACCTTGTCTTTTCCCTGGTAGACCAGACGTTTGCTGCCATCAATGATTCTCACCCAGAGCTCATGCAAGAGTGCTGGCTTTGCTATCATTCTTCCCCTCCTTTCTATGAAGGAATTTCTATCTCCCATAATAATTTTATTCTCTCCACAGAACATAGTTTGTCACTGGCAACATTCCTCCTTTAAAATATTTTCTTTGGAGATGGTCTCAGGATCTGGTACCTAACATCACCCCTCCCAGGAACAAGTTGCCTCCTACCTTTGCTTGCATTATAATCAGACTCAAACTTTTTTTTAACTTTACAGATGACTTTTACCTTATCCCTCTTGAGGATACAAGGTAGCCTTGCTCCTCTGGACTCACTCCATGCATACACCTTACCACCTTTAAGGCTTCAAAAGATCTTTTGTACAGGTTCTCCTGTGGTTAGCCTATTACACTTCAGATGACTTTTCCACTTATGGAACCAAGAGGAGCACCTTTCCTGGACCTCACCCTCAAGACACGATCAAGTTCTCCTTCGACAAAAGCGAGAGCCCATCATTGTAGTGACCATTGTAGTCATCTTGGGGCTGGGGGCGGTGGGCGCTGGGACTGGAATTTCCTCCCTTGTCCTCTCCAACCCCTACTGCTCTGAGCTTAGTGCCACCATTGATCAAGATGTTAGAGAGCTACAGCAGAGCATCGAAGCCCTTAGTGAGTCACTTTCCTCTTTAGCTAAAGTTGTCCTTCAGAATAGATGAAGCCTAGATCTCTTTTGCTCTTCCAACAGGAAAAACTCTGCACCACTTTAAAGGAAGAGTGCTGCTTCTTTGCAGATAAATCAGGGGTGGTAAAAGATAGCATGTGCAGAGTTCAAGAGGGCTTAGAGAAAAGATAGAAAAAAGAGCGAGAGCTGGTATAAGAACTGGTTCTCTACCTCGCCTTGGCTTTCTACCTTAATCCCTTCTATCCTTGGACCTCCCATTGGCCTTCTCTTGTTCATTTCTTTTGGCCCCTGGGCCTTCTCTCACCTTACTATTCTCATAAAGACTCAGGTAGATAACCTGGAGCCCAAGCCACTCCTGGTCCATTACCTAAAATTGGAGTCTGATGATGAACTCACTCCAGAAGTTGTCAAGCGCCAGCCCCAATGTGGTGCTCCAAAGTTCAACCCCCCAAAATTTCCTAGAGCAGCTGCCTTTGTGGGACATCCTACCATTGATCATCCTCTGTAAAGGGAGATGCTCGAGGGTGCGAGACAAAGTACTGCAGGGACACCTCTTTTTTTGCACTCAAAGATGGGATCCTGAGAAGCATGCCTGATTGCATATGGGTTGGCATAGGTCACTCTTCCTGTCTTCTTATAAAAGTGCTCAGGTAGCTGAGGCTCAGCCTCCCCAACCAAGGAGTGCTTAGCCCTTCAGTGCAATGCCCAAAACTCAGAGGGGGTCAGGCCTCTACTTCTTCCTTTATGCTTCCAGTGCTCTATTATACACGGAAGGGGGAGATGTGGGAAGCCATGACAAAGCCTTACTCTTGGCAAACACTCATCCTTGGCTCTCCTATCTACTATTCTTCTTTCTGCTTACCTTCCATGATTCACTTGTCAGTTCTCAGAACTTCAAACAAGGCCTCATAGCAACTCACCTTAGTAACCCTTCCTCCGGATCTTTAGATTTAGCCAACATCTTTCTAGATAGATGTTTTTAGAACTCCTGGTAATGGCAAGGCTTTGTGAGAACAACAGGTATAACTTAGTTAGACCCCGCAGCTGCAGCTAGCTTCTTCCACCTGCAAAGCTCTCTCTCCTTTCCTACCCCTCCTCATTTCCTGTTTTCAGAGTATATAACCTGTGTGAACAATAAAATTTTTGCCAGCTTCTTCAGACTTCTTGACTTGCTGTGCCTTTTTATTTTCTCGTGCATCTCAGTCCTCTCCACAGGGTCTAAGGGTCCCACTTGATTGTCCAGCTGGCCTGGACAGAGGTAGGGAAAAAAGGATAGAGTGGGGCAAGATAAAGAGGAGAAAAGGCCAATTAGGAATATATGGGGAGGGCAGAGATGGGTTGTAACTAGAAGTCTTCCTATATTTCTGACTCCTGGTGCCTACCTGGCCAGTGAGAATGCAAATGTTTGCTAGGTATTTGTTGGGCAGAGCTTAGAGGAATTACTAACATTGGACATATCTGTTCACATATAAACTGTGTCCATTCCCCATTCCATGGTGTTGTAGATATTTCTGTTCTTACTTAAGCCATGTCCCAGCCCCATACAAAGGCAGGATGTGTATCATGCTCACAAGTGAGCTGTATCTCAGTGCTATGTTATGATAATGTGGGCAAGTATGATTACATAGGAGCATCATCACAGTGCCATCCCAAAGGAGCATAGGCACATCTGTGTACAAATTAGCCAGGATTCTGTGGCAGCATATGTACCACCTGTTCACATGTGAGAAAAATTCCTGTACAGTCTCTTTAAGTGAACATTTCCAACTGTGCTGACAATGCTCCCTCCAAAAACCAAGGACTAACTCACAAAAATTCTTATACCAGATATGAAAAGCCCTCTTTGGAATTGTTGTCTAGGGTTACCACGAGATTCTTCAAATGTTATAGGATATTGCCATTGGATTTAGTTTTCCTCAGAGGAGTAAGATAAGTCCCTGTTTCTGAAGATACTATGAACTGACTTCGGATACAAGACCCAGAGGTCCCTGAGCTGGATCTGACCTGAAAGTATTCTCCTAAAGATTAGCTTTTATGGTAACAAAAGCTGCCGTGAAAATTTCCAAAGGAGAGAAACACCCAACAAACATACTCAGCTATGACATGTATGAACAACAGCAATGACCAGCATGACACGGTAACCCTAAAAGTGGAACTGTAGCATGCATATGTTAACACAAACTCCTGAAAATAAAGTATGTCTGCAGAGACTAGTTGAGTGATTAGAATTTCAGTTCAGATTGGAATATCACAGGTCCAAAAGCTTTATCTTAGTTTCCTTATCTTAGACTAGTCACAGCCCTTTGGAGCAGCCATTCTTTGTCCTTCCCTGTCATAATTAACACCTTGTGACTAATCAATAAATCCTTTTGGAATCCATTAACTTTTCAGGTACATAGCTTCTACCAAACAAAAAACTCAGATGGCATTTTGTGCTTATAGAAAAATCCTCATCTTTCTGTACATGCCTCTCTGATATACCCAGTTATTTTTAAATTTGCTGGGAATTATAACTTTTTTTATTTCTAAGGCTGAAAAACCTCATCAAACAACTTCAATGCTGAAACATGGAGTTTGAGGTAATCTAAATCTGTGTCCCCATGCCATGGTCACTGAAATGGGCTCCAGAATAAACTGTCTCTTTAAGTTGAGAGCTGTTGCTTGTCTATCAACCTAGTTCTTTTTTGTAACCAATATTCCTCTATTTGGACATAACAAAGTGCTGATCAATAGGAGTGCAACCATTCATGGTACTAAAATCCTAGTCAACTACTCAGCTAAATTACAGATCTTGGAGGAAAAACCACAAAGACTAATTTACTAAACCAGAATAACCCCTAACTACATTTTAAATATTTGTCCTTATAGTCACAGGTAACTGTAGTCCTTATCCCTCATCAAAGTTAAGGATTTTGTAACAGAGAGAAATCATTACAGAAACTCACAAACAAAATGCAAAGTTGTGGAACCCAGTACCAAAGAACACATCCACAAACAACTGAATCTAAGATTCAGGGAACACTGTGGAAGAGAACACAGAGTGTAAGAGCATGAAGATCCAGGAGTTTCCTGTGAGACTGTAAGACCTACACCCAGAAAGTCTCACTAACATGACTGCCTATACATGAGTCTGACAAGAATGACACAAATAAACATGCTAAAATGTATGGGTAAACCCCAAGAGGCCTCACCCCTACACAAAGAGCTACAGGCAACTGAAAATTGCTGGGAGTAGGAGAAGTTATATTATTTTTCTGGGAGGAGCTTACTAATTAGTCATCCAATATGAAATGTTCAGTCTTGAAAACATTACAAATAATATTATACAGACTGAGCTAGTTATATTTAGGAGTATAGATGCTCTTTCATAAGATGTCATGTATTTAAAAGACAGCAAAATAGGTATAATGAGAAGTGTTGAATGAAGGAAATGTTTGAAATGGTTTGAGAGAGATCAGGATACCTTGACCCCTGTACCTTCTCCTTTCTGCAGCCTTATCAGAAGTGTAAGTAAATGGTGCCTCCTGTCTTTTAGAAAAATGGTATTCTTTCCAGGTTGAGAGAGGATCTTGATATATATAAAGTGTTCCACAAGAGAAATGGCTTTTTTTTTGTTTAGATAGCAAAGGGGCTCATATTCTCTGCTGAGAAAATGCATAGAATAAAAAACAAAACAAAACAAAACAAACAAAACAAATCAAACAAACGCCCAACCAACCAACCAACTAACCAACCAACCAACAAACCAACCAACCAACCAACTAAACAACCAACCAACCAAAATCCCCTCCGCCTGCATCTGGTGTAATGTGACTGATTCTTTTTACATGCATTGTTTTCCTTTGATTTTTTTTATGTATTTTTCCTTATTTTTCTTCCCCAATTCCACCTTTGTCTTCTTTTTTAAGAAAGCAACCTCCCTATATGGATATAAGTCCCCCAACCCTTGCACATCAAGTTGCTGAGGGACTAGGCACATCCTTTCCTCTAGGTTAGACAAAGCTGCTCAATTAGGAACATGTGATCCACAAGCATCCAAGCAGCAGGCTTGGGGACGACCCCTGCTCCAGTCGTTGGGGATCTTAATGAAGACCAAGGTGCTCATCTGCTACATTTGTGGAGGGGATATAGATCCAATCTGTGATTGCTTTTGGCTGGTGATTCTGTTTCTGGGAGCACCCAAGGGTCAAGCTTAGTTGACTCTGTTAGAGTCCCTGACCTCTTTCAATCCCTGAATATTTCTCCAAATTCTTTTGTAAGCCAACCTGAGCTTCATCTAATATTTGTGTGAGTCTCTGCGTCTCTTACCATTGGCTACTGTGTGGAGCCTCTCAGATGATGATTATTGTAGCCACCCAATGGCCATGGACAAACTGAGTTCACCTGAAAGGGAGTCTAGAAATGAAAAAGAGTTTGAAGGCAGGGCCCCCAAGAGAAATGTGGAGTCAAGACAAAGTTCTTTGATTAAGGTTCAAAATTTAATTTTCAGCACTTGTACATTTAGGGGAAGCCCATGGAACCCACCCTCTGTTTCATCTGGATTATGTTGCAAGGCAAACTCAGTTCTAGGTTGAGGAACTAGCAATGCAAATAGTCAAGGAACAAGCAAAGCAATAAACAAAGCCCCCAGATCACTCTCATGATCACAGTTTCTAAGGTGGTAATCAGAATGATAAAGATATCTGAGCCTTTTCCCCTGTCCTAGCCCAAAGTCATATTTATGCCTGAAGCCTACTTTGTTCTAGCCTAAGATTTAAATTGCTGCCTGAAATTAGTTCCTTGTCATGGCCCAATGTCAGATTCCTGCCAAGTATCCCCAAAAGCTCTCCAATCCCCCCTTTTTATTCCATAAACAAGACTGAACCCATCTTAGGTCATTCTAACAAGAATACCTTCCTTACCCATCATGGAACATGCTTTATCTCTTAACATGACAACATAACTATAATTTGTAAAATAACTATAATCAAATACCCAAACCCAAGGAATTGGGATGACAACTCCCTATAACTTCTCTCTGCTGAATAGAGATGGCATAAAATTCTTTAAAGGGATGAGGAGGGGTAGAAAAATTAGAAATTTTGGTTAGACTTAAGAAAACTAGCTAAAAAAAAAAAAAGAAAACTAGCTTTAGCCTCTGTTATCCCATCTCTGCATATTTGGAAGATTCAGAGCCTGACAGAAATTCTGACCAGATATGTTTGAAAGGTTGGATTAGGCAAAATGACCTGGAATCAGAGGCAAACTCCAAAACTGTTTTGGGCAGCAACTTGAAGCAGGGGCTAAACAGGTCAGTTTAGCATCTTTGAGAATGAGTCTTGCCAAAGCAGTACATTCTGTAATACATGAATCTCATAACCAAAATTTTAGCACCATTAAAATATTTGTATGAATTTTTTAGGTTGTACAGATCAGTTCAGGATGAAATTTTACTCCTTGTGTGAGTAGGTGAAAGACAGCTGTCTTTTTTTATGGTTAATTTTATTAACAACCATTTGCAATAAGTCTTTATTCCCACCAAGTAAAGCATGGCATGAAGAATCATTACCTGTCCTGTTTGATTGTCTGGAAATTTTTCTAGTTCTTCAGGGGGGCTTCCCTTGTCATATTTGATCTGTCACACTCTGAAGGGGTCCGAAGCATCTTTTCATTTTCTGTCAAAACAAATGTAGAGACTTTCTTTGAAAATAACAAGTCCTTGGTCTAGTAGCTAGAAATCATTAAACATTTAGCTTGATCTCTTTTCTAGAGGAATTTTAATATAACTACCAAAATAAATTCAAACCAAATAAAGCAATCTGAACAAATATTAACTGATGGAACATTGTTTCTGTTGTCTTCTTCCCCAATCTTCATGAGATCAAGGCCTAAATTACTTAATGTCTCTACCTACTTACTGAATGGTCCTCTTTCCAGGTCCTCTCTTTATATAATTCTCAAGGCCTGAACTTCTACTGTCTTACATAGGCTAGGTGACCTACCCCCCTTCCATTGATCTAATTGTTAAAATTGAATGTTTCAATGGTTTATTATTTATGTCTACTTACTGTATAAGCCTATTTCTAGGCTCTATTTTTGTCTTATCAAGGAAAGAAATTCTCAAAATCCCAAGAGTAAACCATGTTTAATGATCCAGAGAAATTGTACTGGCAAGACTTTTTCAAATCTAAAGAATTTTGTTTTTCTAAATTCAATCCCCCTAACTTCTTCCTTCTATAGAGCTTAATATTTGTAGTGTCTACCAATTGGCTCTCTGCCTTTCATCTTAAACTCTTTGTATCAGTTTTGAATCACAGGAAGAAATCTCCATGCAGCTCAGGCAAAATCTGTATCCCCTTCGATTCTTAAAACCAATTAAATTAAAATTTAAAAATCTATCCTTTGATTACTTGCCTGTAGGAAGCAGGCAGCTTTTATCATCTGGCTCCCTGCCTCAGAGCAGCCATCCTGTCTCTTAGCACAGCAGGGAATCTCATCATCTCTGAGCTGAAGCTTTTTCTGTGTTCCTTAGTTTTAGTTTTGTATGTGTACTGGATCCTGTGACTTGTATTACTGTGTGTACATAGAGAATTCCTAAATTCATAATGGATTCTCACCCATCTTAGGCTCCATCTGTTGTGTGTAACTCTTGCTATATGACCTAAGCTCCAGGAAGACAGCACTACCAGCCCCCTCCCAGAGAATATAGGATCCATGGATAAAAACACACACACACACACTGCTCAATTTTGTCTTGCTTTATTGGCTCAATTATTGGGTTCCTCCAATCTACCCCAGCTGATGACCCCTTCCCAATGCTCTTAGCTTATCACCTCTCAACCTGCTGTAGCTTCAGCTGCTCAGTTGCCTTTCGTCCTAGCTTAAACCCCAACCTCCTGCCTGGAGAAGCAGCCTATGGCTGCTCTGACTGAGATCTCACATGGCTTATTGGCTTTTTCCCCTTAGAAGCATGGCAAAACACTCTCTTCTTTTCTCCCTGCATATCCTAGCTGGCCTTTGTGGACTTGGAAGTCCTGACTATTCTGCCCAGCAAATAGCCACTAGGATATTTATTGGTGGATCAAGAACCAATTGGGGAACAAGACCTTAGTATAAGAACCACTCCTGTAACTAAGTATGTAGAACATTTCTTGAGGTATTTCTCAGACATTTGAGCTTCTTCTGTTGAGAATTTTGTTTAGCTCTGTACCTCATTTTAAAAAATTGATTATTTGGATTGTTGTTGTCCAACTTATTTAGTTCTCTAAATTTTTTGATATCAGCCTTATTTTGGATGTAGGGTTGGTAAAGATCTTTTCCCAGTCTGTAGGCTGTCATTTTGTCCTAATGATAGTATCTTTTGACTTACAGAAGCCTTTCAGTTTAATGAGGTCCCATTTATTAATTCTTGACCTTAGTGCCTGAGTCATTGGCGTTCTGTTTAGGAAGTTGTCTTCTGCACTGGTGAGTTCAAGGCTATTACCCACTTTCTGTTCTACTAGACAAGCAAATGTGTCCCATTTTATGTCGATCCATTTGAACTTGAGTTTTGTGCAGTGCAATAAATATAGATTTATTTTTATTCTGCTACATGCAGAATCCAGTTAGACCTGCACCATTTGTAGAAGATGCTCTCATTTTCCCTGGTATGTTTTTGGCTTCTTTGTCAAAAATTCATAGGTGTATAGATTCATTTTTGAGTCTTTCATTTGGTTCCTTTAAAACACTTGTATGTTTCTACACAAATACCATTCAGTTTTATTACTATTGATCTACAGTACAGCTTGAAATCAGGAAGAGTGATACCTTCAGAAGTTCTTTTAACTGTTAAGGATTTTTTGGGTATCCTGTTTTTTGTTGTTGTTGTTTTATTTTTCCATATGAAACTGAAAGTTGTTCTTTAAAGATATATAAAAATGTGTTGAAATTTTGATGGGGATTCCATTGAATATGTAGACTGCTTTTGATAAGATGACTATTTTTACTATGTTAATCCTACCAGTACATGAGTATGGGAGCTCTTCCTTACTTTTTCCCTTCAGAGATTTGAAATTCTTGTCAAACAGGGTTATTACTTGTTTAATTAGAGTTACAACATATTTTATATTTTTTGTGAAGTGTCTTTCTCACCTCTGTATCAGCCAATTGCTCTTAGAGAAGAGTGATACTGATTTCTTTGAAGTATTTTTTTTATCCAGTCAATTTGTTGAAGGTGTTTATGAGCTGTAGGTCTTCTCTGCTAGAATTTTTTGAGTCAGTTATGTATACTACCATATCATCTGCAAATAGTGATACTTTGACTTCTTCCTTTCTGATTTGTGTACCCTTTACCTCCTTTAGTTGTCATATTGCACTAGATAGAACTTTGAGTACTATGTTGAATAGATATAGGAGAGTGGCAACCTTGTCATTGAATTCTAGAAAGTCCCCAATTTTAGTGGAAATGCTGAAGTTTTTCTCCATTTAATTTGATGTTGGCTATTGGCTTGCTGTATATTGCCTTTATAGTGTTTAGCTGTGCCCCTTGTATCCCTGCTGTCTTCAAGAATTTTATCATTAAGTGTTGTTTAATTTTCTCAAACACTTTTTCTGCATTTATTGAGTTGATCATGTGGGGTTTTTCCCCTTTCAGTTTGTTTATATGGTGTATCACATTAATGGAGTTTTGTATATTGAACCACACCTGCATCCCTGGGATGAAGCCTACTTGATAATGATGGATGATATGTTTAATGTGTTCTTGGATTTGGTTCATGAATATTTTATAGAGTATTTCTGCATCATTGTTTATAAAGGATATTGGTCTGAAATTCTCTTTCTTTGTTAAGTCTTTGTGTGGTTGAAGTACCAACACAAAGGTGATTGTGGCTTCATAGAATGAGTTTTGCAGTGTTCTTTCTGTTTATAATTTGTAGAATAGATTGAGAAGTGTTATTTGGTATTAGCTCTTCTTTGAAAGTCTGGGAGAATTCTGTACTAAAACCATCTAGCCCTGGGATTTGTTTGTTTGTTTGTTTGGAAGACTTTTAATGACTGCTTCTATTTCTTTAGGGGTTATAGGATTGTTTAGCTAGATTACCTGATCTTGATTTAGCTTTGGGTAATTGGTAACTGTCTAGAAAATCATCTATTTTTTTTATATTTTTCAATTTCGTGGAGTATAGGCTTTTTAAGTAAGATCAAATGATTTTTTGAATTTCTTCAGCATCCATTTTTATGTCTCCATTGTCTTTTCTGATATTGTTGATTTGGATAGTGTCTCTCTGTCTTTTGGTTAGTTTGGCTAAGGTTTTTTCTATCTTATTGATTTTCTCAAAGAACCAGCTCTTGGTTTCATTGATTCTTTGTACTGTTCTTTTTGTTTCTAATTTATTGATTTCAGCCCTGAGTTTATTTCCTGTCATCTGCTCCTTTCTGGATGTGTTTGCTTCATTTTTTCCTAGAGCCCTCATATGTACATTTAATCTGTTAGTTGGAGAACTCTCAAATTTATTTATTAGGGCACTTAGTGCTATGAACTTTCCTCTTAGTACTATTTTCTGAGTGTTCATAAGTTTGGGTATGGTATGCCTTCATTTTCATTGAATTCTAGAAAGTCTTTAATTTCTTTCTTCCTTGATGCAATGGTTACTGAGTAGAGAGTTGGTCAGGGCTGTCATTTGTGTTCTCTTAGGGACTGTATATCCGCCCAGGATCTTCTGGCTTTTATAGTCTCTGGTGAGAAGTCTGGTGTAATTCTTATAGGTCGTCCTTTATATGTTACTTTACCTTTTTCCCTTACCGCTTTTAGTATTTTTTCTTTATTTTGTACATTTGATGGTTTGACTGGAGGTATTTCTCTTCTGGTCTAAAGTATTTGGAGTTCTGTAGGCTTTTTGTATATTTATGGACATCTCTTTCTGTAGGTTAGGGAAGTTTTCCTCTATAATTTTGTTGAAGATATTTACTGGCCCTTTAAGTTGGGAGTCTTTCCCCTCATCTATACCTATTATCCTTAGGTTTGGCCTTCTCATTGTGTCCTGGATCTCCTGTATGTTTTGGGTTAGTAGCTTTTTGCATTTTGCATTTTCATTGACAGTTGTGTCAATGTTTTCCATGGTATCTTCTGCACATGAGATTCTCTCTTCTATCTCTTGTATTCTGTTGGTGATACTTGTATCTATGACTCCTGATCCTTTTTTTTAGGTTTTCTATCTCCAGGGTAGTCTCCCTTTGTAATTTCTTTATTGTTTCTACTTCTGTTTTTAAATCTTGGGTGGTTTTGTTTGATTCCTTCTGCTGTTTGGTTATTTTTTCTTCCAATTCCCTAAGGGAGTTTTGTGTTTCCTCTTTAAGGGCTTCTATCTGTCTGTCTGTGTTCTCCTTAATTTCTTTGAGAGTGTTATTTATGTCCTTCTTAATGTCCTCTAGCATCATCGTGAGAAGAGATTTTAATTCTGAGTCCTGCTTTTCTGGTGTGATGGGCTGTTCAGGGCTTGCTATAATGGGGAAACTGGGTTCTGATGTTTCCATGTAGCTTTGGATTCTGTTGCTTACGTTCTTGCGCTTGCCTTTTGACATTTGGTTAATGCCACTGCTCCCTGTACTTTCTGTCTCTGATTGAGGCCTCCCTTTCCAGTTATCTTGCTTGTTTCTGGTCTCCTTGTGGTCCCAATATCTCTGTGATCTTCTCTAGCTGCTCTGAGTACGATGATAACTCTAGGATAACTCAGAATATGGTGTCTCCTAGGTAGCAGTCCAGCTAGGTGTTCACTGTTCTGGGTGTAATGTCTCTTCTAGGATGTCTCAGGCTAATGTGTTCACTGCTCTGAGTGCTGTGGCTCCTCTATTATGTCTCGTGATATGTTGTATGCCACTCTGAGTTGCTTTGGTTCTCTGCCACTCTGGGTTCAGTAGTCTGGGAGAAAAGTGGAATGGGTGCGCTATTCCGCAGGGGCGGGGTTTGGGGTTCTGCTGGAATCTGAGCACTCCCTGCCCTCAGCTCTGGGCAGTGAGCGGGTCTTCTTACCTACTGCTCTGGGTTCCTTGCACCCTCAAGGATGGGTCAGGAGGGATCCGGTGCCCCCAGAATCAGACCGGGCAGGTGTCTGCTTCAGGCCTCAGATCCGGGAGAGCTAAAATTTTTTTTTAACTCTTTCAGTGGCACCATTGGGAAGGTGGTAGTGGGTTGTTTGTTAGATGTCCGAGTGCAGCTTAGAACAGACGACACTAGACCAAATGGTTCCAAGGTGGTGGTGGTGGGGTTATTCAAGAGATAGGGCAAAGGTGTGGGGAAAAAGTAGAAGAAGATGGAAGAAGAGGGGAAGAAGAGAGAGGAAGAAGAGAAGTAGAGGCCAGCCATATATAGATGGGGAAGTGGAGGGGACTAGTGAAGAGTAGCTAGAGGCAAGAGATCAAGAGATTAAGTGAGAGAGGAGGGGCAAGCAGCCCCTTTTATAGTGGGCCAGGCCTACCTGGCTGTTGCCAGGTAATTGTGAGGAGGAGCATACCTGGCTGTTGCCAGGTAACTGTGGAGGTGGAGTTTAGACAGAAAACTAACATTGCTTAAGAAAAGCTGAGCAAGCCATATTCTCTATGGTCTCTGTTATCAGTTCTCTCCAGGTTCTTTCCCTGAAGTCATTCCCTGACCTCCCTTCTTAAATGACTATAAGTTTTAAGGTGAAATAAATTATTTCCTCCTCCAGTTGCTTGGGATAATATTGTTCATAACAGTACTAAAAGGCAAACTAAGAGAACCAGTATAAGCATAAGTATTTAGAATACAGTGATAAATTATACTGGTTTGGGGAATGACAGTGTAGGTTTTCATCTAAGATCTATGCCTCACTTACCATAACTGGTTTTCTAGGTTTACAGTACCCAGCTTGGTTTATTTTTTTCTTGAGAAAGCATTAAGTCTACCTATTTATATATTGGTTACTGACAAGATATAAGTGTCACAATGGTACCCATTGGTGCCATACAGTCCACTATTGTGATTGTTATGTATTGCAACTAGCTAGACCTATTGTATGTTTATTTTCACTGGCAACTTGCATCACATATTATGGTAAATGAGATCTAGTGCTCAGAGTGAAGACTTTCATGTCAAATTCAGCACAATTCCTTTCAATTCCTTGTCCCAAGTGTATATTGTTGTCTTGACCAATCAAGGACTTATCTTTAATCATGTAGAAAATGCCAAGCAATAGCTTACGGTTTTAGGCTTTTTTTTGACTCCTTTTGTTGGTATCCAGAGCCAGCTTCGTAAATCGACTTCAAACTCTGGAATGTCACACATAGATGACATCTGTTGCCATGTCAACCCTGTATACCTTCCCAGAGCCCACTTCTCACACTCACCTGTGGACAAGCTACTTCACAGCCGAAATAAAAAACAAACTTTTTCTCACCTTCAATTCTTTTTGTCTTGACTTTCTCTCATTCCCCTCTTTGTCCCTGTTATTTTTTTTCTTTTCTTTTCTTTTCTTTTCTTTTCTTTTCTTTTCTTTTTTTTTTTTTTTTTTGGTTTTTCGAGACAGGGTTTCTGTGTATAGCCTTGACTGTCCTAGAACTCAATCTGTAGACCAGGCTGGCCTCAAACTCAGAAATCCTCCTGCCCCTGCCTCCCAAGTGCTGGGATTAAAGGTGTGCACCACCACTGCCCAGCCCCTGTTATTTCTTAATAAAACATTTGCCATGTGAAATGGAGTGGCTTTGGCCTGGTATGGTCTACCCAGACACAAGACGTCATTCAACACAACACTGGTGCCAAAATCCCGGAATCAGTGGCAACTAGGAGCAGGTTGGGGTAGGGGGTGGGTAGGGACTGTGGCCAATTGCAGCCACATCTGAGACTTTCTAGCAGCTACCCCCAGTTCCCCATCACCTGCTGCTACATAGTTTTATCTGATTACCTGACCCTTTGTACTTCTCTCCTGCCCCTTCCAGTACATGATCTTGTTCCCCCTATTCATTTCCTCTCCTCTCCCTCACAGGTCCTTTCTCCCTGTATCTCCTGTTTATTTTGTTCCCTCTTCTCTCTGTGTGTGTGTGTGTGTGTGTGTGTGTGTGTGTGTGTGTGATTTGGGGTACTGTAAAAAACAAATCTATGAATATAGGAAAAGAAAGCCAGCTTAAAGGAATAGAATATATTTGGATTTTCTTTTCAGAAAATGTATTTTGATTATGTCTTCCCTTAACTTCTCATATCTCTTCCCAAATATTTCTACTCACTCATATTAAAGTTCTATCTATCTATCTATCTATCTATCTATCTATCTATCTATCTGTCATCTATTTACCTATCATCTATCTTATCTCAAAAAAAACTTCAAAAACAAAAAATAAAAGACCAATAAGACAAAATGATAAAATGGAACAAAAAAGTAATCTCTCTCTCTCTCTCTCTGTCTCTCTCTCGCTCTCTCTCTCTTTCTCTCATACACACACAGACACTTATAGACTATATTTTATTTTGGAAAATATTCTTTTCTGGGGGCATGCTCTGGAGAGTAACTGATACATCCGGAGATACATCTTCATGAAAACAGATTTGTGGGGTTGTCCTGGCTTTGGAGGTGAGGGTGGTAGTCACTTCAAGTTACCCAGAAAGCAAACTCTGGAGGTCAACATCAAGGTACATATCTAGTTTAGTTCAGAATTTGGCAGCATATATCTATACATCATCCTATCAACTAAAGACACATCATGCTATTATCCAATGGGCTTGAATGATATGCAAACTGCACATCATGTAGAGAGTATACTTGAGTATACATGTATATTTGAATACACATGTCCTAGCAGTGTGTCTGTAGACAAAAGGCAGGAAGCAGGCTACTCCTTGGGTTTGGCACCATTTTTTTGTGTCTCTGGTGTGCTGGGACCCCATTATGTGTTGTCTAGTATACTTGAAACTCAGCTATGCTCAAGCAGTTGCAGTAGCCATTTACACTTTACAGGTTCTTTGTTTCCTAGAGACACCATTTGGATAGAGACTGCTCCCTAATGTTTACCCTTTCCAATTATTACAAGGCCACATAATTCCATTCATAGCACCCTCTGAGTATTTATTTGAGGTTTTATAGGGAGAATGACCTTTCAGATTACAATTCCTCCCCCAAAATACAGGAGAAACAATAAATATATAACAAGTTTTTCTGTTGAGAACATAGTGATCAGATTTTCTGCCTCCCTTTTAAAGAAGTTAGTCATCAGAGAAGGTAATTTTGTTCACCATAGTGGCATTAATTTGGGGAATTTTATGATGTAACTGTTGGAAAGGATGAGTGAGGAATGATTCCATATCCCAGCAAGCTACTCTCTTTGAAGCTTTAGGGCCGAGGGGTAGTTATGATGTGTTTGGTATTGGAAGACACAAATAGAGGTACATTTGGTGTGGGTCTCAGATTCCCTGAGCTAAATCTCAGAGGTCATTTCCCTCATCCTATATAAAATACTGCCTTTGTGATGAAAGTTAAGAAGGCCTACTTGGAGGAGTTAATTAACCTGAAGTTGGTTATCAAAACTTGGACTAATAGCATTGACTAATAGCATTGTTTATAGTTGCAGCTGTCTGTACAGAATTTTGCAGGGAATGTGCTGCAATTGTTGTTGCTGTTGTGGCAGTTAAACCCAAGGCTATAATTGCTATCATGGCTGAGATACCAAAGACTCTTATATACTTGAAATACAGTAGGGAGTTTGTTACTGAAAGTCATACCACTTTGCCATCCTTCTGTACTATTAACAGAAAGCCATATAAATGGGAGCTGGCATAACAATGGGGAGAGGGAACAGTTTATTCAGAGCAGTAAAGAGTAGGTCCACTAAATAAGAACAGTGGCAGGAAAAATAAAGGGTGGCCAGATATGAGCATGTTCTCTGTAGATAAGGTTAATGGAAAACCCCCCAATGAGTTCTGTTGAAGGAGTAGAAGCCCCTTTCAAAGGCTTGGAATGGTTTCCTTCATAGGTGGAGTCATAAAAATTAGCTCCCAGGATTACCACAAAATGTCTGAAATCTAAACAGGGCCATGGGCTACAGATATATGCAAAGTCTTTAACTGATCAGGGTGACCAGCATTGGTCAGATATTGTATCCTACAGAAAATAAGGAGGTGTTATCTTGTAGACATATCTCTGAAGGTGTGACCCCAGAAGTCTATGATAAGGGCAAATTTTACAAGACTAAGGGTAGACAAACATTCTTGCAATTATTGTATCCATGGACAGATATCTCAATCTTCACAGAGATTGTAATCAGCACATAGACAGTGGAATTCTGGGTGAGAGATTGTAACCAGTATCAGGGAAACACTTAAACCTTGTACAGAAAAGGGGCTATTGATACTGGCCATGAATTGGTCCTGAATGTGTTTTCTTTTTTTTATTGGATATTATATTTACATTTCAGATTTTATCCCCTTACCCCATTCCCCCCTCCAGGAATCCCCTATCCCACCCCCATCTTGCTTCTATGAGGATGTGCCCCCACCTGCCCCCCACCCCAACTCACACACACCTCTCCACCCTCGAATTCCCCTCCCCCAACTTGGTGTCCAGCCTTCATAGGACAAAGCCAATTTCCCCTACATATACTGCTGGAGTCATAGGTCTCTCCCTATGTGCTCTCAGGCTAGTGGTTTAGACTGTGGAGAGCTCTGGTTGGTTGGTATTGCTGCTCTCCTCATGGGGCCACCCACCCTTTCAGCTCCTTCAGTCTTCTCTCTAACTCCTTCATTGGAAACCCCTTAATTAGATCAATGGTTAGTTGAAGGACATCTGGGTTCTTTCCAGCTTCTGGCTATTATAAATAAGGCTGCTATGAACATAGTGGAGCATATATCCTTGTTATATGTGTCCTTGTTGGAATGTCTTCTGGGTATATGCCCAGGAGTGGTATAGCTGGGTCCTCAGGTAACGGTATGTCCAATTTTCTGAGAAACTGCCAGACTGATTTCCAGAGTGGTTGTACCAGCTTGCAATCTCACCAACAATGGAGAAGTGTTCCTCTTTTTTCACATCCTCGCCAGCATCTGCTGTCACTTGAGTTTTTGATCTTAGCCATTCTGACTGGTGTGAGGTGGTATTTCAGGGTTGTTTGATTTGCATTTCCCTAATGACTAAGGATGTTGAGCATTTTTTAAGGTGCTTCTCATCCATTTGAGTTTTCTCAGTTGAGAATTCCTTGTTTAGCTCTGTACCCCATTTTTAATAGGGTTATTTGGTTGTCTGGAGTCTAATTTCTTGAGTTTTTTATATATATTGGATATTAGTCCTCTATTGGATGTAGGATTTTTAATGATCTTTTCCCAATCTGTTCATCACCGTTTTGTCCTATTGACAGTGTCCTTTGCTTTACAGAAGCTTTGCAATTTTATGAGGTCCTATTTGTCAATTCTTGTTCTTAGAGCATAAGCCATTGGTGTTCTGTTCAGGAGCTTTTCCCCTGTGCTTAGGTATTCGAGGGTCTTCCCCACTTTCTCTTCTGTTAGTTTCAGTGTATCTGGTTTTATGTGAAGGTCCTTGATCCACTTGAACTTGAGTTCTGTACAAGGAGATAAGAGTAGATCGATTTGCATTCTTCTACATGCTGACTTCCAGTTGAATCAGCACCATTTGTTGAAAATGCTGTCCTATTTTCAATGGATGGTTTTAGCTCCATTGACAAAGATCAAGTGACCATAGGTGTGCATGTTTATTTCTGGGTCTTCAATTCTATATCGTTGATCTTCCTGCCAATCTATGTACCAATACCATGCAGTTTATATCACTATTGCTCTGTGGTGCAGCTTGATGCACTATTGCTCTGTAGTGCAGCTTAATGCACCATCAGGGATGGTGATTCCCCTAGAAGCTCTTTTGTTGTTGAGAATAGTTTTTCTTATCCTGAATTTTTTGTTATTCCAAATGAATTTGAGAATTGCTTTTTCTATCTCTATGAAGAATTGAGTTGAAATTTTGATGAGTATTGATTGATTGAATTTGATGAATCTGCATACCGTAGATTGCTTTTGGCAAGATGGCCATTTTACTATATTAATCCTGCCAATCCATGAGCTTGGGAGATCTTTCCATCTTCTGAAGTCTTCTTCAATTTCTTTCATCAGAGACTTGAAGTTCTTGTCATCATTCACTTGCTTGGTTAGATTCACTCCAAGATATTTTATGTTATTTGTGACAATTGTGAAGGGTCACATTTCCCTAATTTCCTGAATGGGTTTTCATTGGTACCATAAGCCAGAGTTGAGGATTGTGGCTCTGTGTATACCCACCTCTTTTGGTATTGTATGTTTACCCAATCAAAATCTCCTGTGACTATCTTGGCAGGGCAGGGATCCTCTTGTAGGCAAAAGTAGCCAATCAAACTGAACTTTAGATGGAAGGAACCATGATAGGGATAAGTCATAGACAGGGCCTGACAATGATCAGAAATAATGGCACATGTAAGCAGGAATAGGATATAAAGTCCTGTCTCAGGCACCTCTAGGGACATAGAGTTTTTGGTCTGAGTTACTAAGGTTAAAAGGCTCCCCAAATTATGAGGGGAGCCTGTGTAGGTCATCTGAATTGATAACGATGTCCCTGCATCTGGGGTCTTCCTCCTGTTTTCCTATCATTTTGTGTCCCTGGGTGTGTGTTATCTCTCTGAATCTGATCTTCTTCCAATGACAAGTTGTCTGTCATTGCCATCAGGCTTTTCATTCTTTGTGTATGGCTTGATGGTTTGGCCAGGTAATCAGGTAGGTTTTCCACTCCTGGGAAAATACAAACAAATCCTCAACCTATTATTAGTGGAGGGGGTCTGGGGGTGGTGGGAAGCAAGATCCCCTCCATTGGTTATCTATATGGTCTTGCTAAGGGACTAGTGACAATGATTGAGATTGTGGGAGTATAGCTCTGCAGTGCTTTTAAGTGGGCGTTAATACAACTTATTCAAAAATTTAAAATTTCAATGTAAATAAAGCTGATATTAATTTTTCTTGTGGGCATGTATGATTCCCATTTCTCCCTTTTTGTAATTGTTCATTTTAAGAGAAGCCATTGCATGTTCAACAGTGGGTTTTCTTTGGGAATTATAGGAAATGTCTATGCTGGGAGAAATGTTTCAGTGGCCATAGAAGGCTTTCAGTTGAGAGCTTGTATAAGTGGGACCATTGTCCATCTTAATCACATAAGGAACCCACATGGCATTTTTCATAGCAAAGATGATCATTTGGAATTTTTTTATGACAATACTAAGGCAAAAATGAAGTAAGAATAAATATAAATAATCAAACAGACATGTTTTTTAATGTCTAAAAGAGGAAACATGAGTAACATCCATCTGCTAAACAGTATTAGAACACACCATCAAGGATTTGAGACTGTGGGCTATAAAAGGATCTAGAGGGAACAATGATCTGGAGGAGGCACAACTATGAACTGAATGTTTGAAGGAGACTTTTGTTAAATCTGGATACAGAGTTATACAAGTGGACATGTAGCTCTCTAGCTTCTTTAGTGGTGAAAGCATGAGGGCAGACACAGCTTCATCCACCAATGACTTTCCCACAGAAATTACTCTGGGGAGGTTTTGGTGGGAGTGGATGTGTTGTAAACACAAATAAGCAGATCATTCTTATGTTAGTATCTGGAGCTGAGTCATAGCTATTAAAAAGTGGTCCCTCTGTTGGTTTTAATACTGCATGGGGCAAGAATTTCTCCATATTAGTAGCATACTGACTACCACTAAAATACTGAGAGGGTCCTGATGGTCACAGTCAGGATGGCTAGAAGTACACCAAGCTGAACTGACTCATGAAAGGATTGAGAGTACTCTTATAGACTGTTTTCTATTAAGTGTAAAACAGCCAAATATTGTCTTGAATAAATCTGTAAATTCTGAAACTGCATCCAGGATGGGGGTAGAACTGAGAAACCTAATATGTAGACTTGACATTTGTGGCAAAATAGACAAAGCCTCCCCTTTTTTTGGGGGGGGGGAATAATGGCTATTAATCTGACCATGGAACATCAATTGAGTTTATGCTATAGGATTAGAGGAAAGTTCCAAACTAATAGGTCCTGGGATATGGAAAGTACAATTTATCTGTGTCTTTCCCTAATATAAACTGAGAGGTCTTAAGAAGTTTGAGAGCAAATATAAAGATAGAATCTATGAACGGGCCAATCATATGGGTCTAGAAGTATAATATATGTATCCAAGAGATTATCTGACCCAGAGGGTAGTAACCCAGGCATTGGTATAACCAGTCCTCAGAGCTCTTTATTTGAAATGTATCTGTTATAGTCTGGTTTAAGCCTATGTTGGCTATTTTTTAGAGTTTTTGAACTTCCTCTGTGATAATTAGTAGTTCTTCAGGTCTCTTTTTGCCTTGTAAAAGGGCAAAAAGAGGAATAAATTGGCCAGTGGCAATGGGAAGGGAAATCAAGGCCATATGAAGGCATGGTTTCCCAAAAAGGTCTGCATAGATGATAAAGTTGGGGGAGCTGGGAATTCAAATTGCAACCTTTGTGGCTTTATTGTCTTATTATTTATTTTGTTACCTATAACATATAAGGCTCTTGACATAATTTTTCAGCAGCTACTTATAGTCCTTTGTCAGTAAGGACTTTTGTAATCTCTATCAGTTAATATTTTAAGTGGTCTTTATTAAGATTTCCAATTAGAATGTTGTTTATGTAAATGACAATGCAGCAATTTTTAGTTATTGATTTTAATGTCTCCCATACATAAACTTGAAAAAGTATTGGGTTAGTTTTTTATGCTTGTGGGAGCACTCTCCAAAAATATATTCTCATTGAGGGCTCATTTTTCTCAGAGAGGATTGAGAAAGCAAATCTCTGCTTTCCATAAGGGTGCCGAAGAATGGAGAAAAAGCAGTCCTTTATGTCAATAGTTAATATATAATAGTCACTTGTTATGGATGATGAGGAGGAGAAAGGCCAGACTGAGTAGCTCCCATGCCCTGTATGAATACATTAATTGCTTTTAAATCATAGAGAAATATGAATCTGCCTGCCATTTTTTCATTATAATAAAAACTGGAGAATTCAAGGGGCTAGTAGGCAGCTCAATGTGTCTCATCTCTAATTGTTCTTTAACAAGATTTTTTATTGCCTGATGTGATTGTTATTGTACCCATTTTGGGATGTTAGAGCTCTAGGAAAGGTTTAGAGAAAATGGGAGCTCCTTTTAATCAGTGGTCATTAGAACTGGGGGTAGCCTTTCATTCCAACCTTTTCATGTATTATGCAATCACAAACGGCTCTATTGTCAGTGGTGACTACCACACCCATATCCTCCAAAAGATCTCTTTTCCATAAATTGCTGTGGGTCATTGCCCCGAACTGCCTTCATTGTCTGCCCATATCACTGTTTGAGAGACTTGCTAAAATGGTGACTGTCTGTCAAGACCCTTGATGGTTGGGCCAGGACAGAGCTTCTAGGAGGTGTGAACTTCTTCCTTCTTTCAGGCTCTGCCTCAACAATGCCTCCAAATATGGTGTCATCTATTTTAAGTCTCATTCTTGGTTGCAGGATCCCTATGGGAGTGGTTCAGAATATTTTGGAGGTTCCTGTTACTTTCAGGTTACAAATGGGGTTATCATGTTGGAAGTTTAAAGACTGTTCATTCTTGATGATTTTAGATCTACAGTCTTTATTGCAGTGGAATCTTTTTCTACATTTATTACAAATCAATTTCTCTCGAGAATTCTGAGTTTTGATTGGGCACTGTTGTGAAAAATGTCCCTGACCTCCTCATATCCAACAGCCATGTTTTTTGGTCCAGAGCTTCATTTGTCTTATGGTAAGTGGCTAAAGTAGCCTCCAGGGCTTCTGACTGGTTGGGAGCAGTGCCTAGATCCCTTGTAAGCATTTATCCAGTCTGCAAACTCCCCATTTTGATGGGGACAACAATCCTTCTTGCCTTAGTTGTCACTGTATCCCAAATCTTTTCTCATGCTAGAGCTTCACCTACTTTTTTGTGTTGAACTTGGTGGTTTACTGTTTCTTGTATTTGGAAGACAAAATCTGAAAAATTCTTCCCTAGTTTTGTGTGAGTCCCTGAAGGGGAACAATAACCCCTTCCTTGGTATGGTTAATTCTTCTTATGGTACAAAGCTACATTTGGTCAAAGAAATTAGGCCACCTTTGCATTTATGATGCAGGCAAAGCTAATACTTCTTTACCAAATAGGGTATCAGGGCTATCAAACATTTCCCTGTCCAAGAACTCCTCCCTCATCATAAAAGGTAGCTTTCCATCGGAGGAACTGCCTCCTAGAGATGGTTGTCCTCATTATGGTGTTTTAGTCCTGGAGCAAGTTTAATGTAGTGGATATGGATTTGAACATCTGGGTCACAAAGGGGGAGTGCAACCCATTTTTCATGAACACTTTACAGATAGTTTATAGGGTTTCCGTGAAATGTGACATACCTGCTGTTTTCCATGGTTTGTAAGGGGAATCAGTCATCAGGAGTAACAGTGGAGACTCTGAAGAAAGATATATCATGGCTTCATAAAGAAGAAGAATAGGAAAGGAAGTAGGAGGCACTGAGAGGAGTTGGTGGCATTAGTTATTGCTGTTGGGGTAAATAAAAACAATGGCCAATTTGTGCTTTTGGCATAAGATCTCAGAGGGTTAGAAGCTGTGTTTAGCATTTTGAATGGGATATAGAGGGTCATGGTCCTCATTTTTATCTGAACTTCAAATAGATGATTGCTCTAGAGCAGTGTACATAGAAGACAATTTTGGTTTGTCCAAATCCTTAGCTACAGTGTTATATGGAGAAGTAGAAGGCACTACTAGATTCTCTGGGCTCTCCTCCTTAATTGTCAATGCTGAGAACAAGACAGAAAGAGAAACTGTCCTAAGGCAACTGATGATGGTAACAACAGTAGGGAAGAAATAAGGAGGGAGGACATATCCTCCTTCACATCCCTGGACAAGCTACAGCACTCTGCCCCCTGTGCTCTCATTCCACACTTGTTTAGCATGTTTCCAGAGACAAAGTTCTAGTACTGTATCATAGAATTTATTAAACTGTCTGCCAGAGAAAGTTACCTACTCTCTGGTATCCCTTTCAATATATTCAATTATGCTCACATTCACCTCCTATGAGAAGGATCATTGCCCTTATTTACCAGAGAGGTCTGCTCATCCAACTTTTCTTCTTTGGGGGTCCCTGTTCCTGTACCAGTTGTGTAACTTTGTTCTGGTGGCTTGGAGGGTAAGGGCTGTGGAGTCAAAATGGCTTATTTGGAAAGAAGACTCCAGATACTAGCATTAGGGTGAAGTTCTAGTTTAATGTAGAAGCTCATCAGCACATATATGCATATGTGTATGTGTATATATATATATGATGTATATGTATACTATACTCCAGTCAATTAAGGGCATATCCCACTGTCATCCAATGGTTCCTAATGTCATGCAACCTGTATCATGCAAGAGTATATATGAATAACATCATACCTTGGTAATGTGTTTGTGGACAAAGTGCAGGAAGCTGGCAACTCCATGACATTGGCACCATTTTGTGTGTCTTCAGTGTGGCAGGAGCCCATTATGTGTCATTTAGTGGAATAGAGACCCAGGCAGGTCGAGAAGCCACAGGAGCCCTCTTTTCTTCTCATGTTCTTGTCTCTTAGGGACATTATCTGGACAAAGACTGCTCCTTCACAGATTTTCACAAGTATTAATTTCAAATACCTTCTTGGTTAGGGATGGAACTCCTTGTTGTCAGGGCTGGGACCCTGTCTACCTTAAAGCTGTACAGGCATTTTGTGAGTTTCCCAGTTTCTATCACTTTGTATATACATCAGCTTTATTACATCTGGAAGAAATAGTCTCCTTGGTGTAATTTATCATTCCTAGCTCTTTCGATCTTTCTGCATCTTCTTCTATATAGCTCTCTGACTCTTGGGTGGAAGTGTTTGATAAAAGAATCCAGTTTAAGGGCTGAGTGCTGTAAAGGCTCTCATTGTCAGTACATGGTACAAATATAAGTATTCAAGCTGAGTCCCATCCAATACTGGAAGAAATTTCTCTGATGAAGTTTGAAGGTGCAGTAATCTCCAGGTATAACAATATGCCATCTGATTGACGTGTTCTTTTAACAGAATAATGATGTTAAAATAGGCTTGTTAGCTATATAACCCTAGGTTCTTTGCCAGTTTAGCAGTGTCAGGTATGGGTTCCATCTTATAGACTGATCCTTAAGTCCAATCAAAGTTGTTGGTTATTCCTATAACATTTGTGCCAGCATTACACTAATATATCTTACACAGAGATCACCTTTTTAGGTTCCAGGATTTGTATCTGAATGTTAGGTACCTATCTCCAGAGATTGTGTGCAGAGTACTTTTTAGCATCATAAATCCAAGTCATTAGGAGAGAAGCTTCTAGTTAGACATCAGCTCAATGACATTGGAAAGTGTTGTCATAAGATATAGAACATTTCAGGCTGTCAATAGCAATCAATAGCCTTGGCACTATTTTGTGATATTTGGGGATTCCATAGAAACTCAGTAAAATATATTTTATTCATATAATTTCATTAATGTATTTATCCATATAATTCAACATTGTCTTCTGAATCATATAATAACTCCATTTAGATTCATTTTCACATGTATTTATTTTAGGAAAACTGTACAGTAATAGGTTTCCATAAGGCTTTTCAAGGTGACTTTAATGTTAGTTATCTTTCTTCATAAGCCTCCTTTACTCATTTATCATATTCTTTCACCATTTGATCCTCCTCTTCCAGGTTCTCTTTTTACTGTACACAATACTATCTATATTCCATTTTCCCTTCCTTGGGATACATTCTATTCCTCCCTAATCATCTGTGATTATTCATTTTGTGTCACACAGATTAGAAGCTTACAAATTAACATATAAATATAAGAGAAACATACATTATTTGTCTTTTGATGTATATACTACCTCACTAAGGACTATTTTTCTCTAGCTTGATCTATTTAATTACAAATTTTATTGTCCTAATTTTCATAAGCTGAATAATTTCCACTGTGAAAATATACCTCATTTCATTATCTACTCATCAGTTGTTGCAGATACAGTTTCTTCTTATTGTTGACTATTATGAATAGAGCAACAGATAAGTAAGTATCTCTCTACTAGGATGTAGAGTCTTCTGAGAATATGTTTAAGAATGGGATATTTGTCTCTTGGGGCAGACTAATTCCAGTTTGTTGGGTAACCACCACAATGTCAGTATTGAACAAATATTTCCTTTTCTTTACATCTTCTGCTTCACGTGATGTCATTTGTTTTATTGACGCTGCTCAGTCTGAGTGTGCTAAGGTCTTCAAAACTGTTTTAATTTGCATTTCTCTGCTACCTAAAAGAACAGTAACAACAGACCAACCAAGCAACCAACCAACCAAGCAAGGCCCTCTAGACATAACAGGACTGATGCTCATAAGAGTGCAGAGACTCTGACAGTATGCACAAGTCTAAGCCATATGTGATCCCAGTGCTGAGAAGAGTTATGGTCACAGTGCCCCACCTGTGACAGAGAAGCTATCTCAATTTGATAACTGCTTGCAAAAAATTTAGTTTTTTTCCAACCAAGTATTACTAGATATGCAAAGCACACTTAAAAGCAGGACCCATGCCTAGCAGAAGATGGCAAACACAAAACAAACTCAATGGTATTTTTGGGATGATTTTCATCTCATAATTCATTTCTGGTTCTTTTACTTTTGAAGTTCTTTTTCTTATATGTTAAGGTTCCAAATTTTTTGGTTTTAATGAGTTTATTTGAGTTCCTAAGGCTGTATGGATTTCATATGCTTTTTGATTCTTTTTGTTCCTGCTTATTCATTTGATCCTATACTCCTTTTGTCTTTATTTTTTTCATTAAATTTGTTAGACACCTGTTTCTTTTGTAATAAGTGAACAGTAAATTGTGTTGATTAGGGAGTATGAGGCTGTAGGAAAAAAATCTGTGACGAGTTGATGTGTGGCAAGCTATGATCAGAATATTCTACATAAAAAATATTTCAATTAAAATAAAAGAGAAGAAACAAAGAAACAGCTAAATAAAATCAAGTAGAAAGAAAGAAATTAAGGAGAATAAATCCCTGGGATATATCCAAGAAAAGACAAACATATGGTTGATAGAAACTCAAAAACTATCTAAGACTTGAAAACAAAATACAATCAGAACAAAAACATACCGAAGGGAAATCAAGATAAAATGAAGAGCCCAATGGCCCACTTAGAACACATATCAGAAAAGCGTACAAACTGAGTGAATGAAGCAGAAAATAGAATATCAAGTTTTAAGGTAAAATAAAAGATCTAGTGCAAATAATCAAAAACAAATAAAAATTATACACACACACACA
>JANHMN010000011.1:4703686-4723364 GCA_030674055.1 Rhabdomys pumilio
CACACACACACACACACACACACACACACACACGCTCATTAAAATATGTAAATAAATAAATATTTTAAAATCTTGTGATACTTTTCTGAGTGTTTTGTCATGCTTTTCTGTATAAATATGTTTTTTATTTTATATTAGGTTATTTGCTATTGTTGTCATTCAAATTTTGATGTGAATTACTTATGAATGAGATTTTTACACATGAAGAAAGTTAGATCTCATTTCTGACCCACAGAGGAAGGATCCATGTACACCTTGAGTTTTAATAAGTATTCATGTAATACATACTTCAATCTGTTTTGGTTTGGATTAAGTAATTTCCATGATCTCTTTATTATTCTCTTGGGGTTTAAAGTAAAAAGCTTCAGTCATATCACTCCTGTTGTAGGTTAGAAGGTATTTACAATATACTCTTTGATTTTGTAAAACATCATGGAAAGCCACTTCTATAAAGTTAACTGTTTTTATAAACATATGAAAACCATTTACTTTAGGGAATGAGGCCCCCTTTTGGTGTTGTGAAACACTTTATCAAACAAAAGCAGAAGCCATTGCTTGCAGACAAATGGATCTCTTGTCTGCAAGAAGTGCATGGTCAGAGCAACCTGACATTTAGTAAGCTATTTCAGGCTCAATAAATATAAATCTTTATCCGTAGGCTTAGAATTTTCAAAATATATTTTAGGGTTTTTAAATGCTTTAATTTACTTCCTAGATCAGAGGTAGGGAAGAAAGAAGATTAATAGGAAAAGGAGGTTGAGGACCTATTTAGAAGTAGTTCTTTGAGACAATTCCACTCTTTACTGTCAGTATAACAGCAGGTCAATAAACACCAAACATGAATCAGTAGTGGCAGTTAGATCTTACAGAAATAACAAGGCTTCACCAAGTCAAATCAGTCATCAGAAGTAGCCAGTATCAGCCGGAACACCTGGAGAAGTTCTTTGGAAAAATTGGAATTTCTCTATAGAAAGTAAAGTCCAGGAAAGAAGTGAATCATTATATGGTATAGCAACCCAAGAGTGTCCTTATATTGTTTGTGGGGTTCTATGTATATTCTTTTTAAGCACCACATTCTCTCTTCAGTGATTGTTTTCAGCAAAACATCATATGCCCTCTCACAAGAGAGCTTCCATAAAAACATCATATGATACTACTGGGTTTTTAAACAAACTAGAAATTTCCAACTTATATATCTGTGTATTCATATTCATAACTTATACATTTAATTAGTAATATCTCAATGAAATTACAGTCCTTGGAAAAGAAAAACATCCTAATTTGTAGACCTGGAAATATGGAGTATTTAGAAGGAGAAGGTTTGATTAAGTTTCACCTGAAATCCTTTCTACTCTTCACTGTCTCTGGAATGAGAATTTTAAAAATATCAGTGTATTCCATAGGGATTGTCATGACTCACTTCCATTTGAAGTCTACCTTTAATTCATACTCATTTCTCAGGCAGAAAATGACTAGTGTGAAGGAAATTTCTGCAGCTGATGAGATGTACAACCTTCAGACTATACAGGCAAATATGGTAGGTGACAGCATCCACTAACTGATTCCTTATTTTTCTTTGTTCCTATTTCATTAAATTTTCTCATTCATTTTTTATTTTATTTTTATTTCTTCCCATATACTGGGATTGGGCTTTATTAGTCTTTAGTCTTCCAAATTTTTGGATGTATCATGGAATCATTCATTGTTATTCTATTACTTTAAAAAATAATGTGTGTGTGTGTGTGTGTGTGTGTGTGTGTGTGTGTGTGTGTGTGAATGTATATATCCAGAATATGTACACAAAAGCCCATGGCAGTTAGAAGGAAAAATTATATGCCTTGAAACAGAATTGAAACACAGTTGCTAATTATGTGCTGCCATATTGCTGATAGGAACTGAAACTGGTTCTTCTGAAAAGCTGCCAATGATTTATCACTTTAGACTCTCTTCCTGATTTCTAAAAATGTACACATGTAGAGCTATACATTTTCCTATTTGGACTGCTTTTAATATATCTCAAAAGTTTTTTTGTGTTGCCATTATTATTTTATTTCAGAGTTAAACAATTTTTTTGACTTTCTTCATTCCCTTCTTCATTTAGTAATAAGTTATTTAATTTCCATGAATATTGGGTGATGGGACAGGAGACATCTGTGGGATAGTCCCTGCAGAATTTATAGAAGGCAAGGAAAAATGATTAGGTTGAGGTAAGAATGAAACAGTAATTATACCAAATTAGGTAACTGATGCTGGGTCAAGACATGTTGAGTCTGACCAAGATCATTTTATTTTAGCACAGCATACTTTTGGAAAAAAAAATCTTATAGTGATTAACTCAACCCTGTGAATAAAACAAAGTATAAGACATGTTTACGTAGAAGCTCTTTGCAAAGTACACCTGGCTTCGTCCTAAGATTGGTTTTGGTTGATTTTGGAAAAATATGCTCAAGATAATGGACAACGGAGAATGATTGAGATAAATGTAATGCCAGTGTGTGTCTGGACTGGCCTGGTCCTAAGAAAACACAGAACTCATTTAGGCTGTTGTAAACTACAAATGGCATCACTCACAAATATGAGTTTCATGGCCTAGAAGCAGTATTCAAGGATTTAGAGAAAGATGATTTGGATACAAAATTAACTCACAGAAATCAGTAGTTCTCTATTAGAGTGATAAATGGGCTGAGAAAGAAAGTAGGGAGAACCTTCAAAATAGACACAAATAATATAAAATATCTTGTTGTAACTAACCAAGCAAGTAAAAGTCTTGTATGACAAGAACTTCAAATCTCCGAAGAAAGAAATTGAGGAAGATATCAGAAGACGGAAAGATCCCCCCCATAGTTATGAATTGATAGGGTTAACATGGTGAAAATGCCCATCTTACAATGCAATTCTCAGCAAAATTCCAGCACAATTTATTATAGATCATGAGAGAACAACTCTAAACTTCAGATGAAAAAACAAAAATCCAGGATAGCTATAAATAATACTGAACAATAAAGAAACTTCTGGAGGCATTTCTATCCTTGACTTCAAGCTGTAGTACAGAATAATAGTAACAAAAGGTACATGGTATTGGTATAGAAACACACAAGTTGATGAATGGAGTCAAATTGAAGACTAAGAAATAAACTCTCATATCAAAAGAAACTGATTTTTGACAAAAAGTCAAAACCATACAATAGAAAAGGGAGAGCATCTTCAACAAATAGTGCTGGTCTAACTAGATGTCTGCATGTAGAAGAATGCCAATAGATCCATATTTATCATCTTACACAACATTCAAGCCTAAGTGGATCAACAACCTCAGTGTAAAACCAGATACACTAACAGAAAATGAGGAATAGCCTTAAACTTGTTTGGACAGAAGACAACTCCCTGAATAGAACACCAACGACTTTGACACTAAGATCAACAATTAATAAATGGCACCTCATGAAACTGAAAAGCTTCTAAGTAAGTCAAAGGACACTAAATAGGACAAAATAACAGCCTACAGACTGGAAAGCTATCTTTACTAACCCTACATTTGATAGAAGGCTAATATCTAAACTATATAAAGAACTCAAGAAGTTAGACACCAACAATCAAAATAACAAAATTAAAAAAAATGGGGTATAGAGCTAAACAGAGAATTATCAAGAGAGGACTCTTGAATGGCCAAGAAGCACTTAAAGAGATGCTCAACATTCTTAGTCATCAGGGAAGTGCAAATCTAAAAGACTATGAGATTCTACCTTATACCCATCAGAATGGCTAAGATCACAAACTCAAGGGACAGCACATACTCGCAAGATTGTGGAGCAAGGGCAACACTCTTCCACTGTTGGTGAGAGTGCAAACTTGTATAACCCCTCTGGAAATAAAATGTGTTTTTTAAAAAAAATGGAAATATTTCTATTTCAACAACCAGGTATAACCACTCCTGGGCATATATCCAAAAGATGTTCCACTATTCCACAAGAACACTTGCCCAACTATGTTCATTGCAGCCCTATTTGTAAATCTGGAAATGATCCAGGTGTCCCTCAAAAGAGAATGTGGTTCATTTACACAACAAAGTACTACTGAGCCATCAAAAACAAGGCCATCATGAAATTTGCAGGCAAATGAATGGAACTAGAAAATATCCTGAGTGAAGTAACCCAGACCCCAAATACATACATACTCAGACCCAAAATACATACATATTCACTTATAAGTGTATAAATACATACATACCCAGACCCAAAACACATACATACTCACTTATAAGTGGATATTAGCCACACTATAATTGAGAGACCCAAAGAAGTTAAATAACAAAGAGGACCCAATGGAGAATGGTTGAATCTCTCTCAGGAGGGGAAACAAAATAGATGTTGGAGGTCAATGGAAGAAAGACACTGAGTGGGAGAGGATATGAGAAGCAGAGGGGGTGTGATTAGATGTATGGAGAGCAGGGGAAAGAGAAGGAAATCAATGGGAGAGGTTCAATCTCTAGGATGTGCCAGATACCTGAGATTAATGGAAAATCTATAGGGTATATGGGACAGACTCTAACTTTGACTCCCAGAAGTGGGAATATGAATCTTGAATAGGCCACTAGTTAGGTAGTACTCCCTGTGGAGGTATAAGGCCAGTAAATCACTCAAAAAAACCTTTGACTCCAAATGTTTCCTGTCTACAAGAAGTGCTGGGACAAAGATAGAGCACTGTAGGAGGGTATGGCCAATCAATGTCTGCTCCAAATTGAGAACCATCTCATGGGAAAGAAATTAATACTTAATTCTATTAATGATACTTGGTTATGCTTGCAGACAGGAACATAGAGAGGCTCCACCCAGCAGCCAATTGAAAGAGGTGCAGAGACCCACAACCAAACGTTTGATGGAGCTTGGGAGTCTTATGGAAGAAGAGTAGGGAGAAGGACTGATGGACCTGAAAAGACAGAAACTCCACAGGTTGACCAATAGAGTCAACTATTCTTGACCCTTAGGCGTTCCCAAAGCCTGATGCACCAACAGAAGTGTGAGCACAGGCTAGACTTAGGCCTCCTTGACACATATATTACATAAGCATCTTGATGCAGGTCCTTCCATGGCTGAAGCAAGGGCTGTCCCTAAGTCTTGTTACCTGCCTGCCTGTGGAACTCATCTCCCTAAATGTTTTTTCTAGTATAGACTCAGTGGGAGAGGATGTACCTAATCTGCAGCAACTTGGTGTAGAGGGAGCAGTGTTTTTAGTGTGGAAACTGACACCAAGAAGGTGAACCCTCTTAGCAAAGGAGAAAGGAAGGGTGGATAGGAGGAGGATTTACCTGAGGGGGTATTGGGAAGAGAGTGGGAGCCTGCTGTTGGGATGTGAAGTTAATTAGTAAATAAATTTAATGAAACAATGAGAAGGCAAGAAGGGTGGGTGACAAAGGGGTGAATACAATCAAAATACATTATGTATGTGTATGAAAATGAAATGTCACAATGAAACATGATTTTTATTTAACTACATATAGTTAACATATGCTAATTAAATATATTTCAAAAGGTAAAAAAGTGGCCATATGTGTTTGTATATGTGTGTTGTGTGTGTGTTTATATATACCTTAAGTTTTATGGTTTGAATAGATCTACAGATTAATCAATTTCATTTAGATTTTTTTATCCTAATAGTTTTTAAAGTATAACATTTTTTTGTGCATCTTGTAAAAATTTCATGTTATCTCTGATTCTAGTTACATGAATTATGTTTTCCTTTTGGTTAATTTAGCAAAAGGTATGTGAATATTGATTGTCTTCTCAATGACCAGCTCTTAGATTTGTTGATTTTTCATCATTATATATATATATGATATTTACCATTTACTGATATTATTTACTGATATCAGTAAATTATTATATTTACATTTTTATATACATCATGACAATAGTAATTAAAAAATAAAAGATCATGATATGAGAGGGAGTAGAGGAACATAGAAGGGAATGAAGAGAGGAGGTGCTTTCTCCACTCCCAGTCACTCTAGGACTTTTATATTAAAGCATGTTGGATTTGTCAAGGTCATTTTCTGCATCGATTGAAATGAACATATGGCATTTGGTCCATTTATATGATGTATGATATTTACTGACTTGTCTATGTTGAAGAATCTTTGTGTTTCTACAATAAAGACAACTTAATTATGGAAGATGATTTTTATCATATATTCCTGTATTTGATTTGCAGGTTTTTTTTAATTGAGGAGTTTGGCATCATAAATATAATTAACATATAGTTTTCTTTTTTCTTATAAAAAGATTTTTATTGTTGATGTCATGTCTTTCCTGGGTTTTAGATGAATATCACAATGGCTTTATAGAAGTGCTTTGAAGTGTTCCTTGTACTTTAAAAAATAATTTAAAAAATATGGTTGTAGCTTTTTTTTGAAAGTGTGGTAGGATTTTTCTATGAATTAATCTGAACCTGATCTTTTAAAAGTTTTTATCAGAAGAATTCATTTTTTAAATTTTTTATTGGATATTATATTTACATTTCAGATTTTATCCCCTTGCCCCATTCCCCCCAACCACCCAGGAACCTCCTATCCCATCCCTCCTCCTCCTGATTCTATGAGGATGTGCCCCCACCTACTCCCCCACTCCCACTTCCCTACCCACAAATTCCCCTTCACTTGGTGTTCAGACTTCATGGGACTAAGGATCTCCTCTCCCACGACAAGGCTATCCTCCCCTACATGTACAGATGGAGTCATGTGTCCCTCCCTATGTGCTCCCAGGTTGGTGGTTTAGACCCTGGGGAGCTCTGGTTGGTTGGTATTGCTGCTCTCCTCATGGGATGACCAACCCTTCAGCTCCCTCAGTCTTCTCTTTAACTTCTCCATTGGGAACCCTTGATCAGATCAGTAGTTAGCTGTGAGCATCTGCCTCTGAATATGTCAGATTCTGGTAGACCTCAAAGGAGACAGCTATATCAGGCTCTTGTCAGCATGCACTTCCTGACATCCACATCGGTGTCTACCTTTGGTGACTGCACATGGGATGGATATTCAGGTGGAATGGTCTCCGGATGGCCCCTCCTTCAGTTTCTGTCCCATACTTTGTCTCCATATTTGCTCCCTTGAGTATTTTGTTATTCCTTCTAAGTAGGATGGAGGCATCCACACTTGGTTTTCCTTCTTCATGAGCTTCATGTGGTCTGTTAGTTGAATCTTGGCTATTACAAGCTTTTGGGCTAATATCAGTGAGTAAATACCATGTGTGTTCTTTTGTAATTGGGTTATCTCACTCAGGATGACATTTTTTCTAGTTCCATCCATTTATCTAAGAATTTATAGAATTCATTATCATTTTTTATGTTGAAAAGACACATTTATTTTATCAAAGAGAAAACTGAAAATGAAGTCAGGCATAGTTCAGTGTCATGTCATAGTGCTTGACTAGACTGTGTTTATATCAAAGGTTATTTTTTTCTTTTTTTATTATCAAATCATAAATTTACTTTTTAACACAGTGGTTATAAACACAAAAATGCAGGATGTGGGGAAGGGGATGACACAGGAGCATAGGTGTTCAGGGGGAGTACAGATATCTTTCAGAACAGGGTATCAGCTGGGTGAAGGTTCAGGGCTCAGGTCACTATGACTCTGCTTATGATTTACTTGTCCTTGTCTAAGTTGGTACTATCTGCCAAGGCTGCCTATTTACAAGGTCTATGACTACTCAGGCTGGTAGATTTTCACAAAAGCTGCCTGTTTACAATAGTTTATAGCCATCTGTTTCAGTATTTTTTTCACAGAGACCCAAGACTTTGTGTTAGCAGGCATGTATGTCAGGCCTATTGCTGATTTTAGGCTTATAGCTGATTTAAGGCCTTCAGTGTATAAGCATGGCTGCCCCTGACATCTCCCTTCTCCAAGTATAGAAGGGCTGTGGCGATTCTAATCTTGCCAAGGCTGGGATAGAGCCCTGACCTCCAGTAATTAAAGAGGACCTTGTAATGGCTCCAGTCCTCCTGTCCAGTGAGGCATGAGGGCCATACTTGTCCCGATGTCTTTTTCCTGGAGAGGGGATACTTTGACATCAACCCCTATTCAGTCAGGCTTGTCCCTCAGAAAACACAGCAACATATTTTCAACTTTTATTTATATTCCTTTGCCCTGCTTAGCCTTGCAGCCTAAGCAAGAATTCAGATCGCCAGACAGAGGGGGTTCTGGATGGCCCCTCTCTGCTTGGTCTAGGGGCAGAAGTCCCCTCTTTTACGTTGGGTGGAGATGGGACTTGGGAACACCCTGGATAGAGTAACAACCTCATCTAGAGTCTCATGGTCCTCCATAGCTAACTTATGATAATGTATCTGAATAGATTTTGCTATCAGATTATCTATCTGTTGTTTCACAAAGTTAGTCAGCCTATTTAAGGCCCAGGGACCAAAGGAAATAAGCAAAAATAACCTAATTAATGGTCCCAAGATGGAAGGAAGTAGGGTTAACAATCATGGAGATGTTGAAGACCAATTCTTGTATAAGCTCTCATCTTTCTCTTTCTCTCTCTGTCTTTTCTCAAGACCTTCTCTGGCTTTTTTCATGCTCTCTTTAATCGTCCCTGTTTTGTCTGTGTAAAAGCAGCATTCTTCCTTTAAGGGCTGTACACATTCTGGAGCTGTACACATTTTTTTCTGCTGTAAAATTTATTATTTTTAATAGCTGAGTAATACTCCATTGTGTAAATGTACCACAATTTTTGCATCCATTCCTCTGTTGAAGGACATCTGGGTTCTTTCCAGCTACTGGTTATTATAAATAAGGCTGCTATAAACATAGTGGAACATGTGTCCCTGTTGTACATTGGAGAATCTTTTGGGTATATGCCCTGGAGTGGTATAACTGGGTCCTAAGGTAATACTATGTTCAGTTTTCTGAGGAACCACCAGAGTGATTTCCAGAGTGGGTATACAAGTTTGCAATTCCACAAACAATGGAGGAGTGTTCCTCTTTCTCCACATCCTCTCCAGCATCTGCTCTGACCTTAATTTTTTGATCTTAGCCATTTTGACTAGTGTAAGGTGGAATCTCAGGGTTGTTTTGATTTGCATTTCCCTGATGACTAAGGGTGTTGAACATTTCTTTTGGTGCTTCTTGGTCATTTTATTTTTCTTAGTTGAGAATTCTTTGATTACTCTGTACCCCATTTTTAATAGGATTATTTGATAATTTGGAGTCTAATTTCTTGAGTTTTTTTTGTATACCTTGAATATTAGCTATCAGATGTAGGATTGGCAAAGATTTTTTTCCAGTCTGTTGGTTGCTGTCTTGTCCTATTGACAGTGTCCTTTGCCTTACAGAAGCTGTACAATTTTCTGAGGTCACATTTGTCAATCCTTGATCTCAGAACATAAGCCACTGGTGTTCTGTTCAGGAAATGTTCTCTTTTGTTCATGTGCTAGAGGCCCTTCCACACTTACTATTCTATTAGTTTCAGTGTATCTGGTTTTATGTGGAGGTCCTTGATCCACTTGAATTTGAGCCATGTACAAGGAGATAAGAATGGAGCAAATTTCATTCTTATGCCTGCTGACTTCCAGTTGAACCAGCACCATTTGTTGAAAATGCTTCTTTTTCCCCATTGAATGGTTTTAGCTGCTTTGTCAAGGATCAAGTGTCTAAAGGTGTGTGGGTTGATTTCTGGGTTTTAAATTCTATTCCATTGATCTCCCTGCCTACCTCTGTACCAATACGATGCATTTTTTTTAAATCACTATTGCTCTGTAGTATAGCTTGAGGTCAGGAATGGTGATTCCCCCAAAAGTTCTTTTATTGTTGAGAATAGTTTTTGCTCTCCTGGGTTTTTTGTTATTCCAAATGAATTGGAGAATTTCTTTTTCTAACTCTGTGAAGGATTGAGTTGGAATTTTAATGGGGATTGCATTGAATCTGTAGATTGCTTTTGGCAAGATGGCCATTTTTACTATATTAATCTTGCCAATCAATTTTTTATTTCTTCATATATAAACATATGTATAAGGATTTATATATGCATATACATGTATATATACATATATGTACATATGTACATAAATATATTTTGGCAAATGTAAATACATAACTTGAGTATATGCATCTTTGTTTATTTTTACTTTATTTCAAGTTTTTTGACAAAGAGTACTATATTTTTATTTTAGTTACCTTGAACACTCTGTATCAGATTTATGAATACTAAAACACCAGGCATGAAACACCATGTGATGCTTTTTTAAAATTAATTAATTAATTAAATATATTTTGTTAAAAATGAAAGTGATCAGTAAAATTAATTCATTTGCACACAAACGAGATGTCTACAAAAGTGTTAACAGCATCAATATTATAATTTATAAGTTTAGGAAGGTTAACTAACATTAACCTATGTAGCAAGGTAAATGCTTTGCAAGAATTTTATGACCCATGCAACTAAACACCATCCATGTCATGACCTAGCTGTCACTAAAATAACAGTTTAGCTTTCATTTAATGGTATATTTTGTTATGTGCCCAGGTAGACATTTGGCTACCTGTTGGGGAAAGAAGGCTGCTGTATGCATCAGGGTTTTCCTTTAGCCTGCTGGTTCTCAGTGCATTATTTCTGCTCCTACTCCTGAGAGGGACAGAGAATAAATATCACTTGATCAGAACTGCAGGGAAAGCTGAGTTTTCAAAGAAATCCAGGTCAGAAATCTCTAGACTTTGTCATGTTCCTCACCAAATAACATCACCTGCAATAATCTCAGAGTCATTGCCAACTATGAGTTCTGTTTTGGCTGACCAAAATTTTAAAGCTTTGGAAATTTTCTTGTAAATGAGAGAGAGTAAGAGCTGATAGAGTGTGTCCAGTCCATGTTGGAGGTACTCTAGTTTGTGTTCAGAGTTAATGATGTCCCCTGTTCTCTGTCACTCACCAAGAATACAGGACATTGACATTAACATTTTTGATGTAGGTTTAGCTATATATGGTTGCATAGAATGTAAATGGACTATAACTCTGACTTTCTTGGGGACTGCCCAGTTCACAAATAAGAATACTAGAGACTTGTTATATTTAGTATAAGCATTATAGTTAGACAGATTCACAACTATTCTAAACCCACACTATTGGTCTGACCTATATACCATCATGTGGACTGTTACCTGTCCATCTTCTTTTCATCCTGCTTCTTCATCAGTGTTCAGCAGGGAATTCTTCACTCCTTTGATTTCCACCTGAGACCCAATCTTTCTCTCCAGAGTTCCTGCCTAAACTCTCCAGTCCAGCTATGGCTCTGTTCAGCTCTTTATCTGACCAGTCAGGAGTTGATGGAGAAAAATATTTACAAAATACTAAGGCAGTATATGCTTCATTATAATGACAATACTAAATTCCCATCTGTCACTTGATCTCTGTCAGTACATATTTCAGCATTTGCATACTACAGGAATATTCCTTACAAAGTGTCCACAAAATTTTCTCTACCGGGACCCAACCCAGAGGACAATAGGGAGGGGTTGCTTTTTCTAAACTTATTTTTAATCTCCCATGCTCCCTCAGAAGTAGAGAGAGGTATCTGTATTTTTAACTCCTGCCTCACAGCATCTCTTTAAATATCTTGTGTCCTGAATGAGCTGATGCCTATAGGACTCTATACCCACAATGACCCTTCAATAAGCATGAGATAATTATGACCATAAAATAAATGTGAGAATCCAAATTTTACGTAAGAATAATGAAGAAATCAACTTGATTTTAGATTGTTTAGTTCAGTGTTTTCATTCAAATTTCTTAGTCAGTTCTTTAAAATGTAGACCCTTTAACAAGGTATGAGGTAAAAGAATTAATAAATTAATGACTCAGAACTGATCATGATTATTACAAATGGCATTAATTGTTCATTTTGCTTACTCATTTACAAGTTCCTGAAACAAGAAGGAAGTGTAAGTTCCAATTGATTTACAAATGGTTATGGCATGTTTGGAAATGTAAAATCATGTGTGGCCAGAATAGGCTTCTTAAATGATTTCAGGGTTTCTGGTCTAAAGCTCTCCAGTTCTGGGTTTTCTTGGGAGAACTTGTTGATGCTTTTCATGAACGTAAAATTGTCAGCTTGGGTCTAAATGAAAGAGCTTAGCACCAGGGTCCCCTTAGTTATTCATTTTACTCTTTCCTTCTAGCCCATCTCTAATTCTGTGATTCCACTGGTCCACAGACCCTTTCTCTACTAGAGACTCACAACTGCCACATTTGGCTGAAACTCAGAGTGAGGAATTTTTACTATCTTTCCTGTCTTCCATTCCAGTTTCTCCAGACTTATCTTTAGTCTTACTGCACCCTTACTGTTGAGTCACTCCACTCAGGATACCAACAGCACACTGAGACTCAGCCTCCTGGTATGGACCCAAACTTGCATTAGTTCTATCAAGTTGTTTCATTCTATTCTTCTAGACCATTTCTATTTTTGTGACTTTCTGCTACCCTGAGAAACAACTCTCCAAAAGGGAACCCTAAACCAACATATATGACTGGGAATCAGGGATACTCCAGCTACCACACTTTGCTCTGAATGATTAACAGCAACCAAGAAAGAACACTCTTCCATAACAGATGAGACCAAATATCTACACCCAGAAACACTTCAGTCATCATAATTACAGATGCATAGATCCAAAGCATAAAAATACAAACATGAACAATAGTGACAATATGCTCCTTACAGAATTTGGGGTTTCTATTGTGTTAGGGTTTGAGTAACCAATTTAAACTGAAACCCAAACAAGGACTTAAAATTATTAATTATGATTCTGTTCAAAGATCCTGAAGAGGATTTGAATAAATGCTTCAATTAGGATCATAAAAACATAAACTGTTAAATAATGTAAACAAGGAATGTGAACACTGATGTCAACAAAGAAATAGAATTACTAGTGAAAAACCCAAATGAAAGGAAATTAGAAATTAAAAATTCAGGGTGTCAAATAATAACCTCAGTTTTAAGACTTATCAATTAATTAAGAGACATGGAAACTAGAATTTCTGGACTTGGAAAAATGTTGAAATAAATATCTCAGCCAAAAGTATATTAAGCATATAAAAAATTCCAGTCATAAAATATACAGGAAACCTGGGGCAATATGTAAAAAAAAATCTATGAATAAAACAATAGAAATCCACATTAAAGAAATAGAATATATTTTTATACAATATACTTTGATCCTGTTTTCTCCTTCCCTCAGTTGCATCCATTTCTCTCCAAATATCTACCTATTTAAACTAAACTGCACTATCTATCTATCTATCTATCTATCTATCTATCTATCATCTATCTATCTATCTATTTATCTATCTTCTGTAAAAATAACAACCCACAACAAACCCACAGTCCCTGTCATAGTATGTTGTCTCCAGCAGTTTTGTGTTAGGATGTTTATAGATTTAAAATTTTCTTTGACTAATATGTCAGTTTCTTCTATTGTATTTTGTACTCCTGAGATTCTTGCTTCCATCTCTGTATTCTGTTGGTGATGCTTGGAACTATTAATTCTGTTTTCTTTTATAGGTTTTCATCTCCAGGACTGCCTCAGTTTATTTTTCACCAATTGCTTCTATTTCTGTTTTCAGTTCTTGAGCAATTTTATTCATGTTCTCCTCTAGTTTAATTGTATTTTCCTGTATTTCTTTAGGGGATTTATTGTTCTCCTCTTTAATGGCCCCTACCTGTTTGATTGTATTTTTCTATATTTTTTCTTTTTCTTTTTTTTTAATTCTTTAATCTTTTTTAACAGTCCAATCTTTATTCCCCTCCTAGTCTGCCGCTGACTGTTCCCTATCCCATACCTCCTGCCCAGTTTTCAAGAGGATGTCCCCACTCCTACCCCATACCCCTACCCTACAAGGCATCTCCACTCCCTGGGGCCTCAAGTCTCTTAAGGGTTAGGTGCATCTTCTCTCACTGAGTCCAGACCAGGCAGTCCTCTGCTGTATATGTGTTGGGGCCTCATATCAGCTTGCATATGATGTCTAGTTGGTGGCTCAGTGTCTGAGATTCCTTGTTGGGGGGTCCAGGTTAGTTGATGCTGCTGGTCTTCCTATGAGGTCACCTTCCTCCTCAGGTATGGGGAGCCAACCGAAGGCAGCTATCATCCTTGCAGCCATCTTGAGCCATATACCCTGACAAGAGACTTGTTTTCAACAGCCTACAACAGCTGAGCACACTCTGATAACACTTGTTTTATATACCCAAGATTTTCCCTTGGGTGTGTGTGACTTAAAGGTGTGACTTAAAGGTATGACTTAAGAAGTGAGACTTATAAAAGGTGAGAGGCAGACAGAAGAAGAAACTGGAAACTTGCAACTTGGAGGCACTAGGGACTTGAGACTGGAAACTTGAAACTTGGAGGCACTAGGGACTAGGAACTAGGGACTAGGAACTTGAGACTTGGGACTGGGACTAGGCACAAAGGACTTGGAAAGAGAGAAGAAGAGAGACTTGAGAATAAACGGGACTGAATAACACTCTGTCTGGTCTCCATTCATTGCGTTCACCCTCACTCTCTCTTGCTGAACCCTGACCTGAAGACCGGAGCAGCAGTACAAGCTGGGACAATTTAGCCCCCAAAGCTTGGGGCGGTGAGGACTCTAACAATTTTGGTCCCCAAGCTTTTGGCTGTGCAGGTTCCAACATTTGGCAGAGTGGTCCCTGACACTTTGGTGCCCAATGTGTGGTGAGCAAGAACAAGAGATTCAGTGAGGGACATTACTGGAAGAAGGATCTGCTGAAAATTCAGAAGTGAAATGAAGGTGATCACTGAGGGAATCAGTTGTGTAGAGAAAGGTAAGTCATGATAATAAAAATGAGACAAGAAATAAGTCAGCCTGAACTCAAATCTCTGTTTTTATTTTGCTATTTACTGCTCATATGTGTTAATTGTCTGCTTTTACTCTGTTCCTTAAATGCTATATTCCATGTTCAAAATAAAAAGAAACATATTTATCTGAAATCAGGATCTAAAATACAACCAAAGGTTAATGACAAATTTTCAGAGCCAGATTGTGCTGACCTAGAGGAAGAGGCAGTCAAACATTATGACCCTGAATGGCCCTCTTCCTGAAGACCCCCTCCCTATGTGCCTCTGCCTCCAAATGCTCCCACAATGGAAATGGTGGTTATAGATTCCAGAAGGGAGTTACAGGAAAACATATCTTTTCTTAAACAACAAATAGAGTTGGAAAAACAGTATCAAGACTTAATCAGCTACAAAAATTAAAGACAGGGAAGATGTCTTGAGAGGTAAACTCTGAAAATCCCCCAGCTCCTTGTGTTCCTCAACCCAGAGTCCAAAGGCTGCCCCTATGATCTAGCTTTAGATTAGCCACAGATAATCCAGAGAAGGGAGACCCTGGGGCTTTCCCTGTATCAGAGACCAGAGATGATCAAGGGATTGCTTGGAGACATTATACAGGGTTTAATTTTCAAATTATTAAAGAATTAAAAAAATGCAGTATCACAATACGGTGCCGCTGCTCCTTTACTCTTGCAATTTTAGAGTCTGCAGTAGAGGAGTGGCTGACTCCTGGCAATTGAAATAAGTTAGTGAGAGCAGTTCTTAGTGGTGGTGACTATTTTATTTGGAAATCAGAGTATCATGAGAATTGTAAAGAAACAGCTTGGAGAAACATTCAGGCAGATAATGGTTGGTCCTTTGATGCTTTAGTAGGAGAAGGGTAATTTGCTTCTAGTGATAACCAGATGCAATATGACCCAGGCTTATTTTCTCAAATTCAAAACGCATCCATAAAGGCTTGGTGCTAACTCCTGGCAAAGGGAGACCCTGGTGCATCCTTAACAGAAGTCAGAAAAGGACTTTATGAATGATTTTCTGATTTTGTTCATCGATTAATGACAACAGCAGGGAGAATTTTTGGTAATGCAGAGGCAGGTGTAGATTTTGTGAAACAACTTGCATATGAAAATACCAATCCTGCCTGCCAAGGAGCCATTAGACCCTACAGGAAAAAGGCAGACCTTATGGGGTATATCAGACTCTGTTCTGACATAGGTCCTTCCTACCAACAGGGCTTAGCTGTGGCAGCTGCCATGCAAGGACAATCAGTAAAAGAATTTTTGGCTAGTAGAAACTAAAAGGCCTGTTTAAAATATGGCAAGCCTGGACACTTTGCAAGAGATTGAAAGGCAGAAAATGAGTTAACCCAGAGACAGCCCAGAAAAGAGCATGGGCTCTGCCCACTTTGCAAACATGGAAGGCATTGGGCTAGTGAATATAGGTCTGAAAGAGATGCACAAGGAAATACCCTTTCCCATAATCAGGGAAACAGGAACAGGGGCCAGCTTTAGGCCCCAAACCAATGCAAGCCAAAACAGGTTTATGGAGCAGTCAGTTTCATACCAGCAAACAACAGTCCCTTTCTGAACTTAGTCAAGCAACACCAGGAAGTGCAGGACTGGTTCTCAGTTCTGCCACCCACACAGTATTAACCCCAGAAATGGTACCTGAGGACTTACCCACCGAAATGACTTTATCAGATCTGCCATCTAACTTGGATCAGGCCATAAAGACTCATGAGTTACAGTACCTTAATTTTAAAACTTTAAAAGTCATTTTAAAATTACCAGAGAATAAACTAGACAAATTGTCAAACAATGTCAATCATGTGTTACACTTTTACCAGTTCTTCATTTGGGCACAAATCCAAAGGGACTGATACCAAACAGTCTCTGGCAAATGGATGTTACTCATTATAATGAATTTGGCAATCAAAAATATATACATGTATGTGTAGATACATACAATGATTTCATTTATGAGACATTACAATCTGGAGGAGCAAGCAAGCATGCGATCACTCATATGCTTACTACAATTGCTTTATTGGATGTGCCTAAATAGATAAAGACTGACAATGGCCCAGGTTATACAAGCTCCAGTTTCCACCAATTCTGTGAAAAATTGGGAATACTACATAAAATGGGTGTTCCATATCATCCACAGGGCCAAGGCATGGTAGAAAGAGCATATCGAAGCATTAAATGTCAATTTGAAAAAATTAGAAAGGGGGAATGGTACCCTACCAAGGGATCCCCCAGAAATATCCTTATCACATGCTCTTTATTTTAAATTTTTTAACTTTGGATTCTGAAGGAAAATCTGCTGCAGATAGATTTTGGCATTCTGATACCAAAAAGAATTTTGCAACAGTCCTTTGGAAAGACCCATTAACTGGAACCTGGAATGAGCTAGATCCAGTGCTTATCTGGGGTAGAGGTTCTGTCTGCATATATTCTCAAACTGCGGATGCTGCACGCTGGCTGCCAGAAAGACTGATTAACAAATAGACAACAATAACAAACCCAGGGAGGGAAGCCCCCTGAGAAGCGTATTTTTTCTTTGCAGGAAACATGAAGATGCTTCTCAATTGCCTTCAAACTGGAACAGATCAACCAGCAAACCTGACTTGGGAAGTCCTCAATGTGGAAGAGGACATCACCACCCGTACCACCAGGGTGGGTCTATTGAACTTTTGGTTCCCCAATTTATGATTTAGTGGGGAACATTGTTTAGACCCAGGAGAAAACCCACTACCACAGTTACTATAGTTGTTTTCTGGGTTTGAGATTGATTGAGGCAGGAACAGAGATCCTTACTTGTTTTGTTAAGATCAAAACTATGATCAGTTCTGTATTTCTATAGATTTAGATTCTGCTATAACATATTTGTAAACAGAATAGAAGAGGCTTATACTTTTTACTCCTTGGACAGAGGGAGTCATGTGTTACCCTTAAAAAAGAGTGCTGCTGTTATACTGACTATTCAGGCATTGTTAAGTCTCTTGTCTCTTGGGTCCATGCTGTTCAACAAACTGATGGCTTTTGTATGACAACAGATAGACACTATTCAAATGAAAACCATACAGGTCCATTATTACAGTCTGGAAGTAGGGGATTCTAAAACCTCTGTCATCAAGACTAATGAGTATTAACCCCTTACGTGCTAGGCTGGATAGTCAATGACAGGTTAGAGAACACTTCAAGACCCTCACCCCTAAAAAGGGAGGCCTCACCATCCTAAGACAGGAGCTCAACCAATGGCTGTTGAGTATCCAAAGATGGGAAAGGGAGGCTGGGGTCCTTGGTTCCAACGTAAGGCAAGCACGGTTTCAGTAAGTTTTCCCAGCCTTCCCTTTTGAAAAAAATTTAAAAGGGGGGATGTGTGGGGAGCCGACAGAAGGCTGCTATCATCCTTGCAGCCATCTTGAGCCATATACCCTGACAAGAGACTTGTTTTCAACAGCCTACAACAGCTGAGCACACTCTGATAACATCTTATTTTATATACCCAGGATTTTTTTTTGGGTGTGTGTGACTTAAAGGTGTGACTTAAAGGCATGACTTTAAGGTGTGACTTAAGAAGTAAGACTTATAAAAAGCAAGAGGCAGACAGAAGAAGAAACTGGAAACTTGCAACTTGGAGGCACTAGGGACTAGAGACTGGAAACTTGGAACTTGGAGGCACTAGGGACTAGGAACTAGGGACTAGGAACTTGAGAGTTGGGACTGGGACTAGGAACAAGGGACTTGGAAAGAGAGAAGAGAGACTTGAGAATAAATGGGACTGAATGACACTCTGTCTGGTTTCCATTCTTCGCATTCACCCTCACTCTCTCTCTCTTGCTGAACCCTGACCTGAAGGCCAGAGCAGCAGTACAAGCTGGGACAATTTAGCCCCCAAAGCTTGGGGCAGTGAGGGCTCTAACAATTTTGGTTCCCAAGCTTTTGGCAGTGCGGGTTCCAACATTTGGCAGAGTGGTCCCTGACACTCAGGTTCTTCCAGATTTTCCCTAATTCAAGTACAGGGGTCCCCAACTTTCATTCATTGATTGAATGTAAGTATATGCATCTGACTCAGCTGCTTGTTGAGTCTTTCTGAGGGCAAATAGGTTAGGCTTCTGTTTGTAAGCATATAATAACATCAGTAATAGTGTCAGGCCTTGGGGGATTCCAATTTAGGCTTGTCACCAGACCTCCTTTCCCTCGTGCTCTTCTCCATTTTTGTCCCTCCATTTCTTTCAGACAGGAACAATTCTGGATCAGGGTTTTTGACTGTAGGATACCAACCACATCCCTCCACTTTATGTCCTGTCTTTCTACTGGAGGAGGACTCTACAAGTTCCTCTCCCAATTAGGGCATTTTATCTAAGGTTCCTTTCTTCGAGTCCTGAAATCTCTCACCTTCTAGGTCTCTGGTACATTCTAGAAGGTCCCCTACCTCCTGCCTCCTGTAGCTCCTGGTTTCCATTGTTTTCTACTGACCTTCAAGGCTTCAGTGAGTAAGCATCTATCATTTTTATATTCTTGGATGTAGGGTCATTTTTTGTGCTGTAGTTGTGTTAGGATATCCAGGGCTTGCTGTAGTGGGATTTCTGAGGTTAGGTCTTTTGCTATTTATTGTAATGGTAAGTTCTGGAAGATCTGGTTTTCCCAGAGAGGGGAGAGTCCACAAGTACACCTTGGCCCCTAGTTATTTCTGATTGGTATATAAAGATTCCAATAGCCAATCCATTGAGAAAAGGAACATAGGTGGTGGCTAGGTTTCTTGGTGTTTGGGGACTGAGAGGGATGAAGAAGAAGAAGAAGAGGAAGAAGAAGAAGAAGAAGAAGAAGAAGAAGAAGAAGAAGAAGAAGA
>JANHMN010000011.1:4723374-4740956 GCA_030674055.1 Rhabdomys pumilio
GAAGAAGAAGAAGAAGAAGAAGAAGAAGAAGAAGAAGAAGAAGAAGAGGAAGAGGAAGAGGAAGAGGAAGAGGAAGAAAAAATATAGGAAGAGGAAGGAGAGGCACCATGCTTTGGGAATCAAGAGAATGTGGCACCAAGGGCTGGCCAATTAAAGTTAAGAGCAGCCCAGATGAAACATAGTAAGTAATAACCTCAGAGTTATCAATTGAAAAGTTGATTCTAATAGCATATATAGTGTAGTATCTGCCTAGCTCTTGTGTTGTTTAAGGCTTATTGTAAACAGAAAGGTTGTATTTTTTTTTATCTAGGAAGTAAATGGTATTAGACAGGGTGGAAACCTCAGGTTGTTATTAAATAATTTCCACAACATAATAGCATTGTTCTGAAGGTGTTATATTGCCCTGGGTCTTGTTTTTTGTGTTCTTACACTTTAGCCATCTGATTGTCCCTGGGTGTTTCTAGTATTGCAAATATTTGAAAGGCAGACCTCATCTGGATGTCTCCAAACATCAGGTCTCTCATGGATGCCTTTAAACTGCATATTCTTGGTTAGCTGGCCTGGATGTTCATTGTGCTATGGGCTTAGATATTCCATGTTCAGTGTTCTTTATGGAGAATGGCAGATCAGTGCCAAACAATAAAAGTCCAGGGGAACTCCTGATGTTAGATTAGGGCAGCAGGGAATGCCCCAGGGGACAGGCAGGGGAATTGGCCAGGAGGGATATACCCTGGCTATTCCTTGTTTGGTTGACCTCTTGGAGGACAGAGCAGTGGTAAGACAATAGAGCTCTGAGGACTGCCTACAGCTAGCCTGGGGCAGCTAGGCATGCCCTGGTGGTCAGGTAGGAGAATTGGGAAGAAGAAATCTAATCTGGTTGTTCCTTGTTTGGTGGGACTCATGGAGGCTGGCAGAACAATGGCCAGACTCCTTTTTAATATTTCTGTCTCCTTACTAAATTTCCACCACCCTTTTGTTTGTGTTTTCTTTGGCATCTCTCAGGAATTTATTCTTTTTAAATTTTCTTTAATTTCTTTGAGCTGCATCTTAGTGTCTTGTTTAAATTCCTGGAATTTTGAATAAAATTTACAATTAGTCCTTGAGTTTTTTTGGCTAATTCTCATTGCAAATGTTTCTACAAAACTGGTAAGTTTTAGAAAGATGATCCTGGCTAGATCTTTCATATTATTGGTATTTTTATGATGATATCTGGGCACTTATATGTTTGTTCTAATATGGTATGGGATGATCAGATTGTGGTAGAGAAAAGTATGTATCAGCAGCTTGGGCCTAGATATTGGAAAAGTCTTGTGTTCTAAAGTCATAATCAAAGAGGAGTCTTGAGTGGTCTACAGGATCTACCTCCATGTCCATGTCTGTTCTTTGGAAACACAGAAGTGTCTGGATATACCTCTTTGGGACACACTAAATGTTGTACTATGACAGAAATTTGCACCACTAAACACATAATAGAAAAATTAGAAGAACCTACAGAGGGTGGTTCTGATGCTAAAGTCCTATTCCCCAATTGGTTCTTTTTTTTTGTTATTGCCCATTTTTTAAATGGATAGTTTATATATTTACACTTCAAATGTTATCCCCTTTCCCCTTTCACAGCCCTTGGTTCTGTGAAGGCTAATTCCCCAGTGTAGGGGAATGCCAGGGCAGTGAGATGCAAGTGGGTGGGTGGGAGGAGAAGCACCCTTATTGAATCAGGAGGAGGGGGTATGGGATAGGGGGGTTCCAGAGGGGAAACTGGGAAAGGAGATAACATTTGAAATGTAAATACATAAAATACTCAATAAAAAATATACCAGTGATCAATGAGTGAGGACAAGGTGAGACACTTAGAATTTCAAAGGAGGAGGCAGGGGGAATCAGGAGAAAGGGGAAAGAAGAAGGCAGTAGCAGCAGGAGAAAAAACAAACAACCATGTGAGTTTTTTTTTTTATCCAATTTGCCTGTGTGGCAGGGGATGTTTAGGAGTGTCCAGGCATTGAGTTAGCAAAGACATTTTAAGATTTATCCACGCATCCAAGGGAATCTTGGTGGCACTGGTAGCTTGTTTTGCCCAGAGCTTATAGTGGAGCAACAAAAACTACATGCTACATGACTACAAGTAAATGGCTTAAATATGCAATTCAAAAAATTGGAAAAAAAAACAGGAATAAACCATCTCAAAGCCATGTCAATTGTAAGAAATAATAGAAATAAAAGATATGTAGAAATGTAGAGTATATCATGGGAAGAGATGGTTGTTAACTTGGGAGAGTTTTGGAAGAAGCCTAGAAACAAGATGTTGTACATCAGGGAAGGCTGAACTAGAGCACTAGACGTGGACTTTGATTAGAGATGGTGGGATGTCAAGGGTATAAGGATGGAAGGGAGCAGAGAGATACACTATGGAGAAGAATGTGGGAAATCTGGATGTATGTAGAGGCTGGATGTGGTAAAATGGTACCACCATCCCTGGAGAAGACTATTTCTCCCACTCACAGCAGTGTTTTTGTTCTTGTAGTTTTTAATCTAGAGATGAGACCCTGATGATTTCCCCATCCATGCTAGCATGCCAACTGGTGTTCTTGTTCACTTCTAGTTTATATAACCATATTGTTAAACTGTTTTGGGTGAAGTCTTGTCATATTTATAACATAAAATTTTGTAGTTGACTTTGGGGTTTTTTTGTCTCTTATGAGAGTTCTGTCATCTGTTTCTTGACACATTTTCATGATATTCACTGAGTCTTAGAGATATGCATTTACTGTAGATGTAGTTATTACTTCTGGCAATCCCAAGTAAATTTTTTTTTTTTTACATTTTGACTAGCTTGCTGTTATAGTTTCTATATGCTGGAAAAGAAGCTTCTTTGATAACGGTAGGGGGCCACACTTAATTGTGAGTGTCCTGGTAAGGGTTTTTGTCAACTTTAGATAAACTAGAGTTATTTGGAAAGAGGACACCTTAAATGAAATGAGAATTCTTCCATCAGATTGGTCTGTAGGCAAGTCTCTATGGAATTCCCTTGGGTAAGGATTGATGTGTGAGGGTCCAATCAGCTCTGGGTGGTATCACCAGTAGGAAGGTTGTACTGGGTTGTTTAAGGAAACATGTAGAGCACACCAGAAAGTGCAATATTGTAAGCATCTTCATCCATGGTCTCTGCATCAGTTCTTGCCTCTAGTTCCTTTTTCCGAAGTTCTTTTTTGACTTCACTTCTTGATAGACTATAAGTTGTAATGTGATATAAATAATTTACTCCTCCTGTTGCTTGTGATCATGTTATTTATCACAGAACTAGAAGGCAATCTAAGAGAGTAAGTATAAAACATTAGTATTTAGAATGCAGTTAATGTAACAATGTAATTTGAATGTAAGAATGTAATTTCAAGTCTCAGCTTTAACTTAAAGTTAAGAGATCCTTAGATTTGAGTTTCAGCTTACACTTAAACATTAGCTGCCCCCGAGGCACATCCTGGGAGAAGTACATTTCAAAGACTCAGACAAACATTCCAGGAAGAAAGACCCAAGATAGGAATTTATTAGAGAGATGAGCCCTTAACACAGTAAACTTAGGTAAACAGAAGCCACTTAAGCTGACCCTCTTTGTTGTAAAAGATTAGGTGAAAATTTGAGTTACTTAGAAACTGGACCTGGGAACGAAAACCAGGCCTGGGAATGACTGTTTGAAATCCTTTATGGTTACTGTCTAAGAAATAATTAACTGTCCTTGTAAACTTTGTAAAAATGGTATATAAGCTGCCCTTAACTTTAGTTCAGGGTTCTTCTTGCTTGCATGCAAGAGAACCCCAGTGCACTGGTTATAATTATCATTATCAATAAACCTCATGTTATTGCATCGAATTCCATCCATGAGTGTTTCTGGGGGAGTACATCCCCTAGTTTTGGATCTTTAGGTCCAAAATTACAAATTAAACCAGTTTAAGTATTGGGACTGTTTGCTCTTAGTGAAGATCTTTGCCTCACTGACTATTGTCACAACCAAGAAGACCAAGAAATGGGGGCAGGGTTTGGAACAGAGACAGGGTTCTTAGAGATTTTAAATCCTGGAGACCAGCATCTGTATGCAGATCTAATATATATTGTTCAGTACAAAACTTATATACAACTTTTTAGACAGTAGAAGTGTGCTATATAATCAAGGAACGTGATGTGTATTATGATGACAGCTACATTATGCTGCATTTTAAAATAAAAGTTTCATATTTATTTACCTGAAATCATCTGTATTTCTTATTATAGGGATGTAACTTTTTTATAAACATAAAATTTTTATTTAAAAATGCTTCAGAGGTTTAGTCTATTATTATCATGGCAGAAAGTGTGGAAGCACATGGACATTTATAGTGTTGAAGGAGTTGAAAGTTCTACATCCATTTCCGTGGGCAGCAGGAAGGAGCACATCTCTGGATCTGGTTTAAGCTTTAAGCTTTGGAAGAGTTAATTCCACCCCAGTGACATTCTTCCTCCACCAAGGCCACACCTCCTAATCCTTGCCAACTAGCATTACTTTTCTATGACCAAACATTTAAATATGAGTCAGTCAAGCCATTTTTTCCCAAGCTACCACACCCAGTGGTACTATACTTGGGTCATATGATAGATGATTTCTAGAGTTTTTTCTGTTGAAGGGTCCAGACTACACAAAGTGACTTCACTTGTTTACACTCCTATAAACCATGTATATACCAAAATGTGAAAAATATACAGGGCACAACTTACATTCTGTATCTCACACCTATTTGTTTTCTGATACATTGTGTAGATTTATCCACATATCCCCAGGATGTACCTATCTCTCTTCCATAACCCATAGTACTGAATATGTCAGGACAAGTTTCTGTTTTGCAATAGGACAATACACAAACTCATAGCACATTGAACATCTGGATATTTGCAATAGTTGCATGGATTTCTTCTGGATAGAGAAGTGCCTTTAAGTTCACCAATGTTATACATTGATGATGGTCTTAATTATTTGGTTTCTTGAATAAAATTCTGAGAGAAAAAAATTGAGCCACAGTCATCTCACAACAATGAGGATGAGGCAGTTGGAAGAAGAAAAGGTAAATACACAAGAGGTCACTTTTGATAATATCCTAACTGGGGTATTATCTGGGGTATTATAACATCTTGAAGATGTTTTTATCTTCAAGAATTCATTAAATCAAGACTTTCTGTGAAGGCCACAAACCTGTAGAGGAAGCTTATAGCTGCTCATACCACTGAAAGTACCTCTTCATTGGGTGTGTCTACTCTGATGGAAATACCTTTATATTCACTATTCTGAAATCCTCTGTTCAATATACTAGGACTTCAGTAATTCATTAAGTATTCATTAAGTCCTAGGACTTCAGAAGCAACAACTAGTTGATCTTCTGAAGGAAGTAACCCACACCATTTGCCCAATGTAGGCTCACACATCCCAATAAGGGAATAATGAAATGAAATTTGATGGATGTTTCATTCATCTTTCTTTCCATTCATGTCACCTTTTCCTAATTAACCTTTACCTAAATAAACACTGTGACAGTGTATCCTGACAAGTTTGAAATCTACCCAATGCATTCACTGTAGTGCCTGCTGTAGAACTAGGAGTAAAGGACAGCTTAGAAATCTCAGATGTGGATGGTCTAGTTACAGACATGTTTATGGGGTTGTCTCTAGTTCTTGTGTGACTACAGGAAGATGTTGTAAGTTACAGAGAAAGTGTTTGTGAGTCACTTCCCCATCTGTCTAAATCCCTGTGGAAGACCATCATCACTGTATAATGACAAACAGTAACAGTCAGCCTCATTGCCAGCCTGCACTCCATGGATCATCAGAGTGGCTGCTGTCCCTGAACTAGACCCAAAGAATTGGTTAGAGACCCCTGATGGCTGTTCATTATCTTTGTATATCACTCCAACAATGGTCTGGCCTGACTTTTCCTGAAACCAATAAACATATCTGTTTTTTGGCAATTTATCTCCAGAACAAGTGGTTGTGACAGTCTGTCCTCCTGTGACTGATGTTATAGGTGATTGGATCAGCTCACAGGTGGATATAGAAACTGTAAGAAAGAGTGGGTTGAGAGAGCAATAAATAAAGACTCATCCTCTAGATTTCTGTTAGAGTTCATGGTCTAGTTTTTCCCTGAGGAGAGTGAGAATAGTTTGCCTGCATATAGAAAGAGTAAAGGTATATGGAGAGGGGACCAGGCCATGATGAAGGTGCCTCATAGCTTTATGTCCTGAAATCACTGCACAGTTTATTCCCCGTAGGCTTTTCTTATAGCATCTCTAGTCTTTTTGGAGCATCATTAGGGACTTATGCAAATATTTTCCATTCCTAGTGCTCTTAGTATAGGGTTAAGAAAGTGCTCACTTTACCAGAATAGTGTCCTTTTTCATTAGGGTATTGCCTAATTCTTTTCTTATACATCTCTTTCCTTAGAAAATGTGCAATCAAATGCTATTGTAGACTCTTCATGATTTTATGTTTTATTTCAGAAACTGTGACTGCTTTCTCCTACAGTGGTTTGTTTCATTACCAGAGTAGAATAACAACTATCATGAGGAATTTATTTTTTCTTATTTTATTAGGGTTTAAAATGATCTAGTTGAAGGCACACACTGAGAATCTAGTTTATTAGACCTGAGAAATACCCTTCAGTTTTTATCTGTTCTGTGAAGTTCCTTAGGGATAAAGTTGTAAAGCCTCTTGGAGGAAAGCACCTGTGTCTGACACAGAGAAAACCTCATCATCAGAGCCAAGAGCTGAAGCAGTATTAGAGTCCACACTATTCTCCAGATTCTAAAGACATGGACTGTTCCCTCCCTCATCTGAGACTACATGTGTGCACAAGTGCTGCAGCTTGACATCAGGTGTCTGTGGCAAGTTGAAAATGAGGAGTGGGTAGAATTTTAAGAAAATGGTCAGGTGGAAAAGAAGTAACTGTTGGAATGCCTGTAGAGTGGGAACAATACATAAGCAGCCATCTTAGGTAAAGAACACAGGTCCATCTTCTATAAAGAATACAGGGAACCCATTCTCTCACAGAATATCCTTCCTGAGTATGTGAACCTCCAGGCGAATCTCCAGGGATTCTCAGTTATGTAGAAGCTTGCCCAGGATGGTTCCTGGGACCATCTTTCTTCCATACATTTCTTTGATGTTTCCTGTAAATCTGAGAGTGCCCTTTGATTTTAAAATATAAATATAATCCAATGTAAGCACTACAGTACAGATCATAGAATAGATTCATTTGACTTGATGACTTTTGAACTTCAGGGCTGCCATCTACAAAGAACCTGAGTAGTCTTTGCTGCAGCTCTCTCACCTCCAACTCTCATACAGGTTTCATAGCAGAAACTTCTGTCTCAGTTGATCACAACCTATATGAGTTAACAGTGTCAGAGAGAGGGCCTGGGATTCCAGTCTAATTATACTAGGATTACCCACTCTGGCATGCTTAGAACAGGACAGAGGGGAGATATTCATACTGATCAAGGGGTTGTGGAAGGGAGGATCCTAAGACTCTTTAATTGTTCTTCTGTCAAGCTCCATTTTAACAAATGCATAGTAGAAGGAATATTGTGTATAACTGTTACAAAACCTGAGTAATTGAAAGACACTATACCTGACCTTAAATTTTAAAATCATTTCTAGACATTTAAGTTCTTTAAGCCAAAGACTGAGCCATTGGCATCTCCATGAGAAGGGGGTAAACCTTCTGTCACTAATATTGTTGTGTTTAAATATCATCATATTAACATCTGTTACTATCATTGTTACAGCATATATTTCATGGTTCAGCCAGGAATATTTTCATGTGTCTTTACATAAAACTAGTAATTCTCTATTTTGCCAGAGAGGGAGGTCTGCTTCTACCAGAGAGAGAACATACTCTCTTTGAGCTCCTGTTTCTGGATTCTCAAAGAAGAAATACCTTTCCAAGGATTCCAGGTCCTGGGCTTCTCCCCAACACCACATCTAAGTTTAATACATCAGTGCTCTTTATGTTTGCAGCACACGACTTTCAACATCAAGAAAACTATTTTTGCTTTTTGATGGATATCTGCACTTCAAAAACCACAAAGTGAACAAACAGGCAATGTTAGTACACAGAACAGAGGCCATAGTTTCCATATTACAGTGTTTTCACATGTGTCCTGAATTAATTCCTGGGTCCCTATGGTGCAGGGTAGAATGAAGAAAGAAGGAAAAAAATATTATGTCTAGATGGCTGAGATTGTGTCCCACACAACCCACTCACAGACCCAGGCTTCTTTTGGCAATGGTGAGGTTTCCATTGTACCCTGCAGATGTCACTGGAACTGAGTTCAGATTAGGGCTAGAGAAACTATAGGGCATTGGATGTCCACTGTGTTAGGTAGTGCTGGCATGCCTCTTGCTTATGTTTCTGCCCTGTTGCTTCCTTTTTCTCTTTTTTGGCCATGTGAGAGCCAGGAGTTTTATGTTCTCTTCTACTGGGGACATTGATATCCTAACAAATCTGAGTTCTGTAAGGCCAGTATAATGGTGAATTCTCCTTTTTATTGTAGCACCCTAGAAGCTCAGGGTCCTGAAAAGACTTGGAAACTTGGGTTAGAGGATGGCATAATCACCTGTAATGGTTCCATGTTCCAAGAGAAAGGAAACTGTTTCTGAGGTCTTCAGGCAGTAGTACACACCAAGGTGTGTCTGTCTCTTAGACAGGCAGTAATAAAACACAGTTCTGATTCATATTCCCAAGGATCTGTATCAGTTAGGTGAGTGAGCTTTCCTGAAGTATACTATTAATGTACTTCTATATTCCAGGCCAGAACTGTCTTTCAAGTTTCACCAACGCTGCAAAGGGCACAATTTAACTGTGCACATGAAATTCAGAAGAATGGCCCATATGTTGAGTGAGGAATAATGAGTAAATTAACCACAAATCAAATGGTCATTTTAATCCTGTTTTTGTTTCAAAATAGTGAGTCATTTATTCTTTAGTTGCTTTTAAAGTAATGTTAATAAATCAATGAGTGATCTTGTAATAGGCATTTCTATTTTTAATTTTTTTGAGAATATTATGTGAGTTCAATATTTACATCATTTGAACCTGAATTTCTTCCCTGCTAACTTCTGTTCCTTCACTCCTTTTCAAATTCATGACCTCTTTAATAATCATTCTTATATATACGCATACTTTTATAAAATCTTTTGAGTCTGTTTAGTGTTACCCTTTAGGTTCAATTTGTTTCTCCCTTTCCTACCTCTGAACACTCCCAGATAACACTCCCCAGTCACCTCCAAATTAATGGTATATTTAAAAAAAATTGGCATTACATGCATATTTATAAATACTTGTGTCTCTGAATATAATTTGTCCTATTTGTGTGTTGATATGTATATGTGTATTTTAGAACTTATAACATGACTGAACAATTTCTTGACGTGTTCTTTCCTAGGGAAGGCTACCTGTCATGCTCCCAGTTCTCTTTAGTTATCAATAATTTCTTTGTAGTGTTTGGATTTTTGTGGGCTATTTCCCATCTACTTTGGCATGTTTATGGGTCTTGTCCTTATTCAGATCACATTTAGGGAGTCTTGTGGGTGATACTTTATGGGAGGATCTTTTCATATTTTTAGAAGACACAATCTCATATTCTGATTTTCTTATTCTTACAATCTATCAACTTCCTCTTATATAATATTCTTTGAACCTCAAGTGAGAAAGCTTTTTGTAGATGTTCTCATTGGGAGAGCATTCCACAATTCTATTTTGGTTGCTTGTGCTCTCCATCTGTTGCTAAGAGAAGTTTCCTTGATGAGGGGAGAAAATTGCACTTATCTGTGGGTATAAAGTTAAATGTTTACAAATTATTCTTAAGGATTATGCTTGGTTAGTAAATTTGTTGTTGTAGATTCTTCTCCAACAACCATGGTTCACAAGCACTGAATTGTTAGCCTGGTTTCCAGTACCAGTCATGGTCTGTCATTTATTGAGAAACTTTGAAATGTCATTAGAGATATATTGGTTTCTCCCAATGTATATGAGCCACTATTGCATCCATGGGGTTATTGTGACATGCTGATCTTGATGTAGTTCATAAGTATCATAGCTGTGTCAGACTGTTGGTTGCATCACTCCTTTGAAAATCTTCACGTCACCTTCTGATTCCATAAATGTTTGCCATCAGGGATGGGGAATTTAGATCAATTCTAGCTCTGCAACATCTGGAACCTGTTTTTGTAGTGTATATTGTCCCCAACAATACTCTTCTACCTCTACAGTTTAACCTAAGGCAGTATCAAATGACTCTATATTTAGGTAGTCTTTTGGGAATAATAGCCAACAACTCAAAAGAGTTTCTAATTTGTACTATTGATTTTTTTTGTATTATTTTAAGAATTTTCTATTCAGAACTGTGGCTCAATTATTATTTGGAGCTTTGATTGTTAAGTTCTTCATGCATTCTGGATGTGATTCCTCTGCCAGAAGTATTGCTGGCAAATATTCTCTCCAAAAATATGGGCTTCTTTTTCACTCATTTAACTGGTTTCAATTTTTCCATATTTTTAAATTAATTAATTATTTTATTTATTTACATCCCAAATGTTTTTCCCCTCCCAGAGTTCTTCCCCCTCATGTCCCTCCTTGGACTCTGAACAAATGCCCCTCCCTCTGGCATCCCCCTTTCCTGGAACATCAAGTCTTTATCAGATTAGGTGTATCCTCTCCTACTAAAGCCAGACAAGGTAGTCCTATACTACATATGTGGCTGAGGCTTTAGACCAGCCTAAGTATGTCTTTGGTTGGTGGCTTAGTCTCTAGGATATCCTGGGGTTCCAGGTTATTAGATACTTTTAGTCTTCCTATGGGGTTGAAAAAAAAACTTCCCTTCAGTTTTTTCAATCCTTCCCTGACCACATTTCAATGGTTGGATGTAAGAATCTGGATCTGTCTCCAGTAGCTGCTGGTAGAGACTTTCAGAGGACAGCCATGGTTGGCTCCTATTTGCATACAATTTTTATCCCCTTAATCTCTTTTAGTTGTCTTATTGCTCTACAAGACTTTCAAGAACTATATAAAAAAGATATGGAGAGAACTTGCCCTGTCCTGATTTTAGTGGAATTGATTTAAGTTTTTTTCAACTTAATTTGATGTTGCATATTGGTTTGCTGAATATTGCCTTTATTGTGTTTAAGTATGCACTTCATATCACCACTCTTTTAAAATCTTTTTTATGAAGGAATGTTGGATTTTTTCAAGGGCTTTTTTTTTAAATCATCTAATGAGATGATCATGTGATTTTTTGACTTTGTTTATACAGTAGATTAAGTTCTTGGTTTTTCATATATTGAATCATCTTTGTATCCCTGGAATGAAGACTACTTTGATCATGGTGAATGATGTTTTTGATGTGTTCTTGTATTTGGCTTGGGAGATACTAGTGAGTATTTTTGCAAACATGTTCATAAGTAAAACTGGTCTGAAATTCTCTGTCTATATTGAGTCATTGTGTGGTTTAGGGAGCAGGGTAACTGTGAAATCATAGAGTGAATGAGGCAGTGTGTTCCTTCTGTTTCTATTTTGTGACATAGTTTAAGGAGTATTGGTATTAGATCTTTTTTGAAGTTCTAGTAAAATTCTGCATTAAAACCACCTGGCCCTGGACTGTTTTTGGTTGGGAGGTTTTTTTTTTTTTTTTCATTATGACTGCTTCTATTTCCTTAGGGATTATGGGACAGATTAGATAGAATATCATATTTCATTTTCATTTAACTTTGGTATGAGTTATTCACCTAGGAAATCACCAGTTTTATCTGTATTTTCCAGATTTTGTATGGTATAGGCTTTTGTAGCAGGGCCTGATGATTTTCTTGATTTATGAAATTTCTGTTGTTAGGTATTCCCTTTCAGTTCTGATTTTGTTAATTTGGATATTGTCACTGTGCCCTTTAGTTAGTGTTGCTAAGGGCTTATCTATCATGTTGATTGTCTCAAAGAACCAGTTCTTGGTTTTGTTAATTCTTTGTATAGTTATTTTTGTTTCTAGTTTTTTGATTTCAGGCCTAACTTTGGCTATTTTCTACTGTCTATGCCTCTTGGTTGTGTTTGCTTCTTTTTGCTGTAGAGCTTTCAGGTCTGCTGTTAGGTTGCTAGAATAGGATCTCTACAATTTTTTATGAAGGCTTTTAGTGCTATGAATTTTCTTCTTAATATTGCTTCCATTCCATCCTTTAAATTTGGGTATGCTGTGTCTTCATTTTCATTGAATTACAGAAATTCTTTAATTTCTTTCTTTATTTCTTCCCTGACCAAGTTATCACTGACTAGAGAGTTGTTCAGTTTTCTGAGTATGTTGACATGCTGTTGTTTTTGTTGTTATTGAAGTCTAGCCTTAGATAGATGTGGTGGTCTGATAAAATGAAAGGTATTATTTTAATATTCTTGTTTCTATCTGTTGAAGCTTCTTTTGTATCTAGTTATATGTGTCAGTTTTGGAGAAGTTTCCATGAGGTACTGAGAAGAAGGTATATTCTTTTCTTTGGGGGTGAAATGTTCTGTAGGTATCAGTTAAATCCTTTTGGTCCATAACTTCTGTTACTTTTACTGTGTCTCTCTTTAGTTTCTGCTTCAGTGAACTGTCCATTGGTGAGAATAGTGTACTGAAGTCTCTCACTACTATTTTCTGAGGTTCCATGTGTGTTTTGAGTCTTAATTAAATTTCTATTACAAATGTGGGTGCCATTGCATTTGGGGCATAATTGTTCAGAACTGACACTTTACCTTGGTGGATTTTTTTCCTTCGATGTGTATGAAGTGTCCTCATCCATCTCGTATGATTACTTTTGGCTGAAAGCCTATATTGTTGGATATTAGAATGGCTATTTCAGCTTGTTTCATGGAATTATTTGCTTGGAAAACTTTTTTTTTTAGCTCTTTACTGTGAGGCAGTGTACGTCTTTGTTGCAGAGGTGTGTTTCTTGTATGCAGCAGAATGATGGATCCTATTATGAAACCATTATTTTAGCCTGAGTCTTTTCACTGGGAAATTGAGCCCACTGATTTTGTGAAATATTATAGACCAATGATTGTTAGTTCCCATTGTTTTGTTGTTGAAAGTAGTGGTGAGTGTGTATGTGTGTGTGTGTGTGTGTGTGTGTGTGTGTGTGTGTGATTTTCCTTTTTGGGTTTGTTAGAGATGATTAATTTCTTGTGTTTTCTTGGGTGTAGTTTTCCTTGTAGTATCCTCTATAGTGATGGATTAGTAGAAAGATATTGCTTAAATTTGGTTGTCATGGAAGATTTTGGTTTCTTCATCTATTGTGATTGAGACCATTGATAGGTATAGTAGATTGGGGTGTCATCTGTGTTCTCTTATGGACTGAAAATATCTCTCCTGGATCATCTGGATTTTAGAATCTCTGTTGAGAAATCATTTGTGATTCTAATATGTCTGCCTTTATATGTCACTTGGCCTTTTCACCCTCATGGCTTTCAAATTTTCTGTGTTTTTTACTTTTAGTGTTTTGTTTACTATCTTGCAGGAGAAATTTCTATTCTGGTCCAATCTATTTGGTGTTCTGTAGGGTTCTTGTACATTTATGACAACGTTTTCCTTTAGGCAAGAAAAGCTTTCTTCTATGATTTTGTAGAAGATGTTTTCTGGCCCTTTGATCTTTGAATCATCACTGTCTTCTATTCCTATTATTCATAAGTTTGGTCTTTGCATTTGTTCCAAATTTCCTGGAGGAAATAATAAGAATGTTGGACTCACAAAATCTCAAAAACATGTTCATTTATCCGATACTACCAGTTTTATAAAACATGTTAATATGACTGCAAAAAACTCTTTATAAAGAGATGTAGGAAATGTTTAATACTGATAACAGTTTTTTCTATACAATTAAACCATTGTTCTTCTCCTTTGTCTATAACTATGATTCTAATATTTAATCTTTTCATGACGTCCTATTATTTTTGCATGTCCTTATTTGCTTCTTTAAAAATTTTTATGTTCTTTGCTCGAGTGGTTCAATATTCCAACTTTATTGTTAATACTGATATTCTACCTCTCATATGGGTTTTATTAATGTGATATTCAGGTTTTTTAATTTCTTCTTTATTGGAATTTGATTCCTCTTCATTATGTCTACCTCTTCATTGTGCTCAGTTTTCAAAGCTGGATTTGTCCTTGCCATTTCATTCAGGCATCTTCACTTGGATGGTATTGCCTACTATTTCTCTTCTTATAAAGTATGCTGATTAATTCAGTTATCAGATTTGTCACTTTGATGTTTAAGAACACTATTAAATAATGCTGTAGAGTATATCACAGATTCCTAACACATCACTATCAAACTTCAAGACATAATATATACTTCATATACACTGTAAGAACTACAGGCACATGTTGTGGACAGCACCAGCTATTTCTACTGTGGTCAATTGTTGCAGAGTTCCAAAGCATAAAGGAAATAGGCAACACTTCTTTCAATTTAAAAAATTAAAAGTTTCTTTATAGCAACATTTTGAGAAACACCCTTCTTTGCCAATCTGAGTGGTGCTATCAAAGAGGAACACAGGGTCTGGAGATTTTTAAGGCACAGACCAGATTTGTCTCAACTCTGGTGATTTTTTTACTATGTGAAGAATTATCATAGATTTTTTTCCAAAAAAAGCAGAAGTTATGTGAGATTACATAAGCAGAATGAGAGTCTGGTCAATATTTGGATAACAATTACACAAGAAGGGGAAATGAACTAGTTGGCTCTGAGATCAGTCACTTCTTTAGATTGCTGTCATATCAAGTTCAACTGCTTGTGTGCTAAATACCATGAGATTAACATTTTTTAGACTAAGAATAAGGTCCTGCTGACTTGCAGGTGTTTTTTTTCCACAGTAACTTAGTTGAAACAGCTTGAAATGAAGCTAACTTTTAACCATAGAAAACTTTCTAATGCAGTATGTCATAAGATAATTTTTATTTGACCGATTAACTGCTATATTACATAACTTTTTCTAATTATTCAGGATGTCACATGACTTTATTGGCAATATGTGATTTCACATCTCTATGTGGTGGTATTTTACTTTTGTGAAGAATCCTTCATTATCACTTGATATGGGAATCTGATGTTGGTCAACTGTATGCTTTTGGGGAAAGAAAGGAATTAAACACTGTGTTCCAGAGATAACAATTTAGGGTAACTGGTATACTTCTAAATTAAAGGAAAAAGAATATTTCAGTGGGACCAAGGGTGTAATTTTAAGGTAGGTGTGATCTGAAAGTCGTCGGAATAGTAAGAAAACCTGAGCTATACTCAGATGACTTGTTTTCAACAGCGATGCCAAAGGTATCTTGTACCCGGAATGCTGGTAATACAAGAATAACAAGTGATTCCAATGCATGTAATCTAAGTGTAAAAACTTCTCTGATACCAGGGTGTGAAGCAAGTGCCAGGTCACTGTTCAGAGATAAATGTTTACCAGTCCTCAGTAAGCAGACTTAGTATAGAAATGCTGTGGAGGTGATTGTGTTAACACAAAGCCTCTTTGTTGATGTCAATGAACTGTGGGAAATCTAAGCAAATTGTTTAGTGTCTTGTTAAATTACCCACAGTACGAACACTATGTGCCTTTGGAAATGACATCAAGGTTGTGTTTTGTTTTAAAGTTTATTTTATCAGTCATTCCTGTTGTTTATGTCTCAAATGATATCCCCCTTCCCAGTTTCCACTCCACAACCACCCTATCCCATCTGCCCTTTCCCCCCTCACTTTTGCCTCTATGAGGGTGCTCCTCCAACCCACCCACCCACTCCCACTCCACCTATCCAGCATCCCTACACTGGGGAATCAAAATTCCACTGGACAAAGGGCCTCCTCCCATTGATGTCAGACAAGGCCATCCTTTGCTATGTATGTATTTGGATCAATGAATCCCTCCCTGTACACACCTTGGTTGGTGGTCTAGTCCCTGGGAGCACTGGGTAGTCTGGCCAGACAACATTGTTCTTCTTGTGGGGCTGCAGTATCCCTCTGCTCCTCCAGTTCTTCCACTGGCTCTGCCACCTGTTTCCCAAGGTCAGTCTGATGGTTGACTGCTAGCATCAGCATCTGCATTAGTCAAGTGCTGGCAGAATCTCCCAGGGAACAGCCATACCTAGTTCCTGTCAGCAAGTGCCTGTTGGTAATATTAATAGTGTAGTTGGTTTGGTAACTGCAGACAGGATGGATCCCCAGGTGGGGCAGTCCCTGCATGGCCCTTCCTCCAGTCTCTTCTCCAATTTTTATCTCTGTCTTTCCTTTGGACAGGAACATTTCTGGGTTAAAAACTTTCAGCTTGGTGACCGAACTCATCCCTCTACTGGGGACCATGCCTATTTACTGGAGGTGGTCTCTACAGGTTCTATCTCATGTTTGCTGTGCATTTCAGCTAAACTCAACTCCATTGGGTCCTGGGAGCCTCTTGATTCCCTGGCATTTGGGACCCTCCAATCTAACCCCAGTTCCTCATCCCCCTACTGCTACATATTTTTATACAATTTCCTGACCCTCTATACCTCTCTCCAGTACCCTCTAGTACCTGATCTGGTCCCTCCTTTTCCCTCCCCTTTTTGTCTCCCTCCCAAGTCCTCTACCCTTCCACCTTCTTTTCCCTGCTCTATGCAGGATGGAAGCATCCACACTTTGGTGTTCATTCTTCTTGAGCTCCATATGGTCTCTGAGTTGTAACATGAGCATTGTGAGCTTTTGGGCTAATAATCACTTATTAGTGAGTATGCACCATGTGTGTTCTTTTGTGTTTGAGTTACCTCACTCAGGATGATATTTTTCTAGTTCCATCCATTTGTCTGTGAATTTCGGGAAGTCATTGTTTTTAATAGCTGAGTAGTACTCCATTGTGTAAATCTACCATATTTTTTGTATTCATTCTTCTGTTGAGGCATAGCATGCTCCACTATGTTTATAGTAGCCTTATTTATAAGGATTATTTCTTATTCAGCTCTTCATACCATCTATATTTATATCATTTATATCTATATCTATACCTATGTCTATATCTATATAAATTTTTATTTTAAACTTTATTTTTCAATGTCCATGAAATCTTAATATTTCTGTATTTAAGATTAGATATTTTTACTAGATGATTTTTTGTAAAAATAAAATTTAATTTGCATTTTATTTATTTATTTATTTATTTATTTATTTATTCATTCATTCATTCATTTTTAAATTTATTTTTAAAGTACCAAGAATTGAACAGGAGACCTCAGGATTGTCAGGCAGGTGCTCTTACATTGAGTCACATCCCCAGCCCAATCAATTTACATTTTAACTGAATACTGTGCTAATATCTTACTGCTTCCTCTACTTCAGTTGATAATCATGCTCTTAACATGTAGGGTCAATTTTTCTTTCACTGCTTACTTTTATCAAGTCATTTAATGTTGGTTCTGTTACTTTTCTTTAGCTTCAGTTTGGTATGTGACTTGCACATGTTTGTTTCTTGTATTTTTCAAGGTGCAGAAGATCTTTGATCATTCATTCTTCAAACATTTTGTTCAGTAATCCTTTCCAAC